>BTHU01000007.1:40768659-41011159 GCA_036184795.1 Tokudaia tokunoshimensis
AGCTAAAAATTAGATGTTTTCCTCATCTCCTTCTTTACGGAGAGTACTTATACAGTGGGTGGTATTTTATTTTTATGTAGAGATCTGACCACAGTGACATCACGGTAGCTGATGAGATTCCATGAGTTTTCTGTAATGGAACATCCTTTTTTCCTTCTTCCTTTCAGAGACAAGACTGGGTGCTGCACTGAAGGAAGAGGAATTAGGCTGTTTGGTTTCTCCAGCTCCTCCCCGGTGTGACTGAAACAGACTGTCTTTACTGCCGTGCTCACTCTCCAGGTTTTGCTTGCACTTGGTTTATGGACTAGGTTAGCAGGAGGATGAAGAATGAGAACAAGGTCAATGCACTGAGCCCCTGAAGCCCTGGCCGGGTCGCTGTTCACATCAGCAGTACAGTTCTCTGAAAAGCCAAAGCTCCCCCAGTCGATCGATTGTTCCATCACTCTTTTTGCCGTTGTTCTGGTAACTGCTCTCAACCTGTCCCCAGCGGGCTTTCGACTAGGGTGAGCGCTACAAAACTGCAGAGTTTCTTATTGCTTTCCCTTAACTCTTTCAACAATATAATAACAAATGTAAACTCCTCTCCGGTGCCCAGTTTGACTGTGTCATGACTTCCACGGAGGCTCTGTCTGGTGTACCTGTCTCCCTTATATCCCCCACCTTATTTCTGCTGAAGTTTGGGGAACCAGGATAAGATTAAGACAATTGCAGCCGGTCATTAGCATATCGGAGTTGTGTGAAAACTTTCAACTTGCAATAAGACAAAAACAGAAACGGCAGTATTTTCGCTGCTAAAATTTAGCACTTACGGTCCTTCCCTGGTTGGTTTGTTTTGTTTTTCGAGACAGGGTTTCACCTGTGTAGCCGTGGCTGTCCTGGAACTTGCGCTGCAGACCAGGCTGGCCTCGAACTCACAGATATCTGCCTGCCATCTGGGACCATGTGGATAGCCAGGGGCTGTGCAGAACTGGCCTGCCCCTCACTGGCTCTAGCGCTCTGGAGAGCTGACCCCACCTCTCCACAGTGGCACCCTTCCACCATGCCTGGGGTGCACAGTAGAGCTGGCCCTAGGGGAGAGTAAATGGGTGAGGCGGCTCCAAGGGCGACGGGAGAGGTGCCTCTGCCGTTCATCTGCTGTGAGGTGGCAGGTAAGCAGTGTGTGTGTGTGTGTGTGTGTGTGTGTGTGTGTGATGTTCTTCTCCCTTCCCCCTTCGCCAGTAGTTTGGGGAGCTGGCCCGGATGGCACGAGAGTGGAAGAACTAACGCTACCCCCTCACTGACTCTAGCACTCGGGAGGGTGGGTCCTCCATCTTGCCTGGGCAACAAGGAACTGGCCCCGAGGGCGAAGGCACAGGTGAGCCAGCCCCGAGGGTGTGAGATCAGGGAGAGCTGTCCCAGCCCCTCACAGGCTGCAGTACACGGGAGAGTGGGCCCGCACCTTGACTGGACAGCACAGTGGAGCTGCCTCTGGAGGCTTGCGTGCGAGTGAGTCAACCGGAAGTATGAGAGCTGGAGAGTTGACCCTGCCTCCTGCCAGTGGAGGCACTGGGTGGCCTAGCAGAGCAGTGCTGGAGAGCTCACCCTGGTGGTGTGGATAAGGGAGAGCCTGCAGGCTGACCAGCTCAGCTGCCTCCCAGGCCTAGAGCCAGGGCTCTAAGTTGACCCACCCCAAAACTTGTATCATCTCTGAACAGCTGGGATTTGTGAAAGGGCCAGTTATGCTTATCCAGTTTCAGGATCTCCATCACATAGGACAATAGGATAACTGGAAGGAGTCCTGGTAAGGATCCAATATTGATGGGGTCACAGAAGCCAGAGACCTCAAACCAGACCAATGACTCATTGCAATGAACATTCGCTAGTGAAGATGTGCGGACAGAGGGATAGACAGTGGGACACAATGTGACATACTATAGCTTCTGCAGTGAGATTATTTTTAGGCTGTGTGTGTGTGTGTGTGTGTGTGTGTGTGTGTGTGTGTGTTCTTTTGCGGGGAAGGGCAGATATGAGGGGACAGGGAGATGAGTGGGACTGGGGTGCATGATGTGAAACTCACAAAGATTCAACTAAAAATTTTCTTTTTTTTAAAAAGGTGAATCTTTCCATCTCAAAGATCCAGATTAGAAGTAGATCTTCCCCTTTCGCATTAAGCAAAAAGTTCCCCCTCACAAGTATGTCCCTCCGTTTTTGTGTTTTAGTTAATTCCTGATGACAAGTGACAAGTGAGAGCAGTCGTCACGGTACCTTTGCTGGTCATCTTATCCCGATATCCACAAAATGGACTCATACGCACGCGCCATCGTCTTTGCAGGGTCTGTGGCTCGTGAACTTTCTCCTTTGTCAGCGGATGAATGGCCTATTTGTATGAAATCAGATCATCAGATCGGAAAATGCTAAAATAGCCAATAGACAGAGAAGCCACGGTGAACACAGGCACTGCACAACAACTCTGAAGATGGTGAACACGTTCTACTTAAAAGGTAGGTTTATTCTCAGACGGGACCATACATAAAGAGCGCTTCTCTAAAAACCACAGACAAGATGGATTAATGACAGGGTTTGTAGTTGGAAGACATGGGTCTGACTTTGTGCCTTCAGGTGAGTCACTGACTTCCTCGGTGTTAGCTCTCACTGGAAAAACAGATGTTCCCTGTTGCTAGGGTGTAGAGCTGCTTGCTTTCTAATGCTAATTTGTGTCCCCCAAGAACCTTTTGGCAGAAGAGGGTCTGCCCCTTAGCTTCTTGGACCCTGCCCCCAGTTGGTTTTGATTGGTAAATAAAGATGCTAACAGCCAATAGCTGGAGAGGACAGACAGAGGCGGGACTTTAGGATTCTCAGGCTTGAGACTGGGAGGGGAAGAAGAAGGACAGGCTGTTTTAGGAGAGGGTGAATAAGGAAGAGACAGAGGTGGCCATGGGGTAGAGAAGCAAGGAGAGCATCCTGGGCTCTGGGCCAAGAAAGCGCGTCCCCAAGGGTTGCAGAAATGGGTCCGGAGTAGCCAAGATGGAACTTAGACGTTAGTAGGTAGTAACTCAGAATTATCGGTGGGAGGTAGAATCTGCCAGCTCTGATGGTCTGCTATTGTGCTGCTCAAGGCATATTAAAATACAATGGCGGCGCGTGTGTCTTTCATTGGGAACCTGAACCATTGAGGCAGGAAGCCACCGCACGCCGGGATTAATTAATTAAAAATTAATATAACAGTGGTATAAACAAAGTGAACTCATCTGAACTCAATACTTTGAATTTTTGGTCCCGGCTGCAGGTGCTCTTTTGAAAGGTTCTAGAAAGTTTAGGTGGAAGGATCTAGTGAGGGAAAAGGGTAAGAGCAACTTTTGGAAGGTTATCTTGTTCTTCGCTCCTCTCTTCCTCCTGTTCTGATTTCTGACCACTCTGATGTGAGTAGCTGCTGCCCCCAGGCCTCTGCTACCCTAATGCTTAATCTCGGAACCAGATACAGTGGAACCGGGATGGACTGGACTCTCTGAAACTGTAGCCAAAATAAATCCCCCCCTCGCAAGTTGTTCTCGCAGATATTTTGTCTTAGTAACGTAAAATCAACCAATACAGACGATTGGTACTAGAGGTGTCAGGTCGCCACTATGATGAAACCTGACCATGTAATTTCAAAGTCTTTGGAACCAATTTCAGGAAGAATTGGGGGAGTTGGGAGACTTTGTGGGAGAAGTTCCAGAATGCTGCAAGGTCAGCGTCCAGTTTGATAGATTCTGCTAGGAGCTCAGAAGAATGTGAGGGACTGGGTTTTTTTGTTTGTTTGGTTTTGTTGTTTTGTTTTAATCAGAAGTAGCTAGCCTGAGAAGGGCCAGTGTTCCATAAACCTCCATTATCTTGGGATATGCCTGTGTTTGCTCAGTCCCTGGCCTTTCCTGAGTCTGGACTCCCTTATCACATCCCTCTCCCTCATAACAGATTATGAGGAAGAACTTCCCCCACTGGGATGAGAGACAGTCACCCCCTAGAATAAAAGTTTTCCTGTCCCACTGTGTTTGCTAGCCCAGCTGGGTCAATGGCATATCCTTTCTGCAGAAAAACAAAAACAAAAACAAAAAACAAAACTAAACTGCCTTGCAGGTTAGTTTTGCCTTCTTAGAGTGTTTCTTTCTGCAGCACAGAGGAAGCTCCCCTCCCCACCCCCACCCCCACCCCCACAGTCACACACACAAGGATGTTGATAGGATGCGGGTGGAAAGGTCAAGTTCAGATTCCAAATGGGAGTGAAAACTATCAGGAATTAGACTAAAGGCTATTCACGTTATATTCCTGCAAATACGTTGTCTGTCTTGTCCACATCTCACAACTTTGTGTAAGTCAGAACTTAAAGACAGCAGACTAAGGCAGTGGTTCTCCATCTGTGGGTCCTGACCCCCCTTGGGTGTTGATTGACCTTTTCACAGAAGTTGCCTGAGACCATTGGAAAACACAGATATTTATGCTATGACTCATAACAATAGCAAAGTTATAGTTATGGAGTAGCAACAAAAATAATGTTATGGTTGAGGGGTCAGCACAACATGAGGAACTGTATTAGAGGGTTGAGGCAGTAGGAAGATCAGAGGATATTTCATAACAGTGTAGCAGTCAGGAAGAGGCATGAGGCTGGTAATTCTTAGATGCATTTATAGTAAGAATCTGGAGTAAAAAACAGAGTGGAAGATTTGAATAGTGGATGGTGACCAGAAGTCAATTTTGTAGAAAAGAACGAGATGACTGTTAAAGAGACCAACATTGCTGAAAGGAACACAGGCGACATTAAGTAGGACAATAGGAGAGACGCTTTGAGGGGATTTCCAGAATTGACCAAACTCTGTCCATTGTAGGCTCAAGGCTGCAAAATTGTAAATTCTCTTGCAAAACATTCCCAGTCATACCTTGCTTGCACAGGGTCAGTCAGAGAAATGTTTTTCCTGGCATCAGCTGCCAAGGCAGCCAGAGGCCGTATTAGCCGTTGTCCAGGAGTTTATCGGCTACTGCTCAAGTTGGAGCTACAACTTGGCATCACAACAGGACACTGGTCTTGCAGGTGTGCAGAGTACAAGCGCTACAAAGTCACGGGGCTTCCTACAAAAGTTTCAAGGGAAGCCTGGGGGTCCAGTTAAAGCGTGCTGGGGTCAGGATCCCTGCGGGCAGGAGCTCATGAGAGGGTGACCAGGGCAGCTCAGTCAATCAGCAGGGTCTCAAGGGAGGGAGGGAGGATTGAAAAGAAAAAGACAATTAGACAAAACTATAACATGACTCCAGTCACTGCTGAGGCTGAAGCGGGTTTATTTTTTCCCAGTCTGTTTTTATATCATTCTAGGTACATCCAAAAAACCATGGTCAGTTCTTAGATCAAAGACAAAGTGATCAAGCAAGGAAGTAAACAAAGAGATCACCCAGGGTAGCCATCAAGCAAAGCAGTAGACAAAGTCACCGTTTCTAATATTCTTTTTTTTTTTTAATTTAATTTAATTTTATTTTTTTAATTTACATTCCAAATCACTTCCCCTTTCCCGTTTCCTCCCTCCCCGAAAGTCCCATAAGCCCCCTTCCCTCCCTCTTTTCTCCGTTCAACCCCCTCTCATTACTCTGTCCTGGCGTTCCCCTACATCTAATATTCTTATCTGAGCTTCCATCCTTGTCTGAGGCCAGTGACAGATTCCAAATGTCTAGAAGCGGCACCCAAAGCTCTCCACAAGAGGGCGATGCGTAAGGGCCTGGAGACTGCAAATAGAGAATCTCAGGGTGTTGGAGATGCCAGTAATTGGAATGCTTCTTTTTTATTATTATTATTATTTATTTTATTTTATTTTTTTAATTTACATTCCAAATCACTTCCCCTTTCCCGTTTCCTCCCTCCCCGAAAGTCCCATAAGCCCCCTTCCCTCCCTCTTTTCTCCATTCAACCCCCTCTCGTTACTCTGTCCTGGCGTTCCCCTACATCCAGTCTTTCCAGAACCAGGGGTCTCTCCTTCCATCTTTTTAGAAATCTATTGATATGCGGATTGTGTCTAGGGTATTCCGAGATTCTGGGTCAATATCCCCTTATCAGTGACTGCATACCATGTGTGTTCTTTTGTGATTGGGTTACCTCACTAAGGATGATATTTTCAAGATCTGACCATTTATTTGCCTAGGAATTTCATGAATTCATTGTTTTTAATTGCAGAGTAGTATTCCATTGTGTAGATATACCACATCTTCTGAATCCATTCCTCTGTTGAGGGACATCTGGGTTCTTTCCAGCTTCTGGCTATTATAAATAAGGCTGCTATGAACATAGTGGAGCATGTGTCCTTATTGCATGCAGGTAAAGTCTCTGGGTATATGCCCAGGAGTGGTATAGCCGGATCCTCCGGGAGTGTCATGCCCAGTTTTCTGAGGAACCGCCAGACTGCTTTCCAGAATGGTTGTACCAGCCTGCAATTCCACCAGCAGTGGAGGAGTGTTCCTCTTTCTCCACATCCTCGCCAACAACTGCTGTCTCCTGTGCTTTTGATCTTAGCCATCCTGACTGGTATGAGATGGAATCTCAGGGTTGTTTTGATTTGCATTTCCCTAATGACTAAGGATGATGAACATCTCTTTAGGTGCTTCTCAGCCATTAGATATTCTTCAGGTGAGAACTCTTTGTGTAGCTCTGTACCCCAATTTTTAATAGGGTTACTTGCCTCTCTGGAGTTTAACTTCTTGAGTTCTTTGTATATCTTGGATATTAGCCCTCTGTCGGATGTAAGGTTGGTAAAGATCATTTCCCAGTTAGTTGGTTGCCGCTTTGTCTTTTTGACAGTGTCTTTTGCCTTGCAAAAACTTTGTAATTTAATGAGGTCCCATTTGTCTATTCTTGATCTTAGAGCATAAGCTATTGGAGTTCTGTTCAGGAAATTCTCCCCTGTGCCCATATGTTCAAGGTTCTTCCCTAGTTTCCCTTCTATTAGTTTCAGTGTGTCTGGTTTTATGTGGAGATCTTTGATCCACTTAGAATTGAGCTTAGTGCAAGGAGATAAGGATGGGTCAATTTGCATTCTTCTGCATGTTGACCTCCAGCTGAGCCAGCACCATTTGTTGAAAAGGCTATCTTTTTTCCACTGGATGGTTTTAGCTCCTTTGTCAAAGATCAAGTGACCATAGGAGTGTGGATTCATTTCTGGGTCTTCAATTCTGTTCCATTGATCTACATGTCTGTTACTGTACCAATACCATGCAGTTTTTAACACTATTGCTCTGTAGTACAGCTTGAGGTCCGGGATACTGATTCCCCCAGAGGTTCTTTTACTCTTGAGAATAGTTTTAGCTATTCTGGATTTTCTGTTATTCCAGATGAATTTTTGAATTGCTCTTTCTAACTCTATGAAGAATTGAGTTGGGATTTTGATGGGGATTGCATTGAATCTGTGTATTACTTTTGGTAAGATGCTCATTTTTACTATATTAATCCTGCCAATCCATGAGCATGGCAGATTTTTCCATCTTCTGAGGTCTTCTTCAATTTCTTTCTTCAGAGACTTGAAGTTCTTGTCATACAGATCTTTCACTTGTTTGGTTAGAGTCACGCCAAGATACTTAATATGGTTTGTGGTTATCGTGAAGGGTATTATTTCTCTTACTTCTTTCTCAGCCTGCTTATCCTTTGAGTATAGGAAGGCTTCTGACTTGCTTGAGTTGATTTTATATCCGGCCACTTTGCTGAAGTCGTTTATCAGCTGTAGGAGTTCTCTGGTGGAGTTCTTTGGGTCGCTTAAGTATACTATCATATCGTCTGCAAATAGTGATAGTTTGACTTCTTCCTTTCCAATTTGTATCCCTTTGACCTCTTTTTGTTGTCTAATTGCTCTAGCTAGAACTTCAAGTACTATATTGAAAAGATATGGAGAGAGAGGGCAGCCTTGTCTAGTCCCTGATTTTAGTGGGATTGCTTCAAGTTTCTCTCCATTTAGATTGATGCTGGCTACCGGTTTGCTGTAAATTGCTTTTACTATGTTTAGATATGGGCCTTGAATTCCTGATCTTTCCAAGACCTTTATCATGAAAGCATGCTGAATTTTGTCAAATGCTTTCTCAGCATCTAATGAGATGACCATGTGGTTTTTTTCTTTGAGATTGTTTATGTAGTGGATTACATTGATGGATTTCCTTATATTGAACCATCCCTGCATCCCTGGGATGAAGCCTACTTGATCGTGGTGAATGATCGTTTTGATGTGTTCTTGGATTCGGTTGGCAAGAATTTTATTGAGTATTTTTGCATCGATATTCATAAGAGAGATTGGCCTGAGATTCTCTTTCTTTGTTGGATCTTTGTGTGCTTTTGGTATTAGTGTAATTGTGGCTTCATAGAACGAGTTGGGTAGTGTTCCTTCTGTTTCTATTTTGTGGAACAGTTTGAAGAGTATTGGTGTTAGGTCTTCTTTGAAGGTCTGCTAGAATTCTGCACTAAAACCATCTGGACCTGTGCTTTTTTTGGTTGGAAGACTTCCAATGACAACTTCTATTTCTTCAGGGGTTATAGGACGGTTTAGATGGTCTATTTGATCCTGATTTAATTTTGGTACTTGGTATCTGTCAAGGAAATTGTCCATTTCCTCAAGATTTTCTAGTTGTGTTGAATACAGGTTTTTGTAGTAGGATCTGATGATTTTTTGAATTTCCTCAATTTCTGTTGTTATCTCTCCCTTTTCGTTTCTGATTTTATTAATTTGGATACTATCTCTGTGCTCTCTGGTTAGTCTGGCTAAGGGCTTATCTATCTTGTTGATTTTCTCAAAGAACCAACTCCTCGTTTTGTTGATTCTTTGTATGGTTTTATTTGTTTCTACTTGATTGATTTCAGCCCTGAGTTTGATGATTTCCTGCCTTCTACTCCTCTTTGGTGTATTTGCTTCTTTTTGTTCCAGGTCTTTCAGGTGTGCCATTAAGCTGTTAGTGTATGCTGTCTCCCGTTTCTTTTTGGCGGCACTCAGGGCTATGAATTTTCCTCTTAGCACTGCTTTCATTGTGTCCCATAAATTAGGGTATGTTGTGCCTTCATTTTCATTAACTTTCAAAAAGTCTTTAATTTCCTTCTTTATTTCCACCTTGACCAAGTTATCATTGAGTAGAGCTTGTTCAGCCTCCATGTGTACGTGGGTTTTCTTTTGTTTTTGTTGCCATTGAAGACCACCCTTACTGCAACGGGAAGCCAGAAGGACTTAAGGTAACAAAGTTGCAGAGACAAGGCAGTGTGAGCCTCCTGGATCTCATATTAGCGCACCACCTGCTCCCGATGCCCAAGCACTGAGCGGGGGCTGTAGGATTCATGGTTTCCTTTGCTGAGTTTCAGTCTTGCTTCTTTCTGATCCTTCCTTATCATTTACCATCCCTCCTTTCTGGAGTGCGCTTCTCTCTCTCCATACTCCTCTATCTTAGCAAGCAAGGCTTTGGCACATGGCCTTGGGGAAGGTTTCAGACACAAACCATAACGAGTCCTTGTATCCACAGATGGTTTTTAAAAAGCCCATGTAATCCTCTTCGTTTTGCCTTTCTTTCCTCAATAGTTTGCTATGGAATGTGTGCTGTCATTGAAAACTAGTCCCCCGAACCATTAACTTTCTGATAAGTTAACTTTCAGATAAATGTTCTCTGCTTTTATGATGACAGATCCTTATACTAAAATTATTCCTAAAACATTTATTATTTTATGGCTGTAGCAGGCTACCCAGCCTCTCATCACTATAACCAAATCCCTGACACACTACTGATGCTAAAAGGAAGGTTGAGCCCCCTGATCTGGCCTCTGATGGGCATGGTGGATACCACAATGCAACAGAAGCACTCACAGAAGTGGATGGTCGCACCTCAAACTGGAGCTGAATGAAAAAGGTCACACCAGGCTTACTCTGCATACGAGAATCCAGAGAACCCAAGGGGCTTTTGAATTGACCAAGGGACCTTCTGAGGAATTCTCAAACTCAATAAACTCCAGTAAGGACCTACATCCCCAAAGTCCTACTACCTCCCACACAGCGATCCTGGGGATCAAGGCTTTTTATCCTAACAGACCTTTGGCAAACACTTGAGTCACATTCAAACACAGTATGTATTCAGCTTATAACATAGTCTATCAACATTTTGATATTTCTTTTAAACTAATTTATTTTATTTTTATATTTATATTCAGTCCTGTATATTATATTTATATACAGTTCTGTATGCTTATATACAGTTCAGTGTGTGTGTGTGTGTGTGTGTGTGTGTGTATGTGTGTGTGTGTATATGTGTGTGTGTGTGTATACAAGTGTATCATGGCATGAATGTCAAGGTCAGAGGACAACCCATGGAGTTAGTTCTCTCCTTCCACATGACCCATGGAATTTAATTTAGGTCATTGTGCCTGGAAGGAAGTGCCCTTAGCTACCATGTTGGCCCAGTTTTGTTATTTATTGGACTGTCTAGCAGAATGTTTGCAAGAAGAAGATTTTTGTCTGTTTGTGCACCCTAACCTTAGCTAGAGCCTGAAAGAT
Source organism: Tokudaia tokunoshimensis (assembly GCA_036184795.1). Lineage (NCBI taxonomy): Eukaryota > Metazoa > Chordata > Mammalia > Rodentia > Muridae > Tokudaia > Tokudaia tokunoshimensis. The sequence goes on from BTHU01000007.1 coordinate 40,779,156, forward strand.
AGCAAGCACTCTGTAAGAGACTGGGGTAAACCCTCTGCCGAGGAAGGGTAGAAACCTCCAGAAAGCAAGTTACTGCATGCAGACTCAAAACTCAAACCACGGGGAAGGTCTCAGAGTCTTATGCCTGTCTCTACGAGCCTTTCTTTTGGTGTATCTGCCTCACTTCTCTTCTTTCTTCCTGCCCAGTTCTTTTACACCACCCTTCCTTCTCTCCTCTCTTATTTTTCCTTTGTCTATGTTAAGAGGGTAACATAGGGATCCTGGGCAGCATTTCCCAACAGAGGCAGATCTCTCTCTTTTGGAGAGCCAAACCCAAAATGTCTAGATTTATGACCAACAGAATCAAGTTCCTTTTTGCTCAAGTAGACAGTTGGGTAAATACTAGTGGGTATTTACTGGTAAATATTGTCATATGAGTATTCTAAATACTAGTAAATACTGTTGGGTTGATGTTAGTGTGATGAAAAACTGGCCAAATACAGTACAGTAAGAAAGTGGCAGATGTTTGAAAAATTATATAAGGGAATTTGTCACCCCAAGTGACAACGTATTAGTTACTTTTCTGTTGCTGTGATAAAATACAAACATTATCACCAAGGTAACCTATAGGAGGGACAGTTTATTTGTGCGTATGCTTCTGGATATATAAGCCTCCATGATGGTGGAGTCATGGCAACAAGAGGCAGGCACAGCCTGTAACAGAAAGCTGAGAGCACACGCATTGAAGCCCAAGGAGGAAGCAGAGAGAGAAAACTGGTGATGGTGCAGTGATGGTGCAGGTCTTTAGACTCTCAACGCCCTCTTCAGTGATGGAGTTCCTCCAGTGTCCTGGCTGGTTTTGTGTGCCCACTTGACACGAGCTAGAGTCATCAGGAATGAAGCTTAGCTGAGGACTTGCCTGATTTTCTCAGTGATCACTGGGGAGGGGCCCACTGTGAGTGGTGCCATCCCTGGGCTGGTGGTCCTGGGCTCTATAAGAAAGCAGGCTGAGCAAGTCACGAGAGTAAGCCAGCAAGCAGCCTCCGTCCATGGCCTCTGCATCAGCTCCTGCCTCTGAGTTCCTTCCCTGTTTGAGTTCCTGTTCTGACTTGCTCCATTGATGGGCTATAGATCTAGAAGTGTCAGCCGAACAGACGCTTTCCTCCCTGACATGCTTCTTAGTCATGGTGTTTCATCACAGCAGTAGAAACCCTAAGACAAATTGGTATCAGTGTAGTGGGGTACCACTGTGACAGACCTGACCATGTGTACTGGCTGGATTTGTGTGTCAACTTGACACAGGCTGGAGTTATCACAGAGAAAGGAGCTTCAGTTGGGGAAATGCCTCCATGAGATCCAGCTGTGGGGCATTTTCTCAATTAGTGATCAAGGGGGGAGGGCCCATTGTGGGTGGCACCATCCCTGGGGTGATAGTCTTGGGTTCTATAAGACAGCAGGCTGAGCAAGCCAGGGGAAGCAAGCCAGTAAGGAACATCCCTCCATGGCCTCTGCATCAGCTCCTGCTTCCTGATCTGCTTGAGTTCCAGTCCTCAAAGGGAGGGGTCCTTTGTATGGGGGGGGCATTCCTTAAACAAATTGAGAATGGAACAAATGAATGGCAAATCATCACACAGCAGCCCGTGGTGAGAAAAGAGGGTTCTTAAACCCAGAGAGTGCTGGATGCTCTTTGCTTTAGGAGGTGGTAGGGCGTGGTAGTAAGATATTGAGCTCTTGAAGTAAAGATACAGTCCTTTCCTCAAGAAATTCCTAGGATAAAATTCAGGGTATAATACATTTATGGGAATAAGAGTACCAAGGATTAAAAGGAAGTCAGCACCCAGGCAGCCTCGATGCCAGTTGCAGAGAAAGTGGACCAGGAACTGTGGTGTCAAAGATGGACAACCTTTTAAATTATACATTTTTTTTCTTAGATCCGGTGAAATTTTAAGAGTGTTAGGTGAGTTCCAATTTCTGAACTGGAGGACGACTGGATGCTGGTGTAGATTGATGACTCAGAGAGGAGAGTGGGGCAGGTGATGGGTATGGGAGAAGAGAGCCACCCCCACCTCCCAGTTCATCGAAAGGTTAAAGGGGAGTTTCTTATGAGGATTAGAGCTAAGCATACAGTGGTCTTGTGCTTGCCATGAGCTGTCAGTGTTTTTTTAAAGACTTTATTTATGAATGTGAGTACACTATTGTTGTCTTCATACACACCAGAAGAGGGCATCAGATCCCATTATAGATGGTTGTGAGCCACCATGTGGTTGCTGGGATTTGAACTCAGGACCTCTGGAAGAGCAGTCAGTGCTCTTAACTGCTGAGCCTTCTCTGCAGCTTGTGAGCTGTCATTTTAATGGAAAAAGACAAAACAGAAAATCAGGCATGGAGTGTGTGAGGGGAAGAAGATAAAAGAGGGAGAAAGACCAACACTCGGGAGGCAGAGGCAGGAGGAACTCTGAGTTTGAGGCTAGCCTGGTCTACAGAGTGAGTTCCAGGATGGCCAAGGCTGCACAGTGAAAGCTTGTCTTGAAAAACAACAATAGCAACAAAAGGGAGATTCGGAATATTCTAGAATAATATTTTGGCACAAAGTTGGTGTCCAAGTGTCTGTTACTTGACCCTTCCACTCTGATGTAATGCAGACAGGGATGGTCCGTGGTTTATAAACTGACAAGTCTGGCTGTTTGATCTTTTTAGAAGCTTGCTTCATAATCAGAAATCATCACTCGGACCGTCTTTGTTATGTTCTTGATTGGTAGAGAAACTGCAGACTCCAAGAGCAGCTCGGTCCTTCATGGAAGATGTCTTTGCTCGATTTGCTTCTGTGAATGTATAATTGGTCAAAGAATGACTAAAATACACCCATACCTGAGGATAGTATCCCAGTCCTTTTTTTCTGTCATGTTGTCTTGTTTAGGACATAACCAAGTGGCTTGAAGAGGCACTTCTCCAGTGGCAGCCTCTTCTTGGACAGCAAGGCCCATGCTGTGTAGACGCAGCTTTCCCACATGCTGTTTTTAGATAGATTTTGAACGTGAAAGTTCGCCCCTTTGTGGCGGATACTTACATACTGGGCTCAGTTTCTGTGTAAGACTTTGAAAGTGTTCCACCAAGTCAAGTTCCCTGTGAATGTAGAATTGGAATCGAGCAGAGGCACCTTCTGTGAAGGACAGAGTTGCTTTTGGAACCTACAGTTCCTCTATGTATAAAGAAAAAGAAATTGCATAAGGGGAGCAATGAACTAGGTGTTTCTAATGTCACTGCAACATTGTTACTTAATGACTGTGTGGGAAAACAAAGGAAACCGCAGACAGAAGACAAAGTAACAATGGAAATGGCTTTCTAGTTTACCAGAAACAGTTTTTGTTATTTCTTTTTAAACAGCTATATATTTGTAATGGCAGTGCTCCCACAATCAAAAACTGAAGATTAGATTGCATCAGGATCACTACCCCCTGCTCGCCACTGCACGGTAGAGCTTGATCCTGGAGCCGCTGCCTTGACAGAGCATGTCAACAGCTCCAGACTGTGCGTCCCTTGAATAAGGATTTTTGGTGACAAATGATTGTGATTGCTGGTAATACACTTGGTAATGGCAAGAGACACTGTGGCACAGACAGGCCATATCTCAGCACCCAGTTCACCCACATCTCCCTCTTCCTGATTTTTAGGTCCTGTCATTCCTCCTGTCCCCAAAGCTGGTCCCCTGGGTTAGGTGAGAGGATAACCTACTGGCCCAGCCCTCAAAGTCACCCCTCGGGTGGAACGTCATCAAAGTTGCTGACAGTTTATATAGAAGACAATCACTTGGCTTTCTTCTTTAGAGTTTGCCTTATAATAATAAAAACTTACTGCACCTTCTGTGATATGTAAAAGGTCAAATTTACTGCTGAGGTCAGGTTTTTGTTTTAAAAGGAAAAAAAAACCCATCAGAACTTTGGGTATGTGGTCAAAGCAGATTGCATGATTTTAAAGGCTGTGCTATGGCAATAAGATAATGGCCAGCATAGCCGGGTGTGGTGGTTGGTGCACACATTTAAGTCTAGCACCTGGGAGGCTGAGGCAGCCTGGTCTATATAGTGAGTTCCAGAACAGCTACGAAGAGAGGTGGAGGGGGAGGGGAAAAGAGAGGGGGAGAGGGAGAGCGCTTCATTGCTGGCCACACTCAGCTAGGATCACCTTTTTCTTATTTATGTCTTGTCTTAAGTCAGGTTTTCTGTTGCTGTGATGGAACACCATGACCCAGAAGCAAGTCAGAGAGGAAAGGGTTTATTCAGCTTATTCTTCCAGATCATAGTCCATCACTGGAGGAGGTCAGAACAGAACTCAAACAGGGCAGGAACCTGGAGGCAGGAGCTGATGCAGAGGCCATGGAGGGCGCTGCTTGCTGGCTGCTTCCCTTGACTTGCTCAGCCTGCTTTCTTATAGAACCCAGGAGCACCCACCCAGGGGTGGCCTCACCCACGATAGGCTGGGTCTTCCCCTATTGGTGAGGAATTAAGAAAATGCCTTACAACTGGATCATACAGAGATATTTTCTCAACTGAGGGTTCTTTCTCTTTCATGACTCTAGCTTGTGTCAAGTTGACACACAAAAACCAGCCAGTGCCTGTATCTAACATTTTAATTGTAATTGCCATAAAACAAAAAGAAGGGTGTGTCTTATTTCCTACCTAAACGATCTGATGCCTGTATCTGGTTATTGTCACATTGAACAATAAGGGATCGAGAAATGAGTGTTGAAGTTCTGATGAAAGCATCCACAGGGAGAAGGGCTTGGTGGTGGGAGAGGGGCATAAAGCCAGGGTCTGTGCCCCAACAATGCTTTGTCAGCTTTTACCCTTACACTGGAGTAAGTGCAGGTGGGTGGCATCATAGCCGTGGCCGGGGAACCGCCCTCATCGTGTGCTCAGGACCGACATCCTGGCAGTGATGCTGGGTTTTTATCTGTCAGAGTTTAGGATGTCTTTTTGTTTTTCTTAGACAAGGTTTTTTCTGTGTAGCCCCAGCTGTCCTGAAACTCGATCTGTAGACCATGCTGGCCTTGAACTCAGAGATCCACTGGCCTTTGCCTACTGAGTGCTGGGATTAAAGACTTTTGCCACCACCACCACTGGGCTTAGGATGTCTATTCTTATGGTAGAAAATGTTCACAATAAGAATTCCAAGGCTGGGACGATGTCTCAGTGGTTAAGAGCACTGACTGCTCTTTCGAAGGTCCCAAGTTTAAATTCCAGCAACCACATGGTGGCTCACAACTGTCCATAATGAGATCTGACTCCCTCTTCTGGAGTGTCTGAAGACTGCTACAGTGTGGGCTTAGTGCCCAGGTGTTTTCAAGTGGGTATCTGGATCATTAAGAAGTTTCAGCATATTCACATACTCTTTTTAGCTGTGTTTAAGTTTCGTGTGTGGTAGAGACCTGGACTGCAGACTCTCTTCCCCGTGGTGGCGCACGCCTTTAATCCAGCACTTGGGAGGCAAAGGCAGGCGGATTTCTGAGTTCGAGGCCAGCCTGGTCTACAGAGTGAGTTCCAGGACAGCCAGGGCTACACAGAGAAACCCTGTCTCATACCCCTCACCACCCCCACTCCCAAATTCTTTTTATCAAGGTGGAATAAGAAAAACTACAAACTAATGCCTCTACGTGGAACACAGAGGAGAGAGGGCTCTGGGTTGGTTCCCTTGCCTGAAAGGATGGAACGCTCATCACTTGTATTTGCATCACTTGTATTTGGCTTATTCCATACTTATCTGATACAGTCACCTTATTAAGACTTCTTACATATAAGTTAACCATTATACGAGTATACGTCCCAGTGATCTCCAGTTTATTATGGGAGTGCCATTCCCAACAAGAGAGATTTATGTCACCCAGAAATCCAAACAGAAGGAAGGATTTAACATCGAGGGGAAGAGATGAGTCTTATGGAGGACCCTGGGGGAGTCACCAGAAGACGGCTGCTCTGGGCTGTTTAAAATGGGGATTTGGAAAGTGTGCTCAATGCTTCTTCTCTTGCGGGAATTTTCAGTTTCTATTCAGATGCTATTAGCCATCTGATTTAACTTGTTACTCTAAAGGCATCTTGCCTGTCAGTTTTGGAGCTTTTGCTGGTCTAGCTCCATCCGTGAGGTGGGGGCCATGGTGTGCTGAATAGTTGCAGTTTATTAAAGCGGCTTGCGCCCTCTTGTGGCCATATGCCAGCACAGCAGCCCATCAATCTCTCCTTCCACTTCAAGCCTCCTTTGGTAAATTTTTTCCACAAATCATGGGTCCGTGCTCTGGTTGTAAAGCAATCTCCCTGGGAAGAAGAAATTCACAGCATCGGACTGATATTTATATTACCTCCTCAGGCATTACGGTAGGAAAGTAGACACTGGCTACGTGCTTAATTTTCCTCAGATTTTATGTTTACATTATTTGGCAGAAAACTTTGTATCGGTTAAACATAAATTTTATTGAGCATTTTCTCTACAAGAAATTCTTATTTTTATTCGGAACAGAGTATCAGAGATAAATTATAAAACATAGAAAGCGACATTAATTTAAATGTTTCCTTAATAAAACAGATAGATAAATATAAAACACAAACAGTATTTGCTATATACTGTGTATAATATATAAATGTATATATTATATATAAACAGTAAATATATAGAAACAGAGTATACTTTCTGCATTTGTCCATCTATCACTGGGTTTGTTGTAGGAAACATGAGGAAAATATAGAATTTGTCCTTTGAGGTAGGGGTGTATGTGTGTGTATGTGTGTGAGTGAGAGTGTGTGTGTATGTGTGTTCAGAGGGCTATGGGGAAAGAAGGTGTCTGCAATTTAACCTCATAGACATTTGACACATAAGGAAGAGAGTTAAAGTACACAGGCAGGAGTCTTAGCAAAGTTCTGAGGTTCAGAGTAGATGTGAAAAGTTCAGGACAGAACAGGAAAGATGCCGAGAATCCCTCTCCCCTGAACAGGATTTCTTCAGCACAGGTTGTCCTTAAGTGTGCCAAAGAGCTAAGGATGTGAGTTGGCCCTGTTGCCGGCACCTCCTGGGTGCTGGGATTCCCAGCATGCACCGTCCCACCCACTCCTTCTGAGTCCTGTGGGTTCTGTTTCCACAGATCCTTGATGTATGTTCAAACTGGCAGCATCTTCTTCCCATGACCAAGAAGCAGGAGGAAATGGCCTGCAATCTGTTTAGGACTGTAGGACCACAGGTAGGGTGGTGTTACCATCAGCAAATAGGATCTAGGGCTGTGTCCACACTGCTGCCCAGCCTGTTCTGGTCTCAACACTTAATAGAGGTAACAGAAGTTTCCCATACAGACCAGGTCCTTAACATGTACACTTCACCCTTGAAACTATGTCAACAGCAAACACCGAAAATTTGGCCTTCTGCCCTGCCCCCCTCCAAAAAACCTTGTAAAGAACCAATATCCCAACAGACGCTGCAAGTCAGTGGAAATTTATTTTGCCTCATGACTTGGAGCTAATAGGAAGAATTGCTGTTTTTATTTTTACATATTTCATGTATCATTGTACACGGTCCCGTATTAATAAGGACATTTTCATAAAGTGTGGAGTATATGCTGAGGATATCCTCTCATGGTCCCTCCCGTGCCCCTCTGCATACCTCCTTCCTCCTCTATGTTCCACTAGACATAAATAAGGTAATTAAACAAATAAATGGTCTCATGTATACATAAGCTAGCTTTCAAATGCCGTGTTTAGAGATTATTAAAATGAAGTTGAGTCAGGAGTGGCAGCTTCATTTCTATATTTTTATAAATATTTTTCTATCGTATGGGATTTTAAATATTTTTTGGCCATGTCGAGTTTTTGTTTCTATTAGTTTGTCATGGGTACCAGAATGGATCAGAATGAATGACATAATAAAGTTGAAAAGACATTTTAATTTGTTATTTTATCTTAAATTCAGACCATGATAGCAGCATGCAGTGTTCTTGACATTTTATTCTAGAAGGAAATAAAAGCCCACACAGACTTTGAAGCAATGAGGAATTTTACTTAAAGCTAAACAGTAGAAAAAATCAGAATCTGCTGTAGGGGACGGCGGGCCACGCAATGGAAGATCCTCAGGGGCCTTGATTTCCTCCTTGGAAGAAAGGACTTAGGCTGGCAAATGCATTATTACAAAGTGAAGTGGAGACCTCTGGTTTCTTTGGAAAGTCAGGTGTGTCGGATGGTGTTTTGCTGGGACAAACATGTGAAGGAATGTTTTCCAGACACAGAAGAGAGGATGTTTTGCTAAAGCAAGCACGTGAGAGGATGTGTGATGAAGGATTTGTTGCTAACGACACACACACACACACACACACACACACACACACTCCATGACAGAAGTACCATTTGGTATGCAGACAGCAGAGTCTATAGTCTTGGAAAGGCTCTAGATGTTCTAACCTTACCGTTGGCTTTTGGAGTCTTGCTCTTGGCTGCTTTTTATAAATTGAATATGTCAACCCAGGATATGGTCATGCAGAGAAAGACTTGGGGCTATTCTGGGAACCTGAACACACAATGTTAGTATCTGGGTAATAAAGACTGTCTATTGGCTTCATCCTGTGTCTGAGTAGTTTTCTCTTATGGATTCCTGACTATATCTCTACCATCAGTGAGATATGGATTACTCAGATTAATTAGCTGTATAGTATCTTTATTCAAATAAATTATGTGTAATATAAACTTAATTCTCTCTCTCTCTCTCTCTCTCTCTCTCAGTCTCACTCTGTAATTCTGGCTGGCTTGGAATTCACTCTGTAGATCAGGTTGGCCTCAAGCACACAGATATCTGCCTCCCTCTGCCTCCTGAGTGCTGAGACTAAAGGTATACGCCCCACTCCTGGCTCAACTTCTTCATTTTAGTAATCTCTAACCATGGCATTTGAAAGCTGGCTTATGTATATATGAGACCATTCCTTTGTTTAATTACGTTATTTATTTGTATGTAGGAAGACACACACTGGCATATTTGGTCTTTGGAAGTCAGTTCTTTCCTTCCACAGTGGATTGAACTTAGGTGCAGGCATTGCAGCAAGAACCCTTAGCCTGCTGAGCCATCTCCCCAGCCCTATAGGGTGCTGTTGAAGGATTCTTAGAGTTTAAATACTCTCAGCCTCAGTTGCTTCATTGGAATCCTATGATAATTTTGCCTAATTGCCATGATCAAAGTTGAGACAAAAAAAAAAATCCACGAGTTTTCAACATTTCCTCATTTGCTTTAATTAAATTTTGAGAGCCCAAGGACTAACTGGTAATTAGAAAGATGCATTCTCTATATTCATGTTTGTAATTGCATTTAAAAAAATCAGACGTCTTGCAAATGGGATCATCGTGCCTCTGCCTCCAGAAGGCAATTGGTGAGTGATTTGTATCATCAATTGCAATTAGCTTATCAACGTGTAAAACACCGCCCACCATTCAGTCTTGCCATTTTGTTTTCTTGCAGTGGTTTCAACTGTTAAGGCAGGAAGGAGGTGTAGGACCAACTATGTATTATTTTTAATTAATTAAAGGCCCCACCCTGTGCCTTCAATAGTAATAGTAACTTCAACTTAGGGTTATTGGAAAAAATAAGTAAATAGCAGAAAGAGTTCAGCACATAGTAGGTCTGCAAGATTCTTGTCTTTTTGCTCATTTGTTTTTGTTTTTTCTTTTTTTTACACAAAATTTTACTGTACTCTTGGCCTGGCTATCCTGAAAGTTGCCATGTACCTGAGGCTAGTTTAAATTGTCAATCCTCCTGCCTCAGCTTCTCAAGTGTGGGATGGCAGGCGTGTGTGACCCCACTGCTGTCTTTCTTCACTGCTTTGTATACGCAGAACATTTGTTAAAAAAATTTACATCTCATCAGACTTCCAAGAGAGTGGGTTTCTTAGATAATCAAGTATCTCTTCAGTGCTGAACGCTGGCGTTACAGTGAATAATATGTTAATGCACAGCAGTGCCTTGCTTTAAGCAGGAAGAGATAATTTATGAGCAATTGCCTTTAATCTTGATGAATACATTTCCTCGCTCTGTGTTAGAATCTTTTGCCAACAAATTTATTGCTCGGCTAATGATGTAACATCTTTGTTAAAAGTTACGGTGCAGAGCCTCAAGGGTTAAGAATTTTTTTTTCACATGCTAAATTATAAGGGCTCCTTTTGATTAATAGAGGTTATACTGAGAATTAAAGCCCACCCAGGGACACACACCCAGGGACACACACCCAGGGACACACACCCAGGGACACACACCCAGGGACACACACCCAGGGACACACACCCAGGGACACACACGGACACCTCCCCCCACCCCCCCACCCCCGCACACACTAAAGCTATCTTACACTCTGTGGCTCCACTTTTTGAAAAACATTTTCCCCCTCTGTGGTTGGAACACTGGAAGATGCTTTGGTGAGGGTCGACAGTTACTCTACGTCAGAGGGCTCCATTCTGCGCAGTTCAGTGCAAGTGTGTCCTCTATGCAGGTCTCCCAGCTCAGACTGGTCTGAGCCAGCACTCTGGGATCCTCCAAACAGCTCTTCAACCCGTTGCTTGTAGCCCTTGATCCCAGAGCCCCTTGTACAGTAAGTCTCTTCTTTTACAGAATGGACCCAAAGATCTAGTCCCCATTTGAGTAGAGCTAGGATATCATCAGCCAAGAGTCACTCTATTGCTGAGAGATCTATTGCTGAGCATACCACGTGTCAATCACTTTGATAGGCATTGCCATTTAGTGAGTCTCCAGTGAATTGTCTTGATTGACACACCCTCCCATTATTATGTCGTTAGAACCTTGAGAGAGAATCTCAAACAGTTCTCAACTTGTGGGTCGCGACCCTTACGCAGAGGCTGCGAATCAGGTATCCCTGCATATCAGATATTTACATCACAACCCATAACAGTAGCAAAATTAAAGTTATGAAGAAGGAAGGAAACAATTTTGTGGTGGCGGGGTCACCACAACGTGAGGGGACCCAGCCAGGGTAAGGCAGCTCCCTATGGTCTCAGATGGCGCCCACAGACACCAGCAGCGTTCCCTGTGTTCCTTATTGGGCCCTCCACACTTCGTGTTACACCAGCAGGGACTGATACCTGTCATTGCCACATAGCACAGGTGTCTGTCTTTCTCCTCTTGGTTCCCAAGCGATACTTCCTCTCTTCTAGTTTCTAGAAGGTGTTAAGTTCTTCTCTAACGGAGGGATTTGAACCCCGCCCCTCCACGCTCTAGTTACCCAGCCCCACCCTTTCGCTTCCTCTACATCCCTTTCTTCTCTCCACTGCCTCAGATAGCTGGCGCCCTTCTCCTTTTTGGACCTCAGTTTAAATTGGAATTTTCAAAGGAACGCTCAATTTCTAACCACCCAGGGAGTAAGTTAGCTTTATAAATGTCTGTTGTTAGAGTTTGTGATTTTTACTTCTTCATTTATCAACTGCCTCTCCACGCCTGCCCCACCAATGAAATTGTATGCTCTTTGGGGACAGAGATGATAAATTATGTATCTATCAGCGCGCATGCACGCGTGCGCACGGTGCCCAGCGCATAACACCTTTTTCAGGTGGATTCCATCTGATTAGCTTTCCCTTGGTTTTCTACGCTGGCTTTTCATCCCAGTGGGATAGCCTGGGGAACAGTAGAGCTGGCATCTGGGTATTGGAACCTTTCCTCTGGCTTTGCCATGGAGCGAAGGGGAGATGATGTACCCCAGTCTTTCCTTGATCTACCTTTAGAGCACTCAGTGTTTTCTTTTCTTTTTTTTTCTTTCTTTTTTTTATTTTTTGGTTTTTTCGAGACAGGGTTTCTCTGTGTAACCCTGGCTGTCCTGGAACTCACTTTGTAGACCACGCTGGCTTCGAACTCAGAAATCCTCCTGCCTCTGCCTCCCAAGTGCTGGGATTAAAGGCGTGCGCCACCACCGCCCAGCTCACTCAGTGTTTTCTAAGGACTGTCTTCAATGTGGCTGAGATAGGTCTGTCAGTAGCCTGTCTTGGTGACACATCCTTCCTTAGAAGCTTTTTTTCTTAGGGTCTGTGGATGTCAGGGATGTTGAGTAATATATTTTTTCCACCAGCAAGTAGGTACTTAGTACATGGACATTAGATGATTAATGATAAAGTTCCTTCTGCCTCCCTACACTTTTGGGGTGTTTCAAAAATAGACTATTTAAATAGAGGTGCTCTTCCTAAAGCAGCACACACACGGCTTTCCACAGAGGGGGAATCTCACAAGCTTCTGGGTAGAGCGCGACTGGCATATTGGCAAACACTGAATTTTAATGAATTTCCACTGCCTCATTCTGGTCCGGTTTAGAAAAACATTAAAATTGGAACCGGCCCGTTTTAACCTGCCCACAGATACCAGTTTAGAAAAAGTCAAGCCATGACATTCAGGTTTGAAACTGGTTTCAAGCTTCCTGTCACTGTTTCCAGAGATGATGAACAGACTCCGCTCACCCTATCAGTCATCCCATGGTTCTGATGACCCGCGGCCCTTGACGGAGGATACTAGCTAGGTCCTAAGGCCCTGGTCCAGGAGCCATGGTGATGCAGCTTTGGTGTGAATATACACATCAAGGAAAGCTGAAGGAAGCACTGCCTACCATCTCAGGAAGCTTCTAGATTGTGCAGATGTGCATCCGCTGTGAGGGACAAAAAGTGCAAACCGGGTGAAGCAGGAAGAGCTTCAGGAGAACCCAGAGGCGATGCCGATGGGGTTGGGAACAACATGGCGGCACACTGCAAGAGTCAACAAGACTGCGAGCCCTTCTCGATGCCTGTGAGATCCCGACTCCCACGAAAGCCAATGAACTCTGTGAATCCTCATTGAATGTTTGTAATTAGTTACTAGTGCTATCCTGGCTGAGACCATAATGGTAATTAAAACCCAAAGCTTCTCTTTAGCAGTTTCATAGTGGGGTGTGGAAGGGATGCGAAGGCAACCAGGAAGACAGTGCGGTACAGAAAAATCGAGGAGATCCAGGCAGCACACACTTTGTGTAGAAGTGAAGACAGAGGTAATGTACCTTCAAGATTTAGTACAAGGCCAGTACGTCTCCTTCCACCCTTAGGATTCTATGATACTTGTGTAACATGTTTGCAGAGTAGTTATACATGTCCAACTGAGGAATGAAGAGTTTAGGAACTTGAACAGTGTCTTATTTAGGGTTTTATGGCTGTGAACAGACACCATGACCAAGGCAACTCTTAGAAGGACAACACTTAACTGGGGCTGGCTTTCAGGTTCAGAGGTTCAGTCCATTGTCATCAAGGCAGGAACGTGGCAGCATCCAGGCAGACATGGTGCAGGAGGAGCTGAGGGTTCTACATCTTTATCTAAAGGCTACTAGTGGAAGATTGACATCCAGGTAGGTAGGAGGAGGGACATAAAGCCCACACCTACAGTGACACGCCTACTCCAACAGGGCCACACCTCCTAATAGTGCCACTCCCTGGGCCAAGTATATACAAACCATCACAAGCAGGAACCTCAGTGGCAAGCCTCAGCAACAGAATATAAGAAATGAAGGAAATAAGTCTCCTACACCACTATGTTCTTAGTGTCCAGCATAGAGCTTGTTACATAGGAGGTACCCAGAAAACCATTTTAAAACACCCAGTGGAATAACTGGGTGACTATAAGTCTGGAAAAGAAGACATAAAATTGGGAGATGATTTAGGAACTAAAATGGGTAAGGTCTGGTTGATGACCAACTAGGTGATATAGGGTTGGAGTAGAGGAACTGAACTCCTTAAGAATTCATAATGATGTACTGTAGTGAGATCTAGCATCTCATCTTGGCTGAACAAGTGTTTTGGGGGTTTGTGTTTATACTGCTTTCAACCTTGGCCACAGGTGTCTCTTACTGCAGGGCTTAGCTTTTTAAAGGATAGGTCAAGGCCTCCTCTTCCTCACCAGATATCCTAAGTAATCCACCTGGTATGTGAATGCTGGACCAAGACATCTCCAGATGCTAAAGTGTGGAGCTGGAACATACCTGCTTCAAGAGAATAGACTTCAGATGAAGATAACTTCCTAATAGGCAGCTGCCGTTTAAGGACAAAGAAGATCCTTCCAGGAAATAATAGTTTCTAATAATTATAATGGTGGCTGAAGGTTGTCTCCTAAAAGAAGATTCTGGCGTGAGATGCAAACCTGAGCATCGTGACTTTTCACAGTGTGAGACTCTGAATCCATGAAATTCAATGTGACTTTCATAACAATAAGTTAGAGATTTTATTTGAGACTCTGGCTAGGGAAGCTGGTAGGCCAACCACAGTTCTTTAGCTCTCCCTCAGCTCTTGTAAAATCTCCTACTCTCACCCCCCAGCTCTGCTGCAGAGCAACTGCTGAGCAGCCTCATCTCTGTGGCTCACAAAGGTCTTCCCCTCCTAATTTCTCTCCCTCCTCTCATTGCTTTATCTTAGTCCCCACCTCCAGCTAGCACCACCTAAAAACCCACAAGCTACGCCTGACAGGTGGACTGACTGCAGATCATTATTTCTCCTTCCATTCCTTCAAGTCCAGTCCCCCACTCTTATCCTCAAATCTGCTAACCAGTCCCCCATTCCTAGCCCCATCTCTATTATCCAGTCTATTATCCAGTCCTCCATTCCTAGCTCCATCTCTGATATCCCATCAGCCTTCCCTCACTCTCTGCCCCCACTCCCAGGGGACTAAGCAGACCCCATAGGAGACACCCTGTTTTTCTTCCTTCCTTGGATCCTCTCAACACCCCTCTCCTAGCCCATCCCCATTTTTACATGTCCATTTCCAATAAATATAGACACATTTTACCTGGAACACCAGTGATCATACTTATCAGGATCCAAGGAGACTCTCCCATGAGGCAACACATGCTTTTGAGAATCAGAGAGGGCTACAGAAATCAAGGGGGTGGGAGTGCTCATCCAACAAAGACAAGACCAGATATCAGCACCTAGAATTACAGTCTTCTCAAACCCAGATGCCTAGATGCCAGTGTAAGAACAATAACAGTTGGGACAAGATGCTTCTATTAAAGCTTGGGAATCTTGCTACAGCAAGCCTAGAGTATTGGAACATAGCTGAAACACAAGAAAAAGACCTTAAAATAACCTTTATGCACATCATAGTGGTTCTTATAGAAGAAATCAATAAATATCTTTAAAAAAATCTATGAAATCATAAACAGTGAAAAGAAATGAATAAAATAGTTTAAGACCTATAAATGGAAATGGAATCAACAAAGAGAACTCAGACTGAGGAAAAGTTTGAAAATGAAAAGTTTAGGAACTTGAACAGGAACCTCAGCAGCAACCCCCAAAACAGACAAAAACAGAATACAAGAAATGAGAATGTCAGGCATTGAAGGTCTGATAGAAGAACTGGATACCTTCGTCAATGAAAATATTAAATCTAAGAATAACCTGTCACAAAACATCCTGGAAATGTGGGGCTATGAGAAGACTAAACCTAAAGATAATAGGAATAGAGAATGCAGAAGGACCCCAAGTCAAAGGAACCAAAAATGTTTTTAACAAATCACAGAAAAAACTTTCCAAACCTAAAGAAGGAGATGCTTATAATGCATACAGAGCACCAAATAGACTGGATGAGAAAAAGAAAGTCCTCTTGGTACACCACCACCACCACCACCACCATCAACAACAACAGAATATTAAAAACTGGAAGACAAAAAGACCAAGTAACATATAAAGGCAAATCTACTGTTTTCTCAATGGAAAGTCTAAAAGCCAGAAGAGCCTGGAAAGATGTTCTATGAACTCTAAGAGACCACAAATGCCACCCCAGACTACTATCCCTAGCAAAAATTTCAACCACAATAGATAGAGAAAATAAGACCAAATGTAATAAATACCAAATAATACCATAATACCATAATAAAACCAAATAATACCATAATAAAACCAAATGTATGCAACATCTATCTACAAATCCAGCCCTACAGAAGGTTCTAGAAGGAAAAAAAAATCCAACTTAAAGAGATTAACCACACCCAAGAAAATACAAGGAATAAATAATCCCAGACCAGAAAATCAGAAGAGGAGAAACACTTACCCCCAAACCAAAAACATCACAGGGGCCAAAAAACACTGCTCATTAATGTCTCTCAATAAAAAGACACAGATTACCAGAATGAATGTGAAAACAGGATCCATTCTTCTGCTGCATAGAAGAAACACACCTCAAGGATAGATATTACCGCAGGGTAAAGGGTTGGGAAAAGATATTCCAAGCAAATGGCCCCAAGAAGCAAGCTGGTATAGACATTTTAATATTTATCAAAGACAAAGTAGGCTTCAAACCAAAACTAATCAAAAAAGATATTGAAGAACATTATATACTCATCAAAGGAAAAATCTACCAAGATGACATTTAAATTCTTAACATCTATTTCTCAAACTCAAGGGCATCCAAAAGAAACCCTACTACAGCTTAAATAACATATTGAGAGCCCTCCACTGATAGTAGGATACTTCAGTACCCAACTGTTACCAATACATAGTTCATTCAGAAAAAAACAGGGAAATACTGGAGTTAACAGAAGTTATGAACCAAATGGACCTAACAGGTATTTACAGAACATTTCACTCAAACACAAAAGAATCTATCTTCTCAGCACCTCATGGAATTTCTCCAAAATTGACCACATACTCTGACACAAAAGAAATCTCAACAAATGTGAAAAAACTGAAATAACTCCTTCTCTGACCACCATGCATACAAGTTGTCTAGCAACAACCACAGAAACAACAGAAAACTTACAAATGAATAGAAACTGAATGACTCTCTCCTGGATGAAAAATGGGTCAAAAGATAATTTTAGAAAGTCTTTAATTTCTTTCTTTGAAAATGAATACACAGCAAACTTAAACTCATGGAACACAGTGAAAGCAGTGCTAAGAGGAAAGTTCATATCACTAAGTACCTACATAAAAAACTGGGAAGATCTCATACGAGTTACTTAACAGCACACTGAAAAGCTCTAGAACAAAAAAAGTAATCATATCCGAGAGGAGTAGATGACAAGAAATAAACTCGGGGCTGAAATCAATAAAGTAGAAACAAAGAGAACAATACAGAATCAATGAAATGAAGAGTTGGTTCTTTGAGAGACTCAAGACAGATAAAACCTCATCCAAACTAACAAAAAGACAGAGGGAGAGAATATCCAAATTAACAAAATCAGGAACGAAAAGGGGGCATAACAGCAGACACCAAGGAAATCCAAAGAATCATTAGCTCATACTTTAAAAACTTGTACTCCACCAAATTGGAACATCTAAAATAAGTGGATAATTGTCTTTATTTACCAAAGTTCAGCCAGGATCAGATAAGCAGTTTAAATAGACCTATAAAAAATAGAAGCAGTCATTAAAGTCTCTCAGCCAAAATAGCCCAGAGTCACATGGTTTTACCACAGAATTCTATCAGACTTTCAAAGAAGAGTTAACACCAATATTCTTCAAATTATCCTACAGAAGGAATATCGCCCAATTTGTTTTATGAGGTCATAGTTACCCTTATATCCAAACCACACAGAAACTCAACAAAGAGAATTACAAATCAAATTCCTTTATGAACATAGATGCAAAATTTCTCAAATATTTGCAAACCAAACTCAGTAGCACTGAAAAACGATTAGCCACTGTAACCAAGTAGGATTCATCCCAGAGATGTAGGGATGGTTTAACATATGTCAATCAAAAAGTGTAATTCATTATACAAACAAACTGAAAGACAAAAACCACGTGGTCATCTCATTAGACTCGGAAAAGGCCTTTGACAAAATCCAGCAGCGCTTCATGATGAAAGTCCTGGAGGCAACAGGGATACAAGGACATACATCAACATAATAAAGGCAGTTTACAGCAAGCTCATAGCTAACATAAACAGAAATGAAGAGAAACTCAAACCAATTCCATTAAAACCATGAACAAGACCAGGTTGCCCACTCTCTCCATATCTATTTAATATAGTACTTGAGGTCTTAGCTAGAGCAATAAGACTTGTGAAAGAGATCAAAGGGATACAAATTGTAAGGGAAAAAATCAAAGTATCTTTATTTGAAGATGATATGATAGTATATATAAGTGATTCTAAACATTCTACCAGAAAACTCCCTACAACTGATAAACAGTCAGCAAAAGTAGCTGGATACAAAATTAACCCCCACACATCAGTTTCCTCCTACATGCAAATGACAAATAGGCTGAGAAAGAAATCAGAGAAACAACCCTCTTCACAATTGCTCAAATGATATAAATGATCTTATGGTAACTCTAACCAAGCAAGTGGAAGACTTGTATGATACAAACTTTAAGTCATTGAAGACTATATCAGAAAATGGATATAACTCCCATGCTTATGAAATGAAAGGATTAATATAGTAAAAATGGTCACCTTACCAAAAGCAATCTTCAGATTCAATGCAGTCCCTATCAAAAACTTTCAACATGATTTCACAGCTTGGGAGGACACTTCTCCACTTCATATGGAAACAAAAAACCCAGGACAGATGAGACAATTCTGAAGAATAAAAGAACTGTTGGGAGGGTCTCACCATTCCTGATTTCAGGTTATACGGCAGAGCTATAGTAATAAAACCTTCACAGTATTGATACATAAACAGACATCATGATCAATTGAAGTCTCAGGCATAAATTCATACATCAATCATACTTGATTTTTGATAAAGAAGTCAGAAATGCACAGTAGAAAAAAAGACATCTTTAATGGATAGTGCTGGTCAAAATGGATGTCTGGATGTAGAAGACTCAAAATAGAATCATGCTTATCGGCCAGTTCCGCGGTGGGACCTTCTGCCTGCTGGAGGGACCCCGCGCAGGGAGGGAGCCCGCCAGCTTCCCTTCCGCGACCTCTGTTCCCGCGGACTGCGCTGGAGAGACCGGTACCCAGGCTCTCCCCCCGATATAACATCACTTGGGACACGGCCTGTTGGGGCTTCCGTCTGTGCCCGAGGGCGGGTTGGCGCTGTAGTCGTCTGGGCGCCAGATCGGCGGGCCATCGTGACCACAGGGTGAGCGGCGCCACGGAGACTGCCCTCCGCCATCTTTGCTCCAGTGACCAGGTAGTTGGGACCGCCAGGCTCAGAGACAGACAGGCATAATATCGCTTCGGTTTCAGGCAGCTTGGGTGTAACCTGCTCCCAGGTGCTGGGCTGATCTGCAGTAACCAGCGCGCCAGTTCCGCGGTGGGACCTTCTGCCTGCTGGAGGGACCCCGCGCAGGGAGGGAGCCCGCCAGCTTCCCTTCCGCGACCTCTGTTCCCGCGGACTGCGCTGGAGAGACCGGTACCCAGGCTCTCCCCCCGATATAACATCACTTGGGACACGGCCTGTTGGGGCTTCCGTCTGTGCCCGAGGGCGGGTTGGCGCTGTAGTCGTCTGGGCGCCAGATCGGCGGGCCATCGTGACCACAGGGTGAGCGGCGCCACGGAGACTGCCCTCCGCCATCTTTGCTCCAGTGACCAGGTAGTTGGGACCCCCAGGCTCAGAGACAGACAGGCATAATATCGCTTCAGTTTCAGGCAGCTTGGGTGTAACCTGCTCCCAGGTGCTGGGCTGATCTGCAGTAACCAGCGCGCCAGTTCCGCGGTGGGACCTTCTGCCTGGTGGAGGGACCCTGCGCAGGGAGGGAGCCCGCCAGCTTCCCTTCCGCGACCTCTGTTCCCGCGGACTGCGCTGGAGAGACCGGTACCCAGGCTCTCCCCCCAATATAACATCACTTGGGACACGGCCTGTTGGGGCTTCCTTCTGTGCCCGAGGGCGGGTTGGCGCTGTGGTCGTCTGGGTGCCAGATCGGCGGGCCATCGTGACCACAGGGTGAGCAGCGCCACGGAGAGTGCCCTCCGCCATCTTTGCTCCAGTGACCAGGTAGTTGGGACCACCAGGCTCAGAGACAGACAGGCATAATATCGCTTCGGGTTCAGGCAGCTTGTGTGTAACCTGCTCCCAGGTGCTGGGCTAATCTGCAGTGACCAGCGCGCCAGATCTGCTGTGGGACTTCTGCCTGGCAGAGGGACGCCCCCTCCCCCCCCCAGGAGAGATCACACACCCCTGCACAGGGCAGGAGCCTGCCAGCCTCCCTTTGGCGACCTCTGCTCCAGGAATCCACTAGGCTGAGCCTTTAGATGTGCAAGGCCTCCCCAATATAAGATCACTTGGGGCAAAGCACATTAGGGCTCCAAAGTCACTCAGGAGCAGGCAGGCCCCAGAAATCGGTGCCAGGGGAATCCTGGTAATCCAGGGGGGGGCAGAAATAGCTTTGCAGGCTCACAGGAGGTCCAACCAACAGCCAGTGGCAGCAGGACCAACTAACACCAGAGGTATCCAGATGGCAAAAGGCAAACGTAGGAATGTTACTAACAGTAATCAAAGTAATGTAGGACCATCCGAACCCAACTCTCCAACAGCAGCAAGTCCTGGATACCCCACCACACCCGAAAGACAAGATCTGGATTTAAAATCACTTCTCATGATGCTATTAGAGGATCACAAGAAGGACACAAATAAATCTCATAAAGAGTTACAGGAGACCATGAATCAACGGTTAGAAGCCCTTACAAAGGAAACACAAAAATCGCTTAGAGAAATGCGGGAGAACATGGATCAAAAGATGGAGGCGCACAAGGAGACAACACAAAAATCGCTTAACGAGATGAATCAACGGGTAGATGCACTCACAAAGGAATCACAAAATTTGCATAAAGAAATGCAGAAGAATATGGGTCAACAGACGGATGCCCATAAGGAGGCAACACAAAAATTGCTTAAAGAAATGAATCAACGGTTAGATGCCCTTACAAAGGAAACACGAGAACTGCTTAAAGAAATGCAGGAGACGATGGATCAACAGATGGAATCCCATGAGGAGGAAACACAAAAATCGCTCAGAGAAATGCAGGAGAACGTGGGTCATCAGGAAGAAATCCTGAAAGAGGTAATGCAAAATTACCTTAAAGAAATACAGGAAAATACAAACAAACAAGTGAAGGATCTCAGCAAATCCATCCAGGAACTAAAAAAGGAAGTAGAAACAACTAAGAAATCACAAAGGGAGACAACTTTGGAGATAGAAAACCTTGGGAAGAAATCAGGAGTCATAGATGCAAACATCAACAATAGAATACAAGAGATGGAAGAAAGAATCTCAGGTGCTGAAGATTCCATAGAAAGCATCGACTCAACAGTCAAAGAAAATGCAAAATGCAAAAAACGCGTAACCCAAAACATCCAGGAAATCCAGGACACAATGAGAAGACCAAACCTAAGGATTATAGGTATAGATGAGAGTGAAGATTTGCAACTTAAAGGGCCAGTAAACATCTTCAACAAAATTATGGAGGAAAACTTCCCTAACTTAAAGAGAGAGATGCCGATGAACATACAAGAAGCCTACAGAACTCCAAACAGACTGGACCAGAACAGAAATACCTCCCGTCACATAATAATCAAAACACCGAATGTTCTAAACAAAGAAAGAATACTAAATGCAGTAAGAGAAAAGGGCCAAGTAACATACAAAGGAAGACCTATCCGAATCACATCAGACTTCTCACCAGAGACTATGAAAGCCAGAAGATCCTGGGCAGATCTCATGCAGACACTAAGACAGCACAAATGCCAGCCTAGACTACTATACCCAGCAAAACTCTCAATCACCATAGATGGAGAGACCAAGATATTCCATGATAAAACCAAATTTTCACAATATCTTTCCACAAATCCAGCCCTGCAACGGATAATAGGTGGAAACCTCCAATACAGGGAGAGAAACAACACCCTGGAAAAAATGAGATAATAACCTTCTTGAATCAAACCCAAAAGTAGATAACCACTCAAACATAAAGATAGCGTCAAGAATGGCAGATGGCAATAATCACTATGCCTTAATCTCTCTTAATATCAATGGTCTCAATTCCCCAATTAAAAGACATAGACTAGCAGACTGGATACGTAAACAGGACCCAGCTTTTTGCTGCATGCAGGAAACGCACCTCAGTGTCAAAGACAAACACTACCTCAGAGTAAAAGGCTGGAAAACAATTTTACAAGCAAATGGCCCCAAGAAACGAGGTGGAGTAGCCATCCTAATATCGGATAAAATTGATTTTCAACCCAAAGTCATCAAAAAAGACACAGAAGGACACTACATACTGATCAAGGGAAAAATCCACCATCAAGAACTCTCAATCCTGAATATCTATGCTCCAAATGCAAGGGCACCCTCATTCGTAAAAGAAACTTTACTAAAACTCAAAGCACACATCGCACCGCACACAATAATAGTGGGTGACTTCAACACCCCGCTCTCTGAAATGGATCGTTCAGGAAAGCAGAAACTAAACAGGGACACAGTGAATCTAATTGAAGCCTTGGACCAAATGGAACTAACTGATATATATAGAACATTTCATCCTAGAGCTAAAGAATACACCTTCTTCTCAGCTCCTCATGGTACCTTCTCCAAAATTGACCATATAATTGGTCACAAATCAGACCTCAACAGATACAAGAAGATAGAAATAATCCCATGCCTCCTATCAGATCACTATGGAATAAGGGTGGTCTTCAATGGCAACAAAAACAAAAGAAAACCCACGTACACATGGAGGCTGAACAATGCTCTACTCAATGATAACTTGGTCAAGGTAGAAATAAAGAAAGAAATCAAAGACTTTTTGAAAGTTAATGAAAATGAAGGCACAACATACCCTAACTTATGGGACACAATGAAAGCAGTGCTAAGAGGAAAATTCATAGCCCTGAGTGCCGCCAAAAAGAAACGGGAGACAGCATACACTAACAGCTTAATGGCACACCTGAAAGCCCTGGAACAAAAAGAAGCAAATACACCAAAGAGGAGTAGAAGGCAGGAAATCATCAAACTCAGGGCTGAAATCAATCAAGTAGAAACAAATAAAACCATACAAAGAATCAACAAAACGAGGAGTTGGTTCTTTGAGAAAATCAACAAGATAGATAAGCCCTTAGCCAGACTAACCAGAGGGCACAGAGATAGTATCCAAATTAATAAAATCAGAAACGAAAAGGGAGAGATAACAACAGAAACTGAGGAAATTCAAAAAATCATCAGATCCTACTACAAAAACCTGTATTCAACACAACTAGAAAATCTTGAGGAAATGGACAATTTCCTTGACAGATACCAAGTACCAAAATTAAATCAGGATCAAATAGACCATCTAAACCGTCCTATAACCCCTGAAGAAATAGAAGTTGTCATTGGAAGTCTTCCAACCAAAAAAAGCACAGGTCCAGATGGTTTTAGTGCAGAATTCTATCAGACCTTCAAAGAAGACCTAACACCAATACTCTTCAAACTGTTCCACAAAATAGAAACAGAAGGAACACTACCCAACTCGTTCTATGAAGCCACAATTACACTAATACCAAAAGCACACAAAGATCCGACAAAGAAAGAGAATCTCAGGCCAATCTCTCTTATGAATATCGATGCAAAAATACTCAATAAAATTCTTGCCAACCGAATCCAAGAACACATCAAAACGATCATTCACCACGATCAAGTAGGCTTCATCCCAGGGATGCAGGGATGGTTCAATATAAGGAAATCCATCAATGTAATCCACTACATAAACAATCTCAAAGAAAAAAACCACATGGTCATCTCATTAGATGCTGAGAAAGCATTTGACAAAATTCAGCATCCTTTCATGCTAAAGGTCTTGGAAAGATCAGGAATTCAAGGCCCATATCTAAACATAGTAAAAGCAATTTACAGCAAACCAGTAGCCAGCATCAATCTAAACGGAGAGAAACTTGAAGCAATCCCACTAAAATCAGGGACTAGACAAGGCTGCCCTCTCTCTCCATATCTTTTCAATATAGTACTTGAAGTTCTAGCTAGAGCAATTAGACAAGAAAAAGAGGTCAAAGGGATACAAATTGGAAAGGAAGAAGTCAAACTATCACTATTTGCAGACGATATGATAGTATACATAAGCGACCCAAAGAACTCCACCAGAGAACTCCTACAGCTGATAAACGACTTCAGCAAAGTGGCCGGATATAAAATCAACTCAAGCAAGTCAGAAGCCTTCCTATACTCAAAGGATAAGCAGGCTGAGAAAGAAGTAAGAGAAATAATACCCTTTACGATAGCCACAAACCATATTAAGTATCTTGGCGTGACGCTAACCAAACAAGTGAAAGATCTGTATGACAAGAACTTCAAGTCTCTGAAGAAAGAAATTGAAGAAGACCTCGGAAGATGGAAAAATCTGCCATGCTCATGGATTGGCAGGATTAATATAGTAAAAATGAGCATCTTACCAAAAGTAATACACAGATTCAATGCAATCCCCATCAAAATCCCAACTCAATTCTTCATAGAGTTAGAAAGAGCAATTCAAAAATTCATCTGGAATAACAGAAAACCCAGAATAGCTAAAACTATTCTCAAGAGTAAAAGAACCTCTGGGGGAATCAGTATCCCGGACCTCAAGCTGTACTACAGAGCAATAGTGTTAAAAACTGCATGGTATTGGTACAGTAACAGACATGTAGATCAATGGAACAGAATTGAAGACCCAGAAATGAATCCACACTCCTATGGTCACTTGATCTTTGACAAAGGAGCTAAAACCATCCAGTGGAAAAAAGATAGCCTTTTCAACAAATGGTGCTGGCTCAGCTGGAGGTCAACATGCAGAAGAATGCAAATTGACCCATCCTTATCTCCTTGCACTAAGCTCAATTCTAAGTGGATCAAAGATCTCCACATAAAACCAGACACACTGAAACTAATAGAAGGGAAACTAGGGAAGAACCTTGAACATATGGGCACAGGGGAGAATTTCCTGAACAGAACTCCAATAGCTTATACTCTAAGATCAAGAATAGACAAATGGGACCTCATTAAATTACAAAGTTTTTGCAAGGCAAAAGACACCGTCAAAAAGACAAAGCGGCAACCAACTAACTGGGAAATGATCTTTACCAACCTTACATCCGACAGAGGGCTAATATCCAAGATATACAAAGAACTCAAGAAGTTAAACTCCAGAGAGGCAAGTAACCCTATTAAAAAATGGGGGTACAGAGCTCCACAAAGAGTTCTCACCTGAAGAATATCTAATGGCTGAGAAGCACCTAAAGAGATGTTCATCATCCTTAGTCATTAGGGAAATGCAAATCAAAACAACCCTGAGATTCCATCTCACACCAGTCAGGATGGCTAAGATCAAAAACACAGGAGACAGCAGTTGTTGGCGAGGATGTGGAGAAAGAGGAACACTCCTCCACTGCTGGTGGAATTGCAGGCTGGTACAACCACTCTGGAAAGCAGTCTGGCGGCTCCTCAGAAAACTGGGCATGACACTTCCGGAGGATCCGGCTATACCACTCCTGGGCATATACCCAGAGACTTTACCTGCATGCAATAAGGACACATGCTCCACTATATTCATAGCAGCCTTATTTATAATAGCCAGAAGCTGGAAAGAACCCAGATGTCCCTCAACGGAGGAATGGATTCAGAAGATGTGGTATATTTACACAATGGAATACTACTCTGCAATTAAAAACAATGAATTCACGAAATTCCTAGGCAAATGGTCAGAACTTGAAAATATCATCCTTAGTGAGGTAACCCAATCACAAAAGATCACACATGGTATGAAGTCACTGATAAGGGGATATTGACCCAGAATCTCAGAATACCCTAGACACAATCAGCATATCAATAGATTTCTAAAAAGATGGAAGGAGAGACCCCTGGTCCTGGAAAGACTGGATGTAGGGGAACGCCAGGACAGAGTAATGAGAGGGGGTTGAACGGAGAAAAGAGGGAGGGAAGGGGGCTTATGGGACTTTCGGGGAGGGAGGAAACGGGAAAGGGGAAGTGATTTGGAATGTAAATTAAAAAAATAAAATAAAATTAAATTTAAAAAAAAAAAAAAAAAAAAAGAATCATGCTTATCAGCCTGCATAAAATTCAACTCCAAATGGATTGAAGGCCTAAACATAGAACTAGATACATTCAATCTGATAGATTAAGTTCTATCAGGTGGTATAGATGAGACAGTGGGTATCCCCACAACCACAAGTGAGTCTTGAACTCCTTGGCACAGGGAAAGACTTTATGAACAGAATATCATTAGCATAGGCACTAAGATAATAAATAAATAGGACCTCATGAAGCTGAAAATCTTCTGCACAGCAATGGACACTGTCATCTGACAAAATGGTAGCCTATAAGATGGGAACAAGTAAGCCAGATGGTGCTGTTGCACATCTTTAATCCCATCACTCAGGACGCAAATCACTGTGAATTCAGCTTTGTCTACAGAATTGAGTTCCGGGACAGCTAGGGCTATATATAGAGAGAAACCTTGTCTCAAAAAGCATGCATGTGTGCATGCATACACACACACACACACACACACACACACAGAAATTATGCCAACTCCACATTGAAAAAAGGGCTAATATCCATAATATATAAAGAACTCAAGCTAGATATCAAGAGAAAAGTAGCACAATTTAAAAATGGGGTACAGATCTAAACAGAATTCTCAAAAGGGGAAACTCAAATGGCAGAGAAACAGTAAGGAAATGTTCAAAGTCCTTAGACATTAAGGATTGTAAATCAAGACTTCATTGCGACTTCATCTTACACCCATCAGAATGGCCAAGAACAAGGGACAATTCATACTGGACAGGATGTAGAGTAAGGGGACACTCATCCATTGCTGGTGGGGACATCAAACGTGTACAGCCACTATGGAAATCAGTGTGGCAGCATCTCAGGAGGATGGGAACCAGTTTACCCCAAGACCCAGATATACCATTCTTGGGTCTATAACCAAAGGGTGGTTAATTCTACCACAGAGACACTTGCTTAACTTTGTTGCCTGCAGCTCTATTTATAATGACTAGAAACAGGAAACAACAGAGATTATTCATCTAGTAGAAGAATGAATAACAAAAAAGTGGTATGTTCCCCTGATGGAGTATTACTAAGCTGTTAAAAACACCAAACTCCCCCCAAAACCCAAAAATACAAAAAAAAAAAAACCCAAAAATGTCAAAACCAAAAAACTGAAATTATGAAATCTGCAGGTGAATGGATGAAACTAGAAAAAAACCAACCAACCAACCACTGAAGACAAATACGGCATGTATTCACTTCTAGGTAAATTCTAGCTACAATCCGTACAGCCACAGAGGTTAGGTGCACAGTAAGGGGCTAAGGGGTGCATAAATCTTGTTGGAAAAGGGAAATATGTAGTTAAGGATAGATGGGGTTGAACTGAAGCAGGATGATCAAATGGGGAGAGAGATAGAAGAGGAGAACAAGGGAGGGGATACAGGGAGAGACAGCTGAGGTTAAATATCATCTGAGGGGTATATGTATAATGTAACATGTCTTATTGTATAATGTATAATGTAATATGTCTTATACAATATATAAAACATTAACTATATAATATACAGCATAATTATAATATATACAATATATAACACATAGTATGTAATTATAATTATATATTATTAAATAGTATAATCTATATAAAATCACATACATTCATATAAATTATTTATATATTTATAAATTTATATAGTTATATATGCATACATTTATATATTTATAGAAATATATATAAATTATATATAAATTATAATTAATATAAATTTATATCATATATTAATTATATTAGTTATATATTTATACTAATTATATATAGTTAAATATAATTATGTATAATTAAACATAATTACAATTGTATTGTAATTATAATATAATTGTTATACATTATATACTATATATTTTATATTATATATGTATTCCTAAAATATATACATATACGAAGACAAGCTAAATGAAATTTCCAAATAACGGGGAGACATCTCTTGTCACCAAATGGAGATTCCTGTATCAGGATTGGGTTACCTCTAATTGAATTGTTGGCCAAATGGGTCTCATAGGAATCTGTAAATCACCCAGACTGTTGCCAAGACTATAGGTTGCTCTCCACAAACTGGTGGTGAGGCCACATTGCTGAAGATAACACCTACACAACTCATCGATCATGGAGAGTTTGTGCTGGTGCCTACATAGAGCCTTCACTCTTTTGTCCTACTCTCTTTGGTAAAGGAAGGTATTCTGCACACCACCAAGTCAGAAATGCTAACACCCACCCAGCCTCAAACCCTTTGATCTTCAATGCTGTCCTGATTGTTAAGATATTCTGAGGCAATAGTAGCTCAAAGCTTGTGGGAGTAATCAACCGATATCTGATTTGACTTATGACCACTCCACCAAATGGAACCCACACCCTACACTGCCTGTGTGACCAAAAACCTCAGACTAGATAGCCCAGAGAGCTAGGGTAGAACTAAATACTGTACTAAAAACAAAACCAAAACAAACACAACCAACCGATCAAAAACCTATAGCAGTAAAACGGCTCCTAATGACATTCTGCTGTTCTCATAGGTCAGGCATTATCGGAGAAGCCCCCCCCCCCCCTTGCAGCAGATGGGAACAAATACAGGTTCTCAGGCAGGCTGTATGCAGAGTGTGAGATTTGGAATACTCAGCCCCGAATAGGATATCTCCATCAAATTCCTCACCTCATAGCTCAGGGAATTCCGAGGAAGAGAAAGCAGAATGTAAGAATCAGAGGGGATGGAGGAGCAGGAAAACAAAGTCGTCTAAACCAACGTGAGCAAAGCTCCTGTAACCTACAGAGACAGACGCCCTACGCAGGAGTCTGCACTGAGGGCTTCCGGCTTAGTGTCTTACGCTTTGCTGCGCGTGGGTCTCTTATTCTTGTGCCTTCTTCTGGGCTTTTAAAGAAATTCCATTTGTTTGTTATGACGTTTAAAAAATCACATTATATTATATATTATTATATTATGTTAAACTATATTATATTAATGATATTATTATCCCTTAAGGGGTCTGTCTGTTTTCTAATGAGAGATGGAAAGGGGATGAATCCACATAGGAGCAGATGTGGGAGGGATCTAGGAAGAGTGGAGGGAGGGGAAATCTTAATAAGCACATAGTATACGAGGAAGATATGTCCATTAAAAGAAAAACAGAAAGGGCCTGTAGAGCAACATGCCTAAGTTTTGTTGTGACTACTGCGATCCGCATCTTACCCACGATCTTCATCTGTGAGGAAGATACCGCAGCGGTCGGAAATAACAAAGAGAATGTGAAAGACTGTTACCAGAAATGGATGGAAGAGCAGGCCCAGAGGCGGACTGACAAGACAATGCTGCACTTCAACAAGGAAAGACCCCTCCATCTCCATTCTCTGCTCCTCCGCCTGCAGGGACCATGATCCCACCTCCCCCCAGTCTCCCGGGTCCTCCTCGGCCTGGCATGACGCCTGCACCCCACATGGGAGGCTATCCCACGATGCCAATGATGGGAGGAGCCCCTGCTCCTCCTGGGATGATGCCCGTGGCACCAGCTCCTGGGATGAGACCGCCCACGGGAGGTCACATTGCCATGATGCCCGGACCTCCAGTGATGAGACCTCCCGCCCGCCCTATGATGGTGTCCACACCGCCTGGCATGACCCGGCCAGACAGATAGGAACAGAAGCGTTCTTTATCGTTTTGTATTTCTTGTTCCGTTCCACCAGGAGATCTTGGTGTTGAACCTGAGTGTTTACTAGATGCATGGCAAGGAAACTTCCCTTCCTAACAGAGAGAATACTTTTGGAAGGAGAAGTGATACAAAAAAAAAAGTGCGGGTTTTCACTTATATTGTGAAATGTGAAAATAAAATCATCAGCTCTTTTAGTTAAAAAAAAAACAAGAAAAAAAAGTAAAAATAGTAATCATAGGAAGAATGCAGCATACGGTTAGCACCTCATATATTAATTTATCATAGTGGGTTATTAAAGGTTCTTCTGACCTTTTCTAGTGAGATGAATACTTCTAAAACAAGTCACACTGCTTATAGGCGTGTAACTTAGGACAATGTCAGTGTAGACTAAGGCTCTGAAGGAGTCAGAATAAGACATTCTGATTGATTCAGAATTTCCATAGCTAGGAATTAATATAAAAGACCTTCTGTGAGTGACGTAAATGATCAAGATTCATAGTATTAGCCATACATAGATTTTATAACTACTGCTTCTCACAGGAAAATATTGAGAATAATGAATATGAATAATAGTTAAATATAAACAGAACAATCTTTGGTCATTAAAATGTGATTGTACCTCCACACTTATAGAAAAAGATGTGTTAAAGCAATATCAATAAATAACCCATTAGAAACTTTACCTGCATGCAATAAGGACACATGCTCCTCTATGTTCATAGCAGCCTTATTTATAATAGCCAGAAGCTGGAAAGAACCCAGATGTCCCTCAACGGAGGAATGGATTCAGAAGATGTGGTATATCTACACAATGGAATACTACTCTGCAATTAAAAACAATGAATTCACGAAATTCCTAGGCAAATGGTCAGAACTTGAAAATATCATCCTTAGTGAGGTAACCCAATCACAAAAGAACACACATGGTATGCAGTCACTGATAAGGGGATATTAATCCAGAATCTCAGAATACCCTAGACACAATCCACATATCAATAGATTTCTAAAAAGATGGAAGGAGAGACCCCTGGTCCTGGAAAGACTGGATGTAGGGGAACGCCAGGACAGAGTAACGAGAGGGGGTTGAATGGAGAAAAGAGGGAGGGAAGGGGGCTTATGGGACTTTTGGGGAGGGAGGAAACGGGAAAGGGGAAATGATTTGGAATGTAAATTAAAAAAATAATAATAATAAAAAAGAAAGTAATATCTAGAGTATAATCTTGCTTTTTTTGTTACTTACATGTGCATGTAAGGTTTTTTTGAAAGATATAAAATCATTTTGAAAGTTTGTAAAAAGCGACGCTCCGGTATTTAGTATTGCAGGAAACATCTCTTAGAAAATCTAGTTGTAAAATATTGTACATTTGTTCATTTTTTTTACAGTATTATTGTTTCTTATTTGGTGAAGGGGAATGCTTCATAGTTAAATATGAGATACTTCATCTTCTATTGGGTGTTAACGTTGGGTAAATGAGACATTTGTATGACTACTCAGTGTGCAATCTTTAATACCAGTAACTGCATTAAGAGAAGAAAAAACACAAAACAGAAGAAGAATGTGGCTTTAAGTGGTGGCTCTTGGCATGCAGAATGCATGAAGTAAGGTTACATAGAGCATTGCAAACATTTTCAGAAAAAAAACTCATTTATTCATAAAGACTCTTTCCAAAATTTACTTGAACCTTAACACAGCTGTTGCCTTTTAATTATTTTTACTATTTCAGATAATTTGTTGGCATAAATCCTGGATCAGCCAGGATCAGCATGGCCTGAGTACTTTCTACCTCCAATAAGGCCAACAGCTTTCAGTGAGAGGCTGTAAGCGTCCACTTCTCCCTGTACTGCCAGCCTCGCCTGTGAATGCGTAACTAAGGCTCCGGGATGTTCTGGATGGCCAAGGAACACAGCAGCCACAGACATGTTCACATCATCTCTGGGAGGCAGAGGAAGAGACTGAGAAGCCTGCAGACCAAAGAGCCCTTCCTTACTCACCCCATGCCAGCCTCAAAGTGTCTGCAGTTCCTTCTGCGTCCCACCCCGAAATAACAAACCAGCTGACTCATCAGATTGGGGTGAATGATATCTGTTCCCCTTGCCATGAACACATTCTGATCTATTAACTCCCACCCCATATAAGGACCAGGGCTGCTTCACCAGGGACTTCTGGAGCCCCACTCTTCCCCTGCATTAAAGATCTTCATGTGTCTTTAACATGAACATCATTCACTTATTAGTAAAAACCCAAATCTTTATAAAGAAAAGCAGGTGACACAAATAGATAAATTCTTCATAAATAAAATGTAGAAAAGATGTGTCAAAAAGAGGCAACTGTCTCCTTTACATTTCAAATCATTACACATCTGTGTTACACTTTTCTCCCTCTCAAATATTGTATAAATGCACATTCTTTTTATTTAGTGGCATCAGTTTTCCTCTAGTAGAATTTACATTTTTGGATGAGGAGGGATTTCATTTGTTTCCCTAACAGTTGTTGAGCTTCCTTTCTGGAGCCATGGATGAGTTAGGATGGCATTTTCATAACAAAGGGGAACCACCTGGACATTATTACTAAAGATGCTTGAATTCCTGGTGGGCTGCTGTCCTCACCTTCTATGATGGGTGAGAAACTCCTACAAGGAAGGGTGAACTGGCTTCCCAAACCGTGGTTGCATTTACTTTAAAAAGAACTGTTTCAAAGCAGTACACGTAAAATGAGTCGCGGGTGACTTTCTGGTTCCCACCTACCTTTGTCATTTCTGTTCGAGTTTTTCTAGACCAGGTGTTCCGTGGCTTGCCCTGGGAGAGCATGTTCTTAAGTTAGATGTGGACAGTATCAAGTGTCAACAACTTTTCCATAAGATGGCCTTTGGGTGCTCTTTCTAAAGATGTGGTAAGAAAGCACACTTTTCACAGAACTCTGATATCTCTGGTGATTTTGAACTTTGATAGTTTAAACAATTCTAGTGAAGGGCTGGGCAGTGGCTCAGTGGTTAGCGCACTGGTTGGTCTTTCAGAGGGCCTGGTCTCAATTAGAGCACTCACATGAGAGCTCCTTAGCTCACGTGAAGAATCTTTGGCTCCATTTCCAGGGGATCCGATGTCCTTTTCTGTCCACTGTGGGTACTTCATTCACGTGGTACCCAGATATACATGCAGGCAAAATACTCCCACACATAAATCTTTAAAGAATCATGGCAATAATTTCTTTGGAGGTATAGTGGACGGAGGCTGTTGGGACATCATCTTTTTGTCTATCAATTTCACCTGGAGCCCTCCTCTAGGGTCTCCCAGCAATGATGAGCATGTAGGCTGGAAGAATGGCTTGAAGATCTGAGAAGGCCGGATCAGGGTAAATCTCATGTATTCATAAATGAGCCCTGGGGGAAAGGTATCTTTTCAATCAAACCTGACTGTATGTCAGCTACCAGGTACCAGGTACCACGAGGACAGAGTCTGGATGAGAAGGAAGTCAGCGTTAATCACGCACCTTGCAGAACCCACACTCCTTGAAGATTCTTCCCCCTCCTCACTTGGAAGTTGCTTCTTGCTCTTGTAAGTGAGTCCTTTCCACCGGAACACTACAAATCAGAGGAACTGGGGCTAGTCTAGGGCTAATCTGTGGGCGCTATTGCCCCGGCTCAGATCCGAGGCGCTAAATGTTACCAGTGTGCCGTCGTTTCCGGGACTGACCCAGCCCTTGAATTTTATGCTCATGTATTTATTACTTCTGCTACGTGGAAGTATTTGCTTATCTTTCTTGCCATGGGCTTTGTCTCTTTTTCTTGTTCTTCATCTTCCTTCCCCTGGCCCTACTGAAACACACACACCATGATTATTCACACCGTTTATAACTCCAGCCCTCCGCTCACCCTCGCCAGCTGCCATGCTCTCCGTCCCATTCCAAGCCCCGTCCGGTCCTCAGGTTGTTCTTCTGCTTGACGTGGTTATGTGCTAAATACAAATGCCACCTGCCACAGAGCCTTTGAATCCTTCATCGTAACCTCCAGTTAAACCAAAAGGCTCCTGAGAGTAGGCAGAAGCGTTGGTGACTGAGTATTGCCAACGTTTAAAGACAGTTGCGAACAAAGCAGGTGAATTAAAAATGATCTGATTAAATGGCTGATTATTCGTTACACAGGGAGATGGTTTTGATGAGGTTTTCAGAATGAAAAGAGCCAACGATCACATCATGGGACGGGGAGGGGGATAAAGGGAATAGTTTTCATATCAAGAGCTATTTCGAGAAACATGAGGCTTGCTGTGAACCCAGCCTGTGGTGGAGGCATGTTCCATTTAACACTGCTCTATTTTGCTTTCTACACGTCCCCAGTAGATGCTGGCTCGTGTAGACGCCCCCAGAAGCTGCCTGTTTCTGCTGCTCCTGTGTCCGTCTCCACAAAGTGACTTCTGAGGAAGCAGAAGAAACTTTGTCAGACAAAGAATAGTTTTTGTTTCTTATCGTTTAGAGTCTCGGTCCAAACTTAGCAAAACGGAGGTTCGAAATGATTTCCAGCAGCTTCTATTTCTTGGTAGCACTTTATCTATTAATAGTTTCTGGCTTTTCCATTTTCCCCACAGCTGTGCTTTCTAAATTCTGATATGCTATTTGATCTTCAGCAGCGTGTTGGCTCTGATTAGACACATGGTCTAGTGTGCTTGCTCTCATTAAACCAGATAACGATCCAGATGTTTCTCATTGTACAAGTTGGCTCACAGAGCACTTGGGGTGAACTGTTTCGATAATCTCCAAAATACCCTCGTGAGACAGTATAGTCACAGTCCTTCAGCAGGAACCCACTATCATTAGCACTAGCTAAAAGCTTGGCATAGAGGCTGAGTTTGCAAGCCCATTTCCTAGTGGCTATGTGCTCCTCTTGAGACCAGGTTTAATAGATACTTTCCTATGAGACCAGCTTATATACCATACACTGTACTGCCCCCCTGCAGTGCCCTCTAAAGGTTCGCCATTCCTGTCATATTCTGCATCTTCTTTATGGTTCCCTCTGGTCTACTAAGTCTTGTTCAACTATGCTAATGCATGCTGAAGATCTCCTCCCCATTAACTTCCCAGTGTTAACAAACTTTGTCAATACTCAGGCCCTCACAGTAAGTCTAATATTATTGGTATTCATTTTCAATTTTTCCAATTTGTTCTAATACAACCTTCCAAGTTTCCTTTTCCTCTCAAATTTGAACCTATTTTTAAAAGTCCTTTAGCCAACAGGGATGTGTTTGTTTTGCCCTATGAATGATGGGTCAGGCTCTGTTTGAAAGTTAGGCGGGTGAAAGTGCCGTTCCAGTTGGGAGGATGAAGACAGAAGCAACTTAAAAAGTAAATATGAGATTTATTAGGTGATCACAAGTGTTAAGAAGGACAAACACCCCACGAGTGCAGCTCAGTGACAGAACTTGACAAGCTCAAACAAGTCAGGTGGTGGTGGTGAAGATGGTGGTGGAGATGGTTGTGGTGGTGGTGGTGATGGTAGTGATGGTTATGGTAGTGGTGGTGATTGTGGTGGTGATAGAGGTGGTAGAGGAGGTGGTGGTGGTGGTGATGGTGGTGGTGGTGGTGGTGGTGGTGATGGTGGTGGTGGTAGTGGTGGTGGTGGTGGTGGTGATGGTGGTGGTGATGGTGGTGATGGTGGTGATGGTGGTGATAGTGGTGGTGGTGATGGTGGTGATGGTGGTGATGGTGGTGGTGGTGGTGGTGATGGTGGTGGTGATGGTGGTGGTGATGGTGGTGGTGGTGGTGGTGGTGATGGTGGTGGTGATGGTGGTGGTGATGGTGGTGGTGATGGTGGTGGTGATGGTGGTGGAGGTGGTGGTGATGGTGGTGGTGATGGTGGTGGTGGTGGTGATGGTGGTGGTGGTGGTGGTGATGGTGGTGGTGATGGTGGTGGTGATGGTGGTGATGGTGGTGGTGATGGTGGTGGTGATGGTGGTGGAGGTGGTGGTGATGGTGGTGGTGATGGTGGTGATGATGGTGATGGTGGTGGTGGTGGTGGTGGTAGAGGAGGTGGTGATGGTAGGGTGAAGAGGAACAGAGCATGGAGTGATTTAGTGATTTCTCTTTGAGAAATGTGGCCAGGCAAGCTTTGTAATGCTGCACGCAGACATGGAAGGTCCTTACCATGATAGAGCTTGACAGCAGATGGATTACCATCATCATGTTGCTGTCATCTATGTAGATGTAGACACTGAGGCTAGACAGGGTCAGGGGTTTTCAGTAACATGGTAGAATTATAAAGCACACACATCTATAATCTAGAAGACTTTCTGCTTCTTGGAGTATCCTATTATGCCACATTTTTCCCTCAGGTAAGCTTATCAGTTATTTGAGGATGTAATGGAAGAAAGTTTTCCTTCCTTCCTTTTTCCTTCCCCCTCTCCCTCCCTCCATTTATGTTTTAGAAAAAAAGGATTTACTTCCATTTTTATTTATTTATGTGTGTGTGCATGTATACACACACACACACACACACACACACACGTGCACCTACAGAGGTCAGAAGAGGGCACTGGCTCTGTTGGAAGTGGAGTTGCAATTGTGGGTCATCTGAAGTAGATGCAGGGAACAGAACTCAGGTCCTCTTCGAGAGCAGCGATTACCCTGAACTGGTTATGTGGTGCTTGGTGCTATCACACCGTGCACACAAGGGAAGCTCTTTGCCAAGGTGGCTCTGCCATTGGTCAATCTAGGATCCAAGCGAGGCCTCCCAGGAGAATGAAGTCACGGGCTGTAGTTTATCAAGACCATGACCCTGGGACCACTCCCCAGTCAGGTATCCAGATTCCTGGGAAGGTGATGTTCTCAGGTTAAGTTTGAGACCAGGTTCCTGAGAATGAATCAGTAGAAGAGTTTAGCTGTGGTTTGCCTTCCTCAAAATCTCATTGAATACAATACATTCTATTGTAAGAATGAACGTACAGGAATTCCTGCCATATTGACTTACCGATATTTTCCCCTACTTGTTTCAATGTGAAAAAACCAATCTGCTTTAAAGATCCTGTGTATCCTGCTCTTTCACTGACCACACACAGCTATCCACACATGGCTAGAAGACAAAGGCCTGGAGGGAGAGAGGAGCCCTGAGCATTCCGGGGGGCCCTGGTCCCCCCATAGTCTTTTGAATGGCTGGTATCATGGGGACAGTAGTTAGGTACTGTATTGTGGAGACCATCATTATTCAGATCCACTCACCTGATGGCTTTGGAAATGTCGCATGTCACTAGTGAGCAGTCATCTCTGAGCCAACTGAAAGGAGCATTTTAGAAATCATTTGCCTCATTTCCTCTAGTGAAAGTATTTACTCTGCTTTTGACTATCTAGGTTTTTTTTTTTTGAACCTAGTTTTTTCACTTTATATATATGAGTGTTTTGCTTTCATGTATGTAATATGTACCACATATATGCCTGGATCCAAAGAAATTTAAAAAGAGGCATTGCATTAGATGCCCTGGAATTGGAATTATAGAAGGTTGTGAACCACCGTGTGTTTGCTAGAAATTGAACCCAGGTCCTTTGTAAAAGCAACAAGTGCTGATCCATTTCTCTAGTCTGACTCTGTCTAGGTTTGTTTGTTTGTTTTTGGTGTTGTTTTTGGAAGCAGTACTCAACTGATTAGTTAATTCAAGGTCTTTGATATTGATTATCTTTCTTAGTTTTTTACTTTGGGCAAAACTTTTATTCAACGTGTTCATTGTGTATTAGGTACTTTTCCAAAGATGGAGACTAATAGGTATCTTGAGAGTAAAATAGGCTCTACCCTCAACATGCCTGAAGCCTTCTGGGAAAACAGAAAACAAACAATGCTAGTAATGCTAACAACAGGACCAAATTGGTTACTTCAGAACGCAGGTGTTCATCACGAAGCTCTAAAGGCAATGTCGCGTGCGGCACCTAGTGATGATTGGTGACTGTGCAAGGGTTGGTTGGTTTGTATTTGAGGATAAGGACAGATTTCCAAGGTGCTATGGCAGTGGGATTGGAGCTGAGACTTGGGAGATCGGAGCTGCATAGCCTTATGGACTGCGGGGGAAATCGCCATATGGAAGAGCAACCAATGAGGTCAGAGGGCCTTGAAGTGGGAAGACCACAGGAAGTTTCAGAAAAGGAAAGGAACCTGACTGGAGCCCAATCCTCAGTGAGACTGGGTTGAGGTGGCTGAGAGAAACAGGAACTAGATTGCAGAGGGTAGAGGGAGGCAAGATGGGGGGAACTTTGAATTTTATTCGGAAGTTGTTATGTATAGGGTTTCTTTAAAAAACAATTTTAAACAAGTTTGTATAAACAACAAGATGCTAACCATGAAAGGAAATCTATTCAGGATTATTTTTAACAAGAGTAATTTACCTCTTCTTGAAGACAGGTTACCTTACAAATAATAGCTGTGTATAAAAACAAGCAGGTATATACAATTGTCCTTGGTTTTATGACAATGGAAAATCATTAAAGCTCTCCACCCAAACAAGGTATTCAAGGGGTTTCCACATTGTTGGGTTCTTTTATTAATACAATGAGAGAAACAACTTCCTGCAATAGAAAGATACTACTGAATGAGCAGGTGGACCTCTGAGTGCCTGGACCTCTGAGTGCAAGGCAAACCTGGTCTACGTAGTGAATACCAGGACAGCTGGGGCTATGTAGAGACTCTATGTCGTAAAACAAATAAAATAAAAATTAAAAAGAGCTGACTGAACATGTCACTAATGGAGAAAGGGGATGTTTCCATGAACCAGTGCTTTTCCACAGACCATCTTTCTAGTGGCTCTTCCTGGTTGTCAACTTGACTATATCTGGAATGAACTACAATCCAGAATTGGAAGGCTCACCTATGATCCTAACTTGGAGGCTGAGAGATACAAGTTTCAGACCTGGATCTTGTCATGGAGATCTTGAGGCATAGTGGCTATGAATCCCAGAAGACTTAGACAGAGAGATCTTTGAGTTCAAGGTCATCTGGGACAAAGCAAGTTCCAGATCCAGGCGTGGTGGCACACACCTTTAATCTGGGCCACACCTTCTGCTGGAGACCTACATAAGGACATTGGAAAGAGGAAGACTCTCTCTTCTTTGCCTGCTTGCCTAGTGGGACTGGGCAACTGCTAGATCCTTGGACTTCCATTCACAGCTGCTACTGACTATTGTTGGACTACAGACTGTAAGTCATCAAATTCCCTTACTCTATAGAGACTACCCGTACGTTCTGTGACTCTAGAGAACCCTGACTGATACACCATCTCCACCTGATGTGAACCAAAACAGAGCATTGGCTGTTTAGTCAAAAAACAAAAAAACAAAAGCAAAAAAAAAAAAAAAACAAAAGCAAGCACTATATGCTTGAGCTCATACCTCAGTTACTTTATGTCCAATAACGGAATGGAAGGTAGAGATGGAAGATGAGAGAAAACTCCGCTACTGCACTGTAGCAGTCAGGATGTGGTGTAGTCGTCAGGATTGTGGCTCTCTAACTGAGAATGTATTCTGCTCGGCCACAGAATTCTGGGGTAAATCAGCAGGTTCCCTTTGTGGCAGACACCTCTGTTTTGCTGCTGGAACACACCAGTTTTTATCTTCATTCTCCATTTCCAACTGTGTGGGGCTGTCTGTCTCATGGGCTGTCTGTCTCATTGATTGTTGCCCATCAAACAGGAATCTCATGTATGCCTCTTAATCTTAAACTGTACCACAGCACCATCCTGTCTGTCACCTTTGAATTAATGGAACCATTCTTGTCAGTCTTCACTCCTGCCTTGGGTTCCTCATTGGCCACAGAGAGAGATCTGGAGTTTCCTCAGTGGCCACTTCACAAAGGAGGAATCAGGCCTCTAGGTTTCCTTTTTGTTAATAGTCGTAAAGTATACTATTAGAAAAAATAGAGGAAAATGTGGTTTAAAGCACAATCCAAAACAGGGAGGGAGATAGTGGTTGGTACAATACTTGCTACCCAAGAGTGAGTTCAATGGCCAGCACTTGGTACAGCAATGCACATAAAAATGAATAGGTATTTAATATCACAAAATTGAAGATGCTATAATTATTCTTTTTGTATTTGATCTGGTTGGATAGAAGTTTCAAATCACTGGAAAGATATATTACAACTATAATGCCCCCTCCCACATTTGCTCCTTTAGTTGAAGGAGACAGCTCATCCATCCTGTAAAATGTTTTATCTTCATAATGAATGTTAACTCCCACCCCAGGTCCTGCATTTCCCATCAACCGATAATTAGATGGGACAAGATCACATTTAGTTTTGAGTTGGGACAAGAGATCCTGATCTGTTGCATTGATCCAGGAGGCACTGGTTGCCTGGTAGTTTCCTGGTTCTTGATATTAGTATACAGAAATGTTTTCAGGTGTTATCAGCCAGATCAAACTGTTATAATCAGGGGAATGACAAGAGGTGATTTATGTTACAGAGCTTGCTCTGGCCATTGTAAGGTGAGGGTTGGTATGAAGGGCTAGTTTCATTTAGCAAATTGTGCAGATCAACCCCTCAGCTGCAGAGGGCTGTCGATATTCCCACAGACTAAAGGCATATTCATTCTCTGAGTCTCAGTGTGGATGTATAGAAGGTAATCAAAACCACTTGCA
Organism: Tokudaia tokunoshimensis; assembly: GCA_036184795.1. Lineage (NCBI taxonomy): Eukaryota > Metazoa > Chordata > Mammalia > Rodentia > Muridae > Tokudaia > Tokudaia tokunoshimensis. The sequence continues at coordinate 40,819,373 of BTHU01000007.1, forward strand.
AAGGTGCATGCGGGAGATGTCGGAATTGCACAAGGAAGAGGAGCAGACATGGAGGAGGGCTCTGGCCCAGAAGCTTCGGAGATAATCTAAGTGTTCTCACTGCGTCAGCTTCTCGACTGCAGCTCTTGCTCCAGTTTATCCCATGCACTTGTCATGAGCTCCTGACTTGAACCCTGTCCCAAGTTCCCAGGGCCTTTCTACTGTGGTCTTGAAACTAAGCTTGATTCTAAGGGCAAACAGGTCATCTTTCACATTCTCTGTTTCCAAATTAGTGGGAAAACAAAACAAAAGTGTGCAAACCTCAAGACAAACCCAAATCAGGTATTGGATTTTTCTTTTAAAAATTCATGTGTGTGTATGTGTGTGTGTGATGTATGTGTACATCTGTGTGTGGTTGGGTGTGTGTGATGTCTGTATGATGTGTGTGTTTAAGTGATGTATCATGTGTGTGTTTGTGTGATATGTGTATGATGTGTGTGTATGTGTACCATGTATATGATTGTGTGTGTATGTGTGTATGGTGTGTGTGATGTGTATATTATGTGTGTGCATGTGATATGTGTATGATATATGTGTGATGTAGGTATGATGTATGTGTGGATGTATGTGTGATATCTGTATAATGTGTATGTTTATGTGATATGTGTATGATGTATGTGCATGTGATATGTGTATGGTGTGTGTGATGTGTGTATGATGTATGTGTGTATGTATGTATGTATGTGTGTGCATATGTGTTGACATGTCTTTCCATGCATGTGGAGGTTAGAGAAAAACCTTAGATGCTGGTCCTTGCCTTCCCCCTTGTTTGAGGCAGGATCTCTTCCTTGGCCCTGTGGACTTCTGGGGGATTGGCCTGTTTCACTTCCCATCACTGCAGGAGTGCTGGAGTTACAATGCTTGCTGCTGTGGTGGAGACCATGGAGGTTCAAACTCAGGTCTTCACACTTGGTCAGCTTTCTCCCCTGCCTCGACTCTTTTACTTCCTCCAAAAAGAAAAAAATGCTTAAAGAAACAACAGTTTAAGGTAAGTCACATTGTTTTTGGAGATACTAGAAGGAGAATATGTCATGAGCTTATGGGCTTGATTTTTAAGGTAAGTCTTTGCATTTTTGTAAAGAGAATGAGTGCAACACTTCCATTAATGGCACACCCCAGGCTGCTGTTTCCTGCTCCGGCTCTTCTAATGAAGAAAGGGTGTGTGTGTGTGTTTGTGTGTGTATGTCACCACAGCAACTTGCTTTTAACCGCAAATGAAGAACTAAGTTTTATTTCCTAGACAAAATGCAGAAGCTGACAGGGTTCACTCTTTTTTTCTGTTGGTGTGCATTTTCCTGGGAATGGCCCACGGCACTTTTCTACTGAGATAGCAAACCCCTGGAGGCAGGGCTGCAGGCTTGGTGGCTTACTCACTCTAATGTATCAGTGACATTTTTGTTCTAAGTCCTCCCAAGGAAAAAAGCGCAGAGTGTGTAAACCGCAGCCTCAGCTGTCAGTGGAAATGATAGTTAATGGCACCTCGGTGTCGCATGGGGGCTGCTTCTTGGAAAGAGAAGAACCGTGAACCTGGTTTCCAAATCAACGGCTGCCAGTGCGCCAAAAACTACATGGTCCAGTTGCTTATCTCACCTTCAAAGGGGTTGCAAAGTGATAAATTATATAAACAGACATTTAAATCATTTAAAAAAACCGAAAAGAGTCCAAGATGTGAAAGCAACTTGTGTTTTCTAGAAATTCTTTCAAATATTGTCCTACGTTAAATTAGAGACAATTTGGGGGTCTTAAACTATCAAGGTAAAATTCCCAAGGCCTCTACTGTACAGTTACAGCTTTCAGAAGAGTTAAGACAAATCCTAAAATATCTAGTTTTCTTGTCAGTTAGTCTGTCAAATATCACAAACATCAATTTAATAAATTGTTTTAAGATCATGTGGGTTTTCTTCAGCTATTTCGTCACTGGGAAAGTGTAATGTCTAAAAGTCCTGGGAGAACTGGGCCTGGTGAAATGACTCAGCCAGCCAAGTGCTTGTCCCATGAGCAGAAAGACCTGAGTTTGGTTCCCAGTATCAGTGTAAATAAATTAAAACAAGAAAGGGCTGGACCTGGTGGTGTCTGCCTGTGACCCATAATTGAAGAGGAGGAGAGAGGGCATCTGTTGGACTTGTGTGCGGACCACTCTAGCCACAGTGGTGAGCTTCAGGCACAGTGAGAGACTGTATCAGAGAAAAATGAAGCAGAGAGAGACTGAGGAATGCAACCAATATCAATCTCTGTCCTCTACACACACATGCGCCTGCATACACATGCCCCTGTACATGCATGTGCCCACAAACACATGCGCCTACATACACATGCACTAGCACACACATGCTCCCCATGCACCTGTGCACGCATGTGTCCACATACACATGCGCGTATATACACATGCACCAGCACACACATGTGCCCCCACACATATGCACATGTACACACATGAGCCTGCACACACATGCACCTGTACATGCATGTGTCCACAAACACATGCGCCTACATACACATGCACTAGCACACACATGCGCCCCATGCACCTGTGCACGCATGTGTCCACACATGCGCCTACATACACATGTGCCCCCGCACATATGCACATGTACACACATGAGCCTGCACACACATGCACCTGTACACACAGGCATCCATATTCTCACATGCATATCAACATACATAGGCACTTGCACACATATAAAATTATTTACACACAAGCCGCCCGAGACCCAAGCGATATTAAGCCTGTCTGTCTCAGAACCTGGCTGTCCCAACTTCCCAGTCACTGGAGCAAAGATGGCGGAGTGCAATCTGCACACTCTCCGTGGCGCCGCTCCAGAAATTTGAATCTTGGAATAACTGTGTTTTCTTAAAGAATCACTGAAGAATTCAGGCGTATATTTCATATGCATTTAAAAAATTTTAAGCTATTTTTTTCAAAAGACCCCTGAGAGTATTTCTATGATAAATTCTAAAGCTAATCTTTTCTTGTCATGTAACAAAAAATTGAATTCAGAGCCCGCAGTTGTGACAGTAGTACCAAATCTGAGGAAAAAACAATTTATGCTATTCTGCTATATGGGTTTATTAGCACCACGACTGAGGCCACTCATAATAACATGCCAGCAGAAGTTTTATGCAGCCAGCAATACTTTTTTACAACAGGTCTTACCCATTATTCATAAGCAGTTCTCCAAATACTAAATCCACATGCCTTTTAATGGTTCTACTTTCTAAGACATGGTATACATAGGTTCCTACTCACACTTGCTTTGTGTCCCTCCTCACTGAGGTGAACATATTCAGTGAGACCCCTAAGCCCTCTCACAGCTCCAATGGCTTTCTCGTGCTGGCCAGTGAGAGGGGAGTCACATTTACTTTCTCCTCCATGGTTTAATGTAGGAACCAGTGGCTCTATCTTTTCCCATCCTCGGGGATGTGGACATCCTCTTCTCCGGGTGGATCAGAAGCAGCCCAGGATTTCCACCAGTCTGGGAGATGTGAATACTCCCCCTTCAGCCTCCTAGGAGATATTGGTGGGTAGAGGAAGGGGGAGAGCCCAACTCTGTGCTCTGGACAGAATCTCCCACACGCAATTTGCCAACCACTACTTGCCTTGGGGTTACTTGGGGTAATTCCATGATGCTCCTCATTCCTATTTTAGCACAGATGCCACACGAAGTTCAAGATACCACTTAGTGCTAAGTTTTTGTTTCTATATCGACTCTAAATTTCCTCTTTCTTGCTGGCATCTTACATTGTTTCCAACTTGTAAATCCTTCCATATGACTTTTGAATGCACTGTCAGTCACAAACGTTTCTCCTCAACTTCATCTTCTTTCTTTGATGGTCCTGACACCCTACTGTTATGCTAGATCCCTTGCTTCTCTCTTTTGATATGGATATCTTCATTCCCTCTATGTCTGAGTATGGAGATAGATCAAGTTTAAATGTCCTTCATGATTTAATCAGGGTATATATCATTATTGTTGCTACATCCTAAGAGTCTTCAGCTTCTTCCTGATTGGAAGATCATGGTACCATGCCTTATCATCCACCCGTGGGTTTTGCCAGTTGGTGCTGAAGGTGGTCATTTTGTAGGAAGATTTCGCTTGCTCTCACTCTTCCCACGTTGTCAATATGTACACCAATAATGCTTCAAACGTGCTTGTCTCCCCATCCATCATCATCTAACCCTAACCCATCATCTCCTTTCCAACCCTAACCTGAACCTGAACCCTAGACCCTCACCCTAACCCTAAATCCTAACCCTAAACCCTAACCCTAACTCTTAACCCTAAACCTTAACACTAACCCTAAATCCTAACCCTAAACCCTAACCCTAATCCCCAAAGCCAGTTCTTCCAGCATGAAGATCCTAGAACTTGCTTTATAGCAATGACTGTTCTTATCTTGGAATTATTTCAGGCTCATGAATCTACTCTACAATGTTACAGCTTGCTCCCTTTAAAACTCACCACAACAGTCGTTCAGCATGAAAGTTGACAATCCGACACCATTGCTATCTTTTCTGCATCTCTATTTATATCTTTATTTCCCTCAATAGCTAGCCTAAATTTTATAGTCTATCCCTCATCTTTCCTTTCTTGACTATTATCACCAGGCAAAACTTCACTTATGGTTATATCCATTCTCTGCTGCTGAAATTGAGCCTTGTGTCTGATGACAATTTAAATTACAAGCAAGCATTTTAAACATAGGACACACAGGGCAAACCACCAAGTTCTGGCAGGTACCAGTGACAATGAGGTTGACAGTCACTGTCACCATTACCATCATCAGTAAAATCCTAGGTGACTATAGGACTGATAGGCTTCTAATAGTTTTATGAACATCACCAGTAGCTTTATTCTTCACAATAGTTCAATGTAGACAGCTAGTATCTTCTCTAATTTAAACTGAGGAAAGAAAGGGCCCAAGCCAAGAAGTCATGTTCTTGTGATCTAAGTTGTAGGTCAGGAGAATTCTGAACTAGTGTGCTTCTGGTTCTAAGGTCTGGGATCTTAATAATCACCTTATACTAATTCCCAATGTGGAACTCACTCATGAAAATATAAACAAAAGAAGGCACAATCAAAAGGAAAAATAAAAGATAGAAATCACATTAAATGGAACTCATGCGGGGAGACGGTACTCCAGTACTACCCAAGGACTCCCTGGAGGTGGCTTACTGATGATGTCAAGAAATGCTCCACAAACCCACTCTTCAGGTCTCATGGTGGCTCTTCTATTTCTGTTGGTACATAGAATCTCTCCAGGGCAGCTCATGATATCTTATGGGGACTTAGCTGACTGCTGTTTGGAAGGTGACTTGGTCATGTACACACACTGCCTTTCTCTCTTTTTACTTCTTGGAATGTCTATGGAGTGTGAGCTCCCTTCTTGGCTCCATGGGGCTTGCAGAGGTTGTCCGCCTTGTCTGTGGGTTGAATAGATCTGTAATTCTGAGGTCCTTCCTGTCTTCTTCTCACTTTTGCCTACACACCTGAGTTGCCATATTCACTGATATCAGTGCTTTTTCTGTTGTCGCTAATTTAATTACATTTCTCCCTTCTCCTCCCTCTCTCCAAACTCTTATATATATATATATATATACCCCTCTCTGCTCTCATTCAAATTCATGACCTGTTTTTTATTACCTGTTATTGCAATCACAAATGCACATATAACCTGTTGCCTCCAAATAGTGTCTCTTATGTATATGTTTTTGGGGTTCACCATTAGGCATCCACCCCTCAAGCTTCCAGCTTTATTCATTGCCTGTAGTTCTTTGTGTAGAGTTGAATTTCATCAATTTTTCTCTCAATGTTGATTGGTGTCCTCCTCACTCAGCTCACATGTGGGCAATTGTGTTGGTGAGACTTCATTATAGGTATAGCATCTGATGTTATTAGGAGATACAATCTCATAGAAAAGTCCCTGATCCTCTGGTTCTCATACTAACATCAACTTTATCTGTATAGGATATTTACATTTTATCTTTGTTTTCCTTTTCAATTAACAGAAAGCCAGGAAGAGAAGAGTTATGTTGTTATTATTACTTTTTAAGGTGTTATATTTAACTCTAAAATCTACTCAGATTTCTTTTTCAGACAAAAATATCAAGCATTAAAAAACAAATCATGCTTTTCTTAAAGCTTCTGCAAAATTTCCTGTAGAAAAACTTGTTTTAAGTCTGAATGAGTAGCTGCCCAGTGCAGAGGTCCTCTATAGCCATAGCCTCTGATGCCCCCTGGTATGGTTGCTAAAGAGTAGCCTGATGTGGTTCTTCACAGGCTAACTAGTATTCTAAGGAAGGTAATATCAATATTGTAATTAATTGTCCAGGATGTCTTATGGAGCTTTCACCTTGCTGGTGTTAATGCCTGTCAGCCCCTTTCAGTCCCACATCTGGCCCTCTCACTGCTGCCTCTAGAAGTATTTCTTTAGGCCAGGCCAGACCAGACCAGACCAGACCAACCAACCAATCAACTGACAAGCCAACCAACCAACCAAACAATCAACCAGCCAACCAACCAACAAATCAATGAACCAATCAACCATTCAACCAACCAACCAACCAATGAACTAATAAATGAATGAACCAACCAACCTACCAATAAACCAAATGACCAACTAACAAATCACCCAACCAACTAATCACCAACCAACCAACCAATGAATCAACCAATCAACCAACCATTTTCCTCTGCTCTGAGATCTACTCTAGGCATAAGTAACCTTTCTCCTTGAAGCAATCAAAATACAGAGACTTCTCATTCTCTCTCTCTCTCTCTCTCTCTCTCTCTCTCTCTCTCTCTCTCTCTCTCTCTCTCTTACTTTCTCTCTCCCCTCTCCCTCTCCCCCCTCTCTCTTGCTCGCTCTCTCCCCTCTCTCCCCTGCCCCCCTTCTCTCTCTCCTCCTGCTCGTCCTTCTTCTGTTCCTCCTCATTCTCATGCTGCTTCTCCTTCTTTCTCCTTTTCTTTGTGTAAACTCTAATGGTTCATATATTAAATGCTAATGAAAATAGTACATATTTCACATAATCTTCACAGGATAAATTTGTTAATATAATAGATATATAGAGGTACTCATGAATTGGTTCTCCAGTATCTTCTGTTATATTTTCTTGTTAGAGAAGAAATGTTGTCCTCATCATGACTGGCAGAGAGACCAGCCATATGCATATACTATTCAGATGTCTGTTGCTATGACAAAATATCTCAGAAAATGAGTCTTAACAGAAGGAAGGTTTATTTTGGCTTTGTGAAGGTAGTCTGTATCAAAATGTCTTTTTGTGCTTTCATCTTTTACTAAGGGTAGCACTTTATGGATTTTCCTTTGGTACATGCGAATTACAAGTAGCACCGAGTCTGGGCTTTGAGAGCGGTGTTAAGTAAGAGCTTGTTAAAGGCAGGTACCATGATAGCACACAGAAAGGCTGATGTCTCAGACGGCTACTGATTAATATCGAGCAGTACTCATGGTGCCCATGTGCTAGACGAAAGATGATTCATTCTGCTCAGGGTGAGATCTTATCATGCTGCTTAGGATGGCACAGAATGTGAAACTTTGAAGTTTGGATTTATTTCCTGCTAAGTATTAAAAGATAGTTGATTGTGGGTAACCAAAAGCCAAGAAGGGAGGCTACTATATCAAGAAATACTAAGATGTCTCAGAAGTGGGCAGTTCAGCCAATGAGCATATGAGAAAACGTAATCACTGAAAGGGGAAGAGGGGTGTGTAGCAAAGCCCAAATCCAGGCTGAGTGCCTAGAGCTTGACAGTGGTCAGGAAAAGACACGTCCACAGATAGGAAGGGCCAGAAGTCACATCAAGAGTCCCAAGTAAAGCTCCTCCCCCAGTTCTGTGTCTGTGTGTAACCCATTCTGTGTCTTCCCTTTCCTGTCTCTGAAAAGCCTCATTTTTTCATGCATAAATCATTTATAACACATTATATTTCACATCCGTTAGAGGTCAAGCACTATGATGGATGTAGAGATACAAAGGAGAATTTAAGAAAATTGACAGTACTCAAATATCTTCTAGAGTGGTGGCTCAAACAAACACAACGAAAGAACCAGAAGACATGATGAGGATGTGGATGGAGAAATGGAAAATACACTGCAGATACAAAGCACATAAGAACAACTCTGGCCCAAAGGGAGTCATCAAATGCTTCCTGAAGCAGGTACTGTCTAAACTGACCTCTAAAGAGTAGATGGCATGTGGTAATAGAACAGTCGTTCCTAACTTGTGGGTAATGACCCCTCTGGGGGTCAAATGACTCTTTCACAGGGGTCAGATACCAGATCTCTTGAATATCAGATATGCACATTACAATTCATCAGAGAAGCAAAATTACAGTTATGAGGTAGCAATGAAAATAATTCTATGGTTGAGGTCGCCACAACACGAGGAGCTGTAGTAAAGGGTCCCAGCACTGGGAAGGTTGAGAAGCGCTGTGGTGGAAGGTTCAGCCTCAGGTACTGAAGTCCATCTGATGGTGTTGCAGGTTCAACTGTGAGTCAGAGGACACTGAGAGGAGGGAGGAGCAGCCACGGGATAGTCTACCTCACAACATTCCTGGGACTATACCCAGAGGAACCCGAGGCCGCATATTCTGTTCACTGATTCAGAGCCAACTCAGGTATCTGCCAACAGGTGAATAGATAAAGAAAATCTAGAATGTGGAATGTAGAAATGGAATTTTATGTAATAACAAAGAAGAACAAACATGTCATTTGCAGTATAATGTATGAAATAAATTGTCAAGTTAAATAAAACAAGCCATAATGAGATAGACAAATATCACCTGTCCTCTATTTGTCAAACCTAGAATATCTATCTGTCTTCTATCTATCTATCTATCTATCTATCTATCTATCTATCTATCTATCTATCTATCTATCTATCTATCCATCCCTATATATCATTTATTATCTATCTATCTATCTATCTATCTATCTATCTATCTATCTATCTATCTATCTATCTATCTATCTACCTACCTACCTACCTATCATATGTATATATCTATCATCTATCATATTTCTTTCTATCTCTCTGTCATCTATCTATATATCATATCTATTATCTCATCTATCTATTTATCATATGTATCCACCTATCATCTTTCACATCTCTCCATCTCTCTATCCTCTATCTCCATCTATCTATCTATCTATCTATCTATCTATCTATCTATCTATCTATCCATCCCTATCTATCTATATATCATTTATTATCTATCTATCTATCTATCTATCTATCTATCTATCTATCTATCTATCTATCTATCTTTCTTTCTTTCTATCTATCTACCTACCTACCTATCATATGTATATATCTATCATCTATCATATTTCTTTCTATCTCTCTGTCATCTATCTATATATCATATCTATTATCTCTCATCTATCTATTTATCATATGTATCCACCTATCATCTTTCACATCTCTCCATCTCTCTATCCTCTATCTCTATCTATCTATCTATCTATCTATCTATCTATCTATCTATCTATCACCTATTTTTCAAATCTCTTGCATGCATATGACATGAGAATCAAGGAGGATCATTTGGAAGAGAAAAGAGACTGGCAGGATATATGGGGGTAGGAGAGGGCAGTGGTGGTAAATATGGTCAAAGTACATGATATGCTTGAATGGAAATGTTATAATGAAACCTAGAATTATTCAGTAGTAAAATAAAAACTAAAATATGATTTGTGGCTCAGTTAGGTTTCTGTTTCTGGAAGGAACACTCAAGTTGTGGAATGACCAACATTTCTTCCATGGGAAGAAAGGCAGAATTTCTTTTTCTTTTTCTTTTTTTCTTTTTTGGATTTTTCGAGACAGGGTTTACTCTGTGTAGCCCTGGCACTCACTCTGTAGACCAGACTGGCCTCGAATTCAGAAATCCGCCTGCCTCTGCCTCCCAAGTGCTGGGATTAAAGGCGTGCACCACCACTGCCCAGCTAGAATTTCTTTTTCTTAATAAAGTAATTGTGGAAATTGTGCACAGAAATGAAGAAGAAGAAGAAGAAGAAGAAGAAGAAGAAGAAGAAGAAGAAGAAGAAGAAGAGAAGAAGAAGAAGAAGAAGAAGAAGAAGAAGAAGAAGAAGAAGAAGGAGAAGAAGAAGAGGAGGAGGGAGGAAGAGGAGGAAAGGAGAAGGGGGAGGAGAAGGAAAATATCTATTTCTTAGACCATGACTAAAATTTATGATTTGAACTCTCTGAGAAAAATCTAAAATCTTAGACTAAATAATCTTTTTGGTGTGTGCTTATTCTATTAAAATTGATTAGTAATACTACTAAACAAATGCACATTTTAAACATCCTCCTGGACCCCCATACATTCTCCTGATAGTTCCCTTTCACTTCCAAAATAATCTCCTGTACTCTTGTGTCCTATAAATTACAACAGTCAGTCAGTCAGTTAATCAGTCAGTCAGTCAGTCAGTCAGACAGACAGACATGCCAGGTTTCATATATAGGAGAAAACATGTTTGTCTATCTAATTATGGCCTGTTTCACTGAACATGACAATATTTACTTCATCCCTTACCCTGCAAATGACATAATTTTGTTCTTCTTTATGGCTGTGCCAAAGAGAAGTGCCAGATTGCAGGTTCTAGCGAGAGACCTTTCCTGGAGACATATGTTTAGAAGCTATCAGTGTCTGAAAGCAGTAAAACGGAATGGAGCTTGGGCTGTGACTCTTATTCTAAGATGAGTGGTACCATGATACCAAGTGTTAAAAATCCATCTTTAAAACACAGCAGTGCTGATCAGATAGAGAATAATCAGTGTTCTATGAAAAATGAGTAAAACTGGAGTATAAAATAAGAGAGCTGGCTGAAATGGTAAATATATAAATAAGTACACATGTATTTGACCAATGCTAAAGTATGTTAAACTTACTTGCAGGAGTGATGTTCAAAACTTGACTTGGAGGATTGCTCTTTGCTCATGAGTGAAAACAGAACTGGAGTTACAGGTGTCTGTGAGCCACCAGGTGGGTGCTGGGATTTGAACTCAGGACCTCTGGAAGAGCAGCCAGTGCTCTTACCTGCTGAGCCATCTCTCCAGCCCTGCAAAAAATATTTTAAAACAAAATACATCCCTATTTTTACAAATAGAAATCTTGTGCTTAGGGTATATCTCAATGGTAGAGTGCTTGCACATCATGCAAAAACCATACAACAGACGCTCCAAGCTGGCACAATAGGCTGCATTTACACATTAGTATGTATAAGCTTTTAACATGTTTGGAGGAAAAGTCAGAGCAGGGCAATGGCTGGACTATATGGCAGGAGTATAGCTAGTTTTGTCAAGAGATGGCCAACCTGTCTTCTAATGAAGCTGTACCAGGTTGACAGCTCTGTCTTCGGTGTCCTGGTCAGATCTGTGTGCTGTCTTCTGGAGTTGGTCACTCTAATAGGCTAGTGGTCAACTCTTGCTGTTGTCCTAATTAAATATCCATGAGGACATACGATGTGGATCTCCATTAGTCCTTGCTATGCTATTATGCTTCTAACAGCTAATGAGAAGGAACGTCTATTCTTGGGAGTAAATTTTATAGAGTATGAAGTTATGGAAGGATGTCTGGATGATCCACTTTCTTCTAAGGAATGCTACCCCATGGTAGGAGAGATTAACACCTCACTAAAACAAGCATGCTTGAGAGTCAGAAAGACACTCCTGCCAATTCTTAGTGCTTAATACTGGTTGTTTCTGAGGTAGTTCTCTATTACCCACAATGCCCCAGTCTTCCTGATGTATCTTTCTCTTGGAAACAGAGTTGCTGATGTTTCCATCTCTTGCTACTCAGAGTATCTTAGCACGTGTAACATGCCAGTGAGCTAACACCAACCCTGGAACAAAAAGGATGCAATGAAAACTAAAAAAAAGATAATTCAGGAATAAGTAAGGTCAGATCACAAAATTTTAATGGGTTGCTGATGCTGCCACCATTTATTTAAACCTCTCAGTGGCCTCCCTTCCCACCCTTACCCACTGCCTCTAATAGACTATGGTTATTTACTATTCACTGGTTGAAACATTCTTTCTTTTGGACTTGTGGAAGAATTTAAGTGCTGGGAATGAAATGCAAGCCTCAATATCTTGACATCATCCCCAAGAGAGTGGTGGGTAGAGAGCCCTGTTTCTCCACTCTGAGTTGGGCTTTGGATGCGTTCTATGACCTTGCCTATAGGTCTATGTCCCTGTGGCCACTGTGACTCGAGCTTGCTAACCTCCCTGCACTGACTTCCTCTCTTCCCTGAATCCCTTCCACTCTTCTCTGCTGTTCCCCAGAATCACCACCTACATGGCTGATTCTCAACTCCAGCTCTGGGTCTGGAGTAACCCAATTTGTTTCTTTTTTTTCTTCCCTTCATTCAATTGAGCATGTACAAGTAAATAAAACAATAATGACATATGTAAATATGAGTTATCAACCAGGTTACACATGAGAACACATGAAAACAAAATAAAAATAATGACCAAATTGTGATTATGACAGGTCAAACATTTATCCAAGTACTTCACATAACACACACACACACACACACACACACACACACACACACACCCACATACCCCTTTCCAGGATTGATGGCATTAAAGGATGACAACAGTGGCGTCATGCAATCATACAAGTATTAACATGCAGCTGCATTGTCTACACACACACACACACACACAAATGGTCCATACAGCTAGTGAAATTTGATATAACCTCAAAGGTAAGGAAGTCACCATAAAAATGGAAGTGGTTAGGAGATAAATCATCTTAAGCATCTTTTTAGACTAATGTTAATCATTTGCTCAAGAAAGTGTTTGGCTTTGACACCCACCAGTGAATGATCGCCAGCACTGGCTTCTGTAACTCACATCAATGCAACCCCTAGGGAGACGGGAGCGCAGGCTGCAGTTTAATTGTGCCTTGTTCTCTGGCACTGGCAAGAGGGAGGTCTCCCAGCTTGTTGCTCTAGCTACATTGTGTATCTTTATTACTTTTCTTGTTGCTATGGCACAACGTTTTTCAGAAGCAACTTAAGGAAAGAAGGATTTACTTTGGCTCACAGTTTTAGGGACTATATCTTCTAGCATGGGAGGCATTGTGGGTGGGAATGTAAGGTGCTGTCTGAAGACAGAGGGCAGAGAGAGAGAGAGGAATTCTGGGGCTTAGCTAACTTCTGCCTGCCTTTCCCTTTTGTTCAGCCTGGCCTCTTAGTGTGTGGGGTGGGAGGGGTGGGAGGGCCCATACTCAGGGTGGGTCTTCCCTCCACAGCTAAACACCATCTCTGAAAACACCATTGGGGCACTCCTAGAGATGTTCCAAATCCAGTCAAATTGACATGAAGATTAAAACACTCCAGGCCTGGGAATTAATCAAGAGTCATTAGATGTTTTGGGCAAAACACTAAACTGGCATTTTGGTATAGATAGAAGACTAAGGAGCTTTGTATACTTCTGGACATTACCGTCTAGTGGGGAGACAGGCATATGGAGGATACCTTAAACTTTATTCTTTTATGAGAAAGCTTGAGTTGAACTTATTTTGAGGTTTGCATTCACAGGGACTCATCTCTGTGCATTCGAACAATTTCTTGACTTCAGCTGTTGATTTCTTTTATTGGATATTTTATTTATTTACATTTCAAATGTTATCCCCTTTCCAGGTTTCCCTTCTGGAACTCCTTCTCTCCACCCCCTTCCCCTTGCTTCTATAAGGTTGCTCCCCCTCCCACCCACCCACTCCCACCTCAGTGCTCTGGCATTCTCCTACCCTGGGGAATCAAGCCTTCACAGGTCCAAGGGCTTCTCCTCATATTGATGACAGACAATGCCATCCTCTGCTATATATGTGGCTGGAGCTATGGGTCCCTCCATGTGTACTCTTTGGTTGGTGCTTTAGTCCCTAGGAGTTCTGGGAGGGGGGTTCTGTTTGGTTGATATTGTTGTTCTTCCTATGGGGTTGCAAACCCCTTCAGCTCCTTCAGTCCTTTTTCTAACCCCTCCACTGGGGACCCCATGCTCAGGACAATGGTTGGCTGTAAGCAAATGCCTCTGTATTTGTCAGGCTCTGGAAGAGCCTCTCAGGAGACAGCTATATCAGACTCCTGTCAGCAAGCACTTCTTGGCATCCACAATAGTGTCTGAGTTTGGTGACTGTGTATGGGATGGATCCCTGGGTGGGGCAGTCTCTGGATGGCTTTTCCTTCATTCTCTGCTCCACACTTTGTCCCTGTATTTCCTTTAGACAAGATCCCTTCTGGGTTAAGAATTTGGAGATGAGTGGGTGGCTCCATCCACCAACCGGGGGCCTTGCCTAACTTCTGGATATGGTCTCTTCAGGTTCTCCCTTGCCTTTGCTGGGCATTTCAGCTAAAGTCATCCCTGTTGGGTCCTGGGAGCCTCTTACTTTCCTTCTATCTGGGACTTGCTTGTGGCTACACCCAGTTCCCCACTTCCACTGCTATATGCCTCTGTTCAAATTCCTGACACTCTGTATATCATCCCTGTCTCCTCCCATACCTGATCATGCCCCCTCTTTTCTCCCCCTCCTCTCTTCCTCTAAAGTCTCTCTCCCTCTACCTCCTATGAGTATTTTGTTTCTCCTTCTAAGAAGGACTGAAGCATCCATATTTTGTTCTTCCTTCTTCTTGAGCTTCATATGGTCTGTGAATTGTATCTTGGGTATTCTGACCTTTGGGGCTGATATCCATCCACTTATCAGTGAGTGCATACCATGTGTGTTCTTTTGTGACTGGGTTGCCTCGCTCAAGGTGATATTTTCTAGTTCCATCCATTTGCCTAAGAATTTCATGAAGTCATTTTTTTAATAGCCGGGTAGTACTCCATTGTGAAAATGTACCACATTTTAGAGGAGGTATAGTTTAGTTACCTCAGAAGAGCGAAGCTGATGCTTAGCTAACTTCTGCCTGCCTTTCCCTTTTGTTCAGCCTGGCCTCTTAGCATGTGGGGTGGGAGAGCCTGTACTCAAGGTGGGTCTTCCCTCCATAGCTAAGCACCGTCTCTGAAAACACCATTGGGGAACTCCTAGAGGTGTTCCAAATCTTCATGCCTGGAAACTCTGGCAGGTGGTTGACAGCTATTCAAAAAGGAAGCCAAAGAGAGCCTCTTGCCTTAAATGACTGCTTCCTGCTCGGGCCATATCTTTTGTGAACACGTGGGCATAGCCCTGCCCTGTAGAGCGGAAGCGTGATGTCAGTCCCTGGAGTGGAGGGTGGGGGCAACTTCTGTCTTCTCAGGGTGATCCACAGGAAGGAGATGGGAAGTCAGATCGAAGGTGGCTTCACACCTCTGTCCTGGGAAATCCTATCAGGCGACTAGAAAGAAAACCTAAGAGGCCAAATTTCTGCTCATTGTCAAAAGACAGGAGGCAGGTTGGGGGAAGTCCCTGACCACAGGCCAATAGAGCAGAAGGCTAACAGGCTTCCTGAAAGAACAGGCTAGAAAAAAAACCTTCAAACTCCACCTGGGGTGACAATAAATCTTTCCTATTCTTTCAAGTTTCTTCACTTTCCTGATGGAAGCATAGATAGCCTTGTGATGTGTCATTTAGATTGCTTCTCTGGGGACTGACTTTATTCTATTGTTTTAGAGGAAGCTCCTATGATAAAATGCAGGGCGTTTGTTGTTGTTTAAGAAGCTTCCTAAAAAATCATCATGAGTTATGATCTAGGATTCTAATTAGCAAATTATGTGTCTAATTTTCAAATAAGGAAAATCATATATCATCCAGTGCTGGATGCCACATCTTAGAGACATTGATATATGTTGAGAGTTGCTTGGAGTAACAGATCCATGCTATAGTCTCAAGAAGAAAATATCAGATGATCTGAAGAAGGTTAAAGATGTCTAGAGTTGTACCTGTCACCTTTCAAAATGAAAACAGTGGGAGCAACTTTTAATTTCTTTCTTTTGAGAAATCATCATCTAAAAAAGCAACTGATAGATATACTGCCTCAAAAAGGGGGTGATGAATATAAAATGAGCAGAGGGATGTGTGGGCTTCTCAAAGTAAGAGTCTAAAGAAGGAAAATTTCAAAGGAAAATACATGTCCAAGCATCAAAACTACAGTGACTAAGAAGGATTGAGTTTTTGAGTAACATACATTTGAGTAGGTAATGATATCATGTATTTTTGTGTACACAGACACATCTCTTTGAATCTATGTATCTATGTATTCATGTATGTATGTATGTATGTATCTATCCATCTATCTATCTATCATTTATCATCTATCTAAGTATCTACTATGTATGTATGTATGTATCTATCTATCTATCTAAGTATCTACTATGTATGTACGTATGTATGTGTGTATGTATGTATGTATCTATCTATCTAAGTATCTACTATGTATGTACGTATGTATGTATATATGTATATATGTATCTACCTATCTAAGTATCTACTATGTATGTATGTATGTATCTATCTATCTATGTATCTACTATGTATGTATGTATGTATGTACGTACGTACGTACGTACGTACGTATCTATCTATCTATCTATCTATCTATCTATCTATCTATCTATCTATCTGTCTGTCTATCTAAGTATCTACTGTGTATCTAACTATGTATCTATCTATCTACACACATTGAGGCAGGGCCTCATGTTTTTTGAGTCAGCCTTAAACTCACAACATAGCTGCAGATTGCCTTGAACTACTGATCTGAGTCCAAACTCATAGCCATGCACCTTCATTCCAGGTTTATGATGGGCTAAGATTGAACTCAGGCAGGTTGACAACTCTATCAACTGAGATATATCACTAGCCCCAATATTTGTTTTGACATTTTTAAAATGAATAGAAAAATTTGCTCACAAATGTAAATATACATATCTTATTTGAGTAAAAACTGCAGGAGGTAAATGCCATTTGAATAGTTACTGATGATATTAATTAAGATATTATATGCTATATAGTAACTTCGGGTAATATATTTAGATGATAGGTTCCATATATAACACACATAAGTTAACTTAGACACAAGTATATGTGATACAGAAGTCCCCAATTGCATGATGGCTTAAACCTAACTGATGTTTGTTTTATTTTTGCTTATGTAAAGTTCCAAATGAATGAATTAGAGCAGTGGGTACCTCCACTCCAAGCAAGACCTCTATCACTCTGTGACTTTGCCATCCTCAGTACCGTGACTGTAAGGTCATGGCACACAGTAGTATCAAGTTTGCCAACAAAAGAGCCCAAGGAACAGAATCCAGAGAGTCTCTTTACTAGGTCAGGACTCTGCATGTAGAGGAAGGGGAGTCTGTGAAGTGTAGGCAAGTTCTGTGCCAGAAAGAGAAGGCAGGATAGATTCCCAAGGCTGTCCTGTGCCCAGAGTCTTCCCAGAGGAACTGTGCATGGGCCAAGTCAATGTGGGAGAGCCTCTGCCTTCCATAAATGAAATGCTAGATAAGGAAGCTAGGAAAAGGGTGGGCTCTAATTAGAAACATGGAGATAAATATAGAAGAAAGAGAGAAGATGGTAAAATAATCATAAGGATATCTTAAAATGTCATAAGGAATCATACTATTAATTATCCATCTAAGAAGAACTGATAATGTGTGTGTGTGTGTGTGTGTGTGTGTGTATAATCTGTGTATAAATATACATACATAGTTTATAAGAAAAATTTCTCATATGCAACAACAATGTACCCTCTCCAAGTCAAAGACCACCTAACAAAACACATTCAATAGAGATGAGAAGCCTTCTTTTGAGTTGTCGGTCAGGGTTGTCTAAGAGACTCCCAAAACATCACAGACTGTTGCTATTGCCTTGGTTGTTCTCAGAGGTGGAAGGTAAGTCTCTGTTGCTGAAGACACAGTGCACTTCATACACAGATCCTAGAGGCCCCTGAGCTGGAACTGAACTGAATGCTTCTGGTACCATGAAAGCCTCCCAGAGGACGGGAGCAACCTACAGTCCATCCCAGATACAATGCCTGTGAACCACAACCTTAAGAGTAATGCTACATATAGCTTGGTGGTGCCTAAGACCTCTCTAATTAGATTTAAGACCTATTCAACAAGAAAGAAATCATGTCAAGTACTGGAAAGCTAGTCAGCTGCCCAGGGCTAGTGAAGTTGCATCTTGGAGTACAATCACCACTTTACTAAAACAGCACAGCCCCTAACTATATCTTAAATATTTGTCCTTATACTGACAGGTAAATGTAGCCTTTATCCATCATCAAGGAAAGTTCTCATTGCAACAGATGGAGACCCATGTTAGAGAACTACAACCAATCAAAATGCAGGGCTGTGGAGCCCAGTCCCAGTGGATACATCTGTGAAACAACCCCTGAACCCAAGGCTCGGGAAACATTGAGGGTGGGCTTGGTGGTAGGAATACTGTAAGAACCAGAAGATCAGAGCTTACTGTGAGGGTTTGTATCTTCTAGTAATGTTAGAAGCTACACTCAAAAAGTCTCGAGGAAATGATGACTTAATGCAAGATGAATAAAGACAGCAGCAGTAGACATGCCAAAGTGGATGGAGGAAAGACCACAAGGTCTAAACACGACGCAAAAGAAACTACAGGCAACCAAAGAATGCTGAGAGTGGAAGAAATAGTCTTCCTTAGGAAGAGCGGAATGCGGTTGCTCAATAATAAAATGGTCAGCTCTGAAAACATACATAAAGTAACATACAGACCAAGATGGCTGTATTTAGTAACAGGTATGTACACACACATGCACAGTTGCTTGCACATACACACACATACACACATACACACACATGCACATACACACACACACACATGGATATATAAAAAAACTAATGAAAAAAGAGGCCATGAATTTGAAATAGCAAGGAATGTTTGGAAGGAGAAAAGGGAAGGGGAGGAATGATTTAATTATATTTTGATACTAAAGAAAGAAAGTAATAATACTTTGCAAATTCTACCAAAGTATTTTGACATTTTGAAAGTTTTCATTAGGTCATTTTCCAAGGTTGTAAGCAGCAAACATCTTCCCCTTTCCTTATTTTTTATTGGAGAATCTTATCACCTTCAATAGGTGTGGTTAGGTTGGGTATCTAGAAGAGCTGCCACCAGATTCCTTTCTGATGGCCAACTGATCCATGATCGGCCAGTTAGTTGCACTTTCCTGGACCATAGAGATAAAACGTAAATTATTAGACTTCATTCACTTATTCCTGTCTGATGTTCCATGGGAGGGCTGACATTCCTGGGGTGAGATCTAAGAGTGCTTGGGATAGATGTTCTATTTGAATTTGGTTTATTAGATGGGTTGTTCATCTATGGTATCTTCTAGATTCATTCATAAATATTGTCTGATAGATAAAATTAATCATAGGTGTTTTAAATATGTGAACAAAAAAACCCCATCAATGTCATAGTAAATGCATCAATCTCTTAGGGTTAAAGACAGCGCTACTAACCTGGTTGGAATGGTGTGGTCAAGATTGCCAGTTTTGGTTGAGCCACACTAAACTCATCTCTTGTTAGCTCAGTGATTTTTGGTAACTTGTTTATTCCTCTTGAGTCTTGTGTTTTTGGCCTATTAAACGAAAATAAGTTCATCTTCTATAGATGGATATCAGAAATAAATGAGAGGTCCATTTATGTACTTCCTAGGTATCTGAGGACTTGATATCAGGCATCAGACTTTTTCCTGGCAGAAACATTTGGACATACAATGCTTATTTCCAAACTTTGTATTCCTGGAGTAAAAGAGATACTTATTTAGATTTTCTTGGACATTGCCATCTTTACGTTAACATTAGGAGTCCTGTTTTGACTAACCATTAACTGAGCAAATTTGGGAAATGAAGGCACAAATGTTCTGCAAATTAAATGCAGCAGGATCGATGGAGATGACTAGATGGGGGGAGGGCAGTGCATTTCCTATGGGTTCTCTGTGGTTTAAGGTCTTCCAAAGGTTTAGGTGTTGGAAGTGTGGTTCTCGGAGCTCTTGTTGGGTGACGGAACCTTAAGGGAGGGACTGGACATGAGGCCCTTAGGTCAGCCCACTGTGGTCCTCCAAACATTTCTAAAGGGAAGTGAGACCCCCAACCCCTTCTGGATTCTCTTCTGCTCCTCTGCTCCAGTCTGATTCTCTGACCTGTCTCCTCACCATTGTCTCCTGTCACAATCAAAGAGAGGATGGGATGGCAAGAATTGTCAGTATTCAGATTGTATTTTTGGCTGCTAGTCCTGTGAGCTAAATAGAGCTCTTATTTTCTTTTCCTTTTTCTTCCTCGCTTTTGAAGTGTGGTTGTGCTAAGCAACTCTAGGTTGCTTGGGTTTTACTCTATAACCCAGGATGGCCCCAAACTTGCAGCCATCCTCCTGGCTCAGTTTCCTGAGTGCTAGGATCATAAGTATACAATACCGTGCCCAGCTACATTCTAATGTTTACCTACCTTCAGGTATTTTATTATGATGAGAAAGAGACTAATATGTTTTCCTAGTTTGATTTCCCTTGCTGTACTAAAACACTGACCCAAAATAGTTTGAGCCAGGAAAGAGTTTATTTGGTTCACACATCTTGATCACAGCCTAGCATTGAGGGCAGTCCAGACAGGAACTCTAACCCTGGAAGAATGTTGCTTCCTGGCTTGCTCTCCGTGGCTAGCTCAGCTTTCTTTCTTATATAACTCAGTCCTCCCTGTGCAAGGGTCTATACTGCGCACAGTGGGCTGGGCAATCCCTTGTCAATCATTAACCAAGAGAAAGCCCCACAGACATACCCACAGTCCATGTTGATGGAAGCACCCCTCTCCCATTGAGGTTCCATCTTCCCAAGTGACTCAGTTTGTGCCAAGTTGACAGAAACTAACCTGTACATACATCATGCACTCCTACTTAAACTTTACAATAACACCATTATAAAAGCCAACCAAAGTTCTAATAAAAATATAACAAACAAAAGTTCTAATAAAAATATAATAATCAAAATTTTCATCCCAATTGAAAACTTTTCCCTATTTTATTGCTTGGTACAGGAGGGAAGGGCTTGGCCGTTTCACAGTATTTACATAGAAGAGTTGAAAGTTCAGCCAGTTTTTGAGCTCATTTAATTGACCACTACCTGCATTAAAATGAAGCATTGTTGTAAAACTCTCTTCACTCTTTTTCCCTAATGACTTTAAACGTTGCTAAGATGTTTGCCTAATCGTAAGAAAATATACACTGGTTTCCTGAAAATGGTACCTGTGGGAAAAATCTACTACAAACCAAATGAACTTTATAGTTTATCAACATCTTCCTATTCACCAAGAATGAAGCTTTCAAGTAACAAAAAAGAAAGACTCTGCCTATTATACAACAAGTCATATATAAAAAAAGGGAAAGTGTAAAATAAAACAGACTCATGCACTGAAGGTTTAATTTTGCCCAAAGAGAAGTAAGTGTGCCTTCAGCCCAGAGGTGTCAGTTCTAGGCCTGGGCATTTCCTTGTAGAACTGAGTACATTGGCCCAGTCTGTGCCAACAGGTAGAACTTGGGTTGCAAAGCATCTGACTAACCTGTGCAAGGAAAGCAGTGAAGGCTAAGTCTTGTCAACCAGGCAGTCCGCCATATCTATGTGATTAAGCCAAGCAAGAGCTGGACCGCAAGGCTTCTTGGGCAAGCTCACTGGCAGGTGTGCCAGTGGTACCTACAGTTGTCTGTCATTACTGGGAAAAGTTACCACTGATCACTGTTCTTCTTGCAGAGGACAACCGGAAGCTTTGTTCACGGGAGATTCTGGAGCCTGCCCTGTGCTCTTTTCTCTGCTGGTTTTGATTTGCGTTTTAACTCTATGATAAATCATAATCGTGACTAAATGACTTTTCTGAGTCCCTGCACTAAACTATTAAACATGGGCATGGTTTGGGGGTCCCCTAACTTGGGGTTGGTTAATGAAAGTAGCCTTTAGGATTCCTAGGTTTCCAGAATGTTGACCGATGGCTAGAATAGTCTCTCCAAGAAACGGTCAGCCTGTATATCTGTATACATGTATATGTATATATGTGTATATGTATATATGTGTATACGTGTATATACATATATGTGTATATTTGCATATATGCATATGTGTGTATATATGTATATGTGTATATGTATATGTGCATATATCTGTATGCATATATGGAAGAGTATATATGTCATGGTGTGTATTCCTGTGTCATGTGTGTGCAGATGTGTACCTATGCATATGTGGAGGCCAGAGGAGGGTATCACACTCTTCCTTGTTACTTTAAGGCATGGTCTCTCTGTGAAGTGGGAGCTAGTGTTTTTCTAGCTAGGCCGGGATCCAGCAAGCCTCACAGATCCTCTTGCTTCTATCTACCCCGTCAATGCTGATGTAACATGTATGCATTGGACCACACCCACCTTGTTACATGGGTGCTAGGACCTGTGCTCAGAGCTAAGCGATCGTAACTGCTGTGCCATCTTTCCAGTCTAGACTCAGGTTTTTACTCTGTCTCCAGATGAGCCCTGAGCAGGCAACATGGCCTAGTGTCGCAGTTCTCAGCTTGTAGGTTGCGATCCCTTTGGGAGGTCCAATGATCCTTTCATAGTGGTTGTCTAAGACCATCAGAGAACACAGATATTTACATTGCTATTCATAACAGAACCAACTACAGTTTCGAAGTAGCAACAAAAATAATTTTATAGTTGGTGGGTCACCACAACATGAGAAACTATATTAAAGAGTCGTAGCATTAGGAATGTTACCCTGGCCTAGTGGGTAAAGGTGCTTGCCACCAAGTCTGATAAACTGAGTTCAAGCCTGCTGGTCCACATTGTGGAAGGATGGATTTGACTCCTAATACATCCTCTGACCTCCACACTCCTGTAGTGATACATGCACATGTATGGATACACACACACACACACACACACACACACACACACACACACATGCATAAGTACACACACATGCACATACACACACACACTAAACAATAAATAAATGTGGTAAAATTAAGAAAGGAATAATAGGGGAACGCCAGGACAGAGAAACGTGAGGGGGTTGAATGGAGAAAAGAGGGAGGGAAGGGGGCTTATGGGACTTTCGGGGAGGGAGGAAACGGGAAAGGGGAAATCATTTGGAATGTAAATTAAAATAAATAAAATTAAATTAAAAAAAAAGAAAGGAATAGATTAGAAATGTAAGCTGGCTTACATATCTAAATACCATGGGAAATAAGAATAGAAAGAAAGAAAAAGTATGGCTTCCTGCCCTTAAATGTGAGCTAAGACAGTAACTATAGCTAAGTCTCCAGTCAAATTTCCTCACTTCTCTGCAACCCTTGAAGCTATGTGTATGTAGTAAATGCTCAATAAAGAAATACTAATTGGTTGAGATTAGGAAATAAATCAGTATTTTGCAACATGACTTTCCATTCTGCTTTAGTAACTCCGTGTCAAGGACCCAGTGAGCACTTTAAAATTTCTTAAGGAATGAAAAGAATACACCGTTAAGGCAGGACTATGAATCTCTAGATTACCAACACACAGTCTTCTCTGTTTTAAAATTGAAAATATTGTAAAGTCGTCACTTTTAGTGCATACAATATCACGTTTTCAACATTCTTCACATTATCCTTCAAAATTGTCCAGATTATCTTTAAAGGCATAAGGTGATTCAGAAAATGCTCTAACCTATGGGATATATGAGTCACATTGCGGGGAAAGTCTGACTCCGCGTGGACTTCCATTCTCTACGTCACGATTCTTCCACAGGCCCAGCTCTCATGATGTCAGGAGTTCTAGGAGTTGAACCAACGTGGGGGGCATAGATCCAGCACTTACTCATACTGAATGGAAGAAATATGCCTGAAGGAATGGAGGAGGTAACTCGTAGTTGCTGCTGATGCAAGGGAAAAGGGCGACCAGGATGTAGGTTTTGTTTTACAGACGACTGACATGCTCAGAGTCGGAGATACCGTTGAAATCTCCCTGTTACATCCATTGCCAGTTTTCAGAAAGAAACTCTTAACTGAAAGGAAAAAAGAAAGTTCTCAGTCCCCTTATTTTAGTAATGCGATCACACCTTGGCTACCGGGGTGACTTTGCCACGGGCTCTGAAGGATACCGTGGTGGCGAATGATTCTGCAGGCTCAGTATTGGCCAAACTAGCAAGGTGTGAAACCTCTAGTTTGCATGTACAACAGAAAGTGCTTTACAGGCAGCGCACAGAGAGATTTCTTTGTGACATTAGTGAGACAGGAAAAGGTCAGAAAAGGATGTGCTACTGGAGTGACAGGTATTCTAAATCAGAGACTCCTGTGCCCTTAAGGGGAAACCTAAGATAGTTCACTTCCCATGTGGGATGCCAAGACCAGACAGTAATCTGTAGGAAGAGACTCTAGATGAAGGCTGAGATCCCTGAAAAAGCCTCAGGAATTTGAAGGGAACAGTAGGGTATCAGGTGGAATGTGGGTTGTTCAGGGTTCAGAGTCTTGGTGGATTTTGCATTTTGCTTGCTTGTAAAGATGTCAAACTGGGCTGCCAAAACCAGTATTCCACAGCTTATATTCTTAGTAAAGGAATAGTGTACCCACCCTCTCACCAATTCTACGCAAACCCAAACTTCATTGGATTTAACTATTTCAACTTGCACATCTAACATAGAAATTAGAAACACACAAGTTTTAGTAGATATTGATCAGTGAGGAAAGGCACCAGTAAAGAAAATATTTTGTAGTTATAGATTCAGTTTTTCATTAACTAATTGAATGGATCTAAACATGTCACTGTGATTTTTCTAGGTCTTCATGCAAACAATGGATGCACCATTGGTTGCTTCTGCAATTCCACAATTCTGTGTTTTGGTCAGACACCAAGTGTTATTAGAGCATGGGTTTTAGCCATGTGGTTTTTAATCTGAACATTTGGCCAAATTGTATGTATAGCTTTAGTATGTATCTTTAATCTTGAATAGTAGTTCTTAACTTACAAATAATAGAAGTACAGACAAGACCCAATAATGGATTCTACAGTTTTCTAAAAGTATTTTTCATTACACACACACACACACACACATATATGTATGTATATATATATGTGTGTGTGTGTGTGTGTGTGTGTGTGTGTGTGTGTGTGTTGGGGACAGGGCTGTGGTCATGCCACACTGTGCCTATGAAGATCAGAGGACAATTTACAATAATTGACTCTCTTCTACTATGTGGGTTCCAAGATTTGAACTCAGGCTTTCAGGCTTGGTGGCAAGCACCTTTACCCACATAGCTATTTTGTCTGCTCCCCATTTTTCTTAATTCTTCTCTCCTGACACTGTATTCTGGTGGGAAAATTGAGATATACATGGAACCGTCTTTGACTTTATTCTAGAAAATTTCCAATATTCCTTCCAGAGATCCGAGGTTTGGATATTGGTGTCTAGAAAGCCCTGAGTGGCAGCAACAGGCCTGTGGTCACTGATATTTTGACCTATAGTGCTGTATCTCACTCAGGGACCTTCTCTAGTTGGCATTTCTCCTCAGAGAGAGCAATGAGAAGTCTGTGAGCGGCAGTGTTGTCCCCATATTCTTCTCTTGCTGTGTGGGAGCCTTGAACCTTAGCGCTTGGTTTTGACTTTTTCCTTCAGAAGGCAACTCTACAATGACCATTTTCTTTTCTACATTTGAAAATCTTTACCTTTTTCTTCTTTTCTTATACTTTATTAGCTGCACATTTGTGTAGTTTAGCTCCTCTTCTCTTATTAGAAACAGATTCCGTTTTCATACAATATATCCTGATTAGTTTCCTCTCCTTCTACTCCTCCCAGTTCCTCCTCACCTCCTTTCTCCTCGAGAGCCACTCCCTTTCTGTCTCACACTAGAAAGGAACAGGCTTCTAAAAGATGCAAACATGACAAAATAAGACATAAGATCAAATAAAAGTCATTAGTCTGTCTTGTCAGACAAGACAGACTAATGGAAAGAAAAGAGCCCCAAGAGAATGCACAGGAATCAGAGACACACTCATTCTCATACTCAATAAAAATACTAAACTGAAAGCTATAATATATGTGCAGAAGACCTGTCCCAGACCCAAGAAGGTCATGTGTATGCAGCCTTAGTCTCTGTAAACTCATATGAGCTTTGTTCATGTTGATTTAGAGGGTCCCATTCTGCTGAGGTCCTCCATGCCCTCTGGGCTCTGATTTAATGGTGACATCTGATGTAGAGCTGTGTGTTCCAAGGTCTCTCCTCCTTTTCCCCTCCCCTTCTCCCTCCCCCTCTCATCTCTCACCCCCCCTCCATAATATCTGGTTGTGATCCCGGTATTTGTTCCCATCTGCTGCAGGAGGAAGCTTCTTTGAAGATAGATAAGCAAGACACTAATCTATGAGTACAGGAGATGTGCCATCAGGAGCCATTTCATTGCTACCAAATATCTCAATTAAAAATGGGGCGCAGACCTAAACAGAGAATTCTCCATAGTGAAAAGTCATATGGCTGAGGAACACTTAAGTATTTAACATCCTTAGCCATCAGGGAAATGCAACTCAAAACCACTCTGAGAGTTCATTTTCCACCTGTCAGAATGTCTAAGATCAATGTGGCAAGTAGCTGGTGTGGAACAAGGGGAACACTCCTCTCCTGAGGTTGGTAGTGCAAAGATCACTTTTAAAAATTAATAAAGAACACGGAACGGTCCCTGTCATCAGGTGTTAGCTAATGAGACAGCACCATTTTCTAGCACTAATGATAAATCACATTTAATAAGAAGCTAATTTCCTACAAGCTAGAAGGAATAGCATTGGAACTGTAAAAAAAAACCTTGAGGGCAATAACACAAAATAGATTTTTTTTTCTCTGAGAAAGGGTTTTAATGTGTAGCCCTGGCTGGCCTGGAACTCACTCTGTAGACCGGGATAACCTCAAACTCACAGAAATCTGCCTGCTTCTGCCTCCTGAGTGCTGGAATTAAAAGTATGAGTTACCACTACCCTGCTAGATTTTTTTTTAAACACAGATTCTCATGATTCTTAGACTGGCCTTCAAGTCTCCAGCAGCAGAAGGTGACCTTGAACTCATGATGATCTTACTTCTGTCCCCACCTGCATTTCATTCCTATTTTAAGCCAGGGTTGTTATATAAGCATTCTACCAACTGAACAATGTTCCCAGCCATCAAAACAGAGGTTCTTAGATAAGCATTCAAATGAATATGTGTGTGTGTGTGTGTGTGTGTGTGTGTGTAAATCTTTATGCTTATGTGTTTGAGGGAAATAAATTGTGTCACAGAAGCAATGAAACCCTTTTTGATTTTAAGGAAATCAGTCAGCACTGGGGGGATAGTTACCTTGTATATGAGACTGAGGGATTGAGAATCCATGAAAAATATAAACAAAGTGCCTGCCCAGTGTAGAGGATAAAGGCTGATTTGAAGCTGGAGGTTGAAGATGATGGTTTTTCATCTGGGCCAAGATAACTGGGTACCACTCCGAGATGCTCAGATGAGGGAAAGGGGACACAGGGCCAAAGGAACTGCACGAACAAGATGCGTAGTATCGTTAAAGAACTGGCTACCCATTCGGCATTACCAAAGTAACAATCAAACTTTGAGCCACTAGGTATGCTGGGAAGAAGTCACTCAACTTTCCGTGGATCATTTGATTGAACTTTTGTCTGAAGTCCGAAAGAAAATACTAGTGGTAAGCTCACTGAATAAATGTGGAAACTGAGTCACGGATCATAAAGATGCCGACTCAAGACCCCAGGACTAGGATATGAAAGATTAGAGTCTGCACCCATAACCACTGTGTAATGTTCAGGTGCAAGTGGGCTGGAACAGAAGAGCAGAGGACCTCCTGTGCCATCCCGAAGGGTCGACTCTCTCATAAATGAGTTACCAAAGACGGAGAAGGAAGCTTACTGTTTGAACTTGATGGGGAAATAATCTTCAATAATTAATCCTTATTTGGGACAAGTGTGTGTTTAGTGCTGGACATTCACTGGGATAGCCTTAGCCACATGTGGATATGGGAGTTAGAGACATGACTAGTCCTGAAGTGATTTCTGCTGTGTATATAAGATACACGCCAGGTTTTAAAGATTTAGTTGCAGTAGAATATAAACTCTAATTCATCACATACCTTGATACACGTTGAAATATTACCTTAGGTGTGTTGATTGAAATACAATATTTAATGAAGTATTCTTGCATTTTTTTTTGCTTTTATTTCATTTTGCATTTTCCCCTTTATTAATGGAGAAACTAGACAATTTTATTTTACCTGTGTGGTCAGCATTTTCTTCTTTCTGGCTAGGTTGACCCTGAGTGGTTTGTAGTAGGTATTTTACTAATCACCTCTGATGAAGGGCTTCCTTGCCACATTGGCTTTTTAACCATACACTTTCCTTGCTTTTCTGGTCATTTGCAAGAAAAGTTTGAAAAGGCTTCCCCCATTGCATGGTTTGAGAAGCCCAAGAATTTCCTTTTATTCAGTTGTCCCCAACCACAAACAAATGCGCCCTATGCTGTGCTCTGTGGATGAGAAATTCACATTACAAGGGCAAAAAGGGGAGACGTAAAAACAATTTCCAGCCCCCCCCCAATGGCGTGAAGTAAAAGTCCTTTCAGAGAATCCCACAAGAACGGCACAGGTGGGCCCAGTGGGACTTCTCATCATCAGAGAGCCCAAGGAGTCGAGAGGAAACTCTAACATGCCACAAAAACCAGAGTTATAATGCAAAGTAACTTAGCTCCCCCCACCTATCTGTCACCATCTTAACTTTAAAAAAAAAAGTGTGAAAATACGTAATCCCGAGGAGCCTTCGATCATGTATAAAACTGGAAGAAAGAGAGGTGCAGGCTATAGCTGCCATCGGCTGATCTAGAGAAGACGCAGCAGCTGATCCTTTGGACCCTCTGACTTAATACAGGAGTTCCGGGCTTCTCCTGCTTCAGCCTAGCTCTGAGACAATGAACGCTACACAAGGCATCTTGGCTTTGCAACTCTGCCTCATGGCTCTTTCTGGCTGTTACTGCCACGGCACACTCATTGAAAGCCTAGAAAGTCTGAAGAACTATTTTGTAAGTATGATCTCTTAATAATGCTTGTGGTTGACCGTGACTGATGTTGACTTGCTACGGCGAACGCTAGGTTGCCGTCTCTGGTCCACAGTCATTTTGAGAAGACGGGGTGCTACATTGCTATTTTCTGCTGAGGTGTTTATTGCCTTAATGATCTCGATATTGATTTAACCCTCTGTTCAATTTACTATGGAGTTAGAGGGCATTTACCCATTTTCCCAAAGATGGACAGAGTATAGGTACAAGGTACAAAGATACTGATGATTTTGTGATTTCTTATTATTTAGTCTTGATAAGAAATATCCTTACCTTCATGGTTCTTATTCTTTCAGGCATCTTGAAAGTGATAGTGAGAGAAGAATATTACCACCAAAACTACTAAGGGAAACAGCTTATCACTTAAAGTAACAGGAGGCAAAGTTCTTAATGTTCCTGCTTAAGAAATGCCCCCTTGAAGTTGTCTTTCCCTAAGGAGCAATTTTGAAATTCTACTACAATCCAATCAGCACCAAAGTCAGCCTCTTGGTGCGGTTTGAGGAGAGTTATATTTCTTAGAGCTTTTAAGTTTTTTTTTTCCTGAATTTTTTTGAACTAATGGTTAAGAGGAACAAATTTTATATCCTTAAAATTTTATAATTTGTCCAAAATGTATATACTATTATACATATAGCTATTATCATAATGTTCAAGCATTTATAGTCCATTCTATCCTCCCAGTGTAACTCAAGCTGCCTCACACATGTGTTTGTGTCTATCTTTTAAAGCAGTGATTAAGCCCTATTAGAGCACAGACTGATGTTTCAGAAACCTGGACCATAAGGGGGCAGTGTGCACAGTGGAATTATTCTGATGTTTTTCTTTCTCCCTTTCTTAATTTGAGACTAACTTTCTTTTTAGCTCACTACGGTTCCTTGGGGTATTTGAAACCTCATCAGCTTTGTTGAGTTTATTTGTGGCCTTGCAATTTCAAGATTGGGCCAGTATATTCTGCAGCTAAAAGAACATAATAGTGTTTGGCTAAATGCAGTCTTTTGGGGGGGGGGATACTTTTTGTTAGAAGTAAATGGAAGGGCCAAGAAGGAAACTTGTGATCATTGTCAGCACTGAATTCAACAAAACTTGATAGATATTTTCAGGGCAGCTGGTACAATAATTACAAATCAATCTTTTCTCTTCTCCTCAGAACTCAAGTAGCATAGAAGATGTGGAAGAAAAGAGCCTCCTCTTGGATATCTGGAGAAACTGGCAAAAGGTGAGTTGAATATTTCTTCCCCCCCCGTACCCCCCCCCCCGGTTTTCCTGTTGTTTCTAATGGACCAGTTCTCTCAACCCTCTCTTTGTGTTATTTCCTAAGGATGGTGACACGAAAATACTTGAGAGCCAGATTATCTCTTTCTACCTCAGACTCTTTGAAGTCTTGAAAGACAACCAGGCCATCAGCAACAACATAAGCGTCATTGAATCACACCTGATTACTAACTTCTTCAGCAACAGTAAGGCGAAAAAGGATGCATTCATGAGTATCACCAAGTTTGAGGTGAGACGGTTTTACAAATTACTGGATTATTGTTTGTTTGTTTGCTTGTTTTTGCATTGTCTTGAATTATCAGACAGTAGAAATTAACCTCATCAGTTGATAAAACTAGGAGATGAAACCCAATCTTAGATGTTTCCCCACTGCAGACAGATTGGGAGGGTTGCTTTTTTTTTTTTTGTCAATTTTGGAAAAACACAGACGTTCAAACTATTGCCCACATGCTGGGTAAATGCTCTGAGGAGGAGGCAGAAGAGGAAAGCATTGAGCAGAGAGCTCTTGTGGTCCCCCCCCCCCGGGTGTGTGATGGAAACTCTTGCTTAGGCTGGGAGGTTGTGTGTTAGTGGAAAGAGCGGTGGGAGGGAGTGAGAAGACTTGTGTTCTTCTCCTCCTCCCAGCCAGGCCACAGGGAGTGCTAACTTCAGATGACTCACACAGCTGGCTGGGGTGCAGTTTCCCCACCTTGAGAGGAACCAGCTGGGATCGCTACACAAGTTTTATCTGTTTTGTCAAAAAAACAAAACAAAATGAAACCTCCACAGTGTCAGAGGTAGAAAATGAGGATGAGGAAAGAAAGGAATCAGGCTCTGAGGAGACTTCTGGGCATCCTACCTCCCCCCACCCCCCAGCTCTGGTTAGCTTCCAGTGCTAGGCAGCCCAGTTTGTTTTCAGTCAAAGCAATGGTAGACGTCCTTTAAAACGATTGCTCTGTAGGTCTTATGAGAGACTTGGTCAATTAACTTTCAGATATGGCAGTATTCCAGCCAGTCTATGCTTTGTATCGTGAAATCATCCTACCCCTTTAAATTATGGCCTTGAGAATCTGAAAGATAACTTAAAAGCATAAAGGCAATTCTCATTTTTCTATAATTTATATAGAAGGCAAAGGCAACACTGAAAGTTCTTGGGCTTTGTTGATGAATGACGTCAAATGAAAGGGACGGGTGTCTTGTTAAGTTTTGTGGCCTAATTATTTACACTCAGCTTTCAGTCTACCTCAGTTTACCTCTAGATAGCCTCCTGCTCTCTCTCAGGAGCTGGGAGATGGATAGCCCGTCTCAGCCCATCGACTAGAGATAGATAAAGTAATTGTTCCCAACTCGTTTTGCTTCTGCCTTGCCATTCAGCCCTGGTTAGGTCTCTTGGATTCTTGTCAATGTTCCGAAACCCAGGAAATGCATTTGTCTTCACAGTACACAGTTGGGAGAAAGCTGTTACTCCTAAGGCCTTGGTTTCATCTTTTTGGAAACCTCTGGTTCAAGTTCAGTTCTATTTTACTCCCATCCTTTCCCCAATCCCAATCCACCCAGGAGTCTCTTCAGTCCACCATTTTGAGATTTCTGTAGCAGTTAAGGAAAAGATGGAGGTGTGAAGTGACTCAGCCCACTCCCTGTTGTACAACATGGAAATCTAATGATCCTAATGGTCTTAACTGCTACAGAAGTAAATACCACAAGTGAAAGGAACAGATGACTGTACTTTTCTTAAAAGGAATATTTCCATCTTCACTGACCATGGTGCCAAAAGGAAGAATAGCCCAATGGCTTGTGTGCTTGGAATTCATTTCATTTTTTTTTCTCCCATTAGGTAAACAACCCCCAGATCCAGCGCAGAGCTGTCAGTGAACTCATCAGAGTGATCCACCAACTGTCACCAGAATCTAGCCTAAGGAAGCGGAAAAGGAGCCGATGCTGATTCCGGGGTAGAGATTGTCCCGATAAGAATAATTCTGCCAGCACTATTTGAGTTTTTAAATCTAAACCTATTTATTACTATTTAAAATTATTTATATGGAGAATATATTTTAGACTCATCAACCAAAGAAGTATTTATAGTAACAACTTATATGTGATAAGAGTGAATTTCTATTAATATATGTGTTATTTATAATTTCTGTATCCTCACCTATTTCTCTCTGACCAACTATTCTTTCTGACTAATTAACCCAGACTGTGATTACGAGGTTGTATCTGGGGGCGGGGGGACAGCCGACCAGCTGACTGAACTCACTGCAGCTCGTAGTTACTTTACTTGCTCACAGGGCCCATTCAGAGCTGCAATGATCCCGTGAGGTGCTTCTGACAGGAGGAAATGTCTACACTCCGGGCCAGGGCTTTAATAGCAGTTCAGACAGCATTTCAATGTGTCAGATAGTACAGGCTGTCCCTGGAAGAAAGCAGTGTCTCAGGAGATTTTACACCTGGTGCTTCCATGTACTGCTGAAAACTGTGACTACACCCGAATGACAAATAACTTGCCCTTTTATAGTTTATCACTGCCTAATTGCATATGAATAAAGTGTACTTTCGCAACCAATCGTGCTGTGTCAGACTCCTTCTGAGGGAGGACTCGGGTGAAAGAACCACCTAGTGATGAATGGGAAGGAAATAAGTCATTTTTAGCTGTGGGAATCTTGGAGCCGCATTAAGCGCTATTGAGCGTGATGCTTTTCCCTACTGACAATGTGCTCGTTTTCACTGCTCTCGTTGGCAGCTATTTGAATTTTCCTTCAAAGATGTGTGTCTAATCACGTCGCCCCCGGTCAACATAGCTCCCCAGCAATGGGAAGTATGCAAACTGCTTAGTTCGGTGTATGGATGTGTTTCTACTCTCTCTCTCAGCAACACCCTAGCGTTTCCTCTCAATTGCTGTGAGAAGATATCATGACCAAAGGCAACTTGGCAAAGAAAGGGTTTATTTCAACCCTTAGATTATAGTTCATCACTGAGGTAAGCTAGGGCAGGAATGCCAGGCAAGAACCTGGAGGCTGGAACTGAAGCGGATGCCACTTAGAAACACTGCTTACTGGCCTGCTTCTCATGGTTTCATGCTCAACCTGCTTTCTTAGACAGTGCAGAATCATCTGCCCAAGAGTAGTACTGGCCCACCATGGGCTGTGGACTGGGTTTACCCACATCAATCACTAATGAAGAAAATGCCCTATAGACTTGCCTCCAGGCAATGTGATGGAGAAAATTTCTCTGAGGTTCCTCTTCCCAAATAACGCCAACTTGTGTAAAGTCTGCAAACCAATCGACTCAATGTGACAGAGTATTAGCTCTAGGGGGAGAGACATGGATTGGAACCAAGATTGTGCCACTACAAGCTGCATGACCTTTAATAACTTCTTTATATTCTCTAATCTTTTATTCATTTATTTGAAAAAGGGGAATAATTAAATGTAGGCCTTCCTCCCAATACTGTGTGTGGATCCACTCTTTTACTCGAATGTATTTACTGTGGCACCTGGTAAGTGCCTTTGTAGTTTAGATACTTTAGTTGACAAGGCTCCCTGCTCTTGGAGACTTTGAACAACTAGGAAATAGATAACAAATAAAATATATTATATTCCCTCAAGATTCATGGTGTTTTAAAGATGTTCATTGCTATGGAAAAAATAAGGTGGAGAGGGATGGAGGAAATCTATTGTCAGCAAGATGAAGTGGATAGTCCAGAGATTTAAACAGAAGTAGGTTACAGTCTCCTAATCAAAGAAAAGCCATTTGATGAAGAATTTACAAGGGTGATACCCATTTGGATTCCAGGCAAGGTCAATACCCTTGGAAAAGCTTTGGAGTGAAGATTCTTCAGGCACGAAGTAAGAAAGAGCAGACCCAAAGGGCAATCCCAAAAATGGGAGGAGGGGACATTAGTCACCACAGGAGGAGGATGACGTGAGGGAGCCATGTGCCTTTTAAGTACAAGGAGGCTCAAGGTGTAATGACTTTGATAGGCTCTGGGTTGTGAATTCTAGAAGACTCTCGGAGTTGTCAAAAGATGGTCTTATGAACTTGGACTTATCACTTATGTGATCAAGAATAATGGATATAATGAGATGATTTCGACTAGCTTCAGGACACACACAAGGTGAAAAGAGCAGGAATGTGAAGGAACACAGGTTAGTTGTCAGGAGCTTCCTTCTAAGTGTTTTGACTTTGCCTTCCCACAATGTTCAAAACAGTTTGTGTCAAGGGGTAATTTTAGTTCTTGGCCATAATCAGTGGTTACTGTAATCATTATTGGGTAACTAGGCAACATTGGGTGCAACCTGACTGCAAAACTTTAAAGTCTTAGATGAGGAAAGAATGAAAACCCTTAGGCCAATGTTGCCATGCCCTTGACTGACATGAGATGCTGCTGGTTGATGTATATGTGTCGGAGGCCTCATATCAACTGGTGTATGCTCAGTGGTTGGTGGTCCAGTGTCTGAGAGATCTCCAGGGTCTAGGTTAGTTCAGTTGCTGGTCTTCCTACGGGGTCGCCCTCCTCCTCAGCTTCTTCCAGCTTTTCCATAATTCAACCACAGGGGTCCCTGACTTCAGTCCATTGGTTGAGTTTAAGTATCTGTGTAGGTCTCAGTCATCTGCTTGTTGGGCTTCTTGGAGGACAGCTATGTTAGGTTCCTGTCTATAAGCACACCATAGCATCAGTAATAGTATCAGGCCTTAGAACCTCCCCTTGGGATGGATCCCAAATTGGGCAGGTCACTGAACCTCCTTTCCCTGTCTCTTCTCCATTTTTGTCCCTGCAGTACTTTTAGAAAGGGACAATTCTGGATCAGAGTTTTTGACTGTAGGATGGCAACCCCATCCCTCCACTTGGTTCCCTGTCTTTCTACTGGAGGTGGACTCTACAAGTTTCTTCTCCCTGGTGTTGAACATTTCATCTAAGGTGCCTCCCTTTGAGTCCTTAGAGTCTCTCACTTCCTTGGTCTCTGGTACTTTCTAGAGGGTGCCCCTACCTCCCACCCCCTGAGGGCACATATTTCCATTTATCCTGCTGGCCCTCAGGGCTTCTCTCCTGTCCCCTCCCCAGTACCTGTTCATGTTCCCATTTTCCCTTCACCCTCCCATCTCTCACCCAAATCTCTCCCTTCCTCTGCCTCCCACAATTGCTTTCTTCTCCTTCCAAAGTGGGATTGAAGCATCCTCACTTGGGTCCTTCAACTTGTTAACCTTCTTGAGTTCTGTGGATTGTATCCTGGGTATTCTGTACTTTATTTGGCTAATCTCCACTTATTAGTGAGTATATACCATGCATACCCTTTTGAGTCTGAGTTACCTCATTTAGGATGATAATTTTTAGTTCTACCCATTTGCCTGCAAAGTTCATGATGTCCTCGTTCTTAATTGCTGAATAGTATTCCATTGTGTGAATGAACCACATTTCCTGTATCCATTCTTCTGTTGAGGGACATCCGGGTTGCTTCCAGCTTCTGGCTATCATAGATAAAGCCTCTATGAACACAGTGGAGTACGTGCCCCTGTGGTATGGTGGGCAGATTTTAAGGTCACAGCAGATGTAAACTTTCTGTGAGACGGTTTGATTTGGACCACAGAGTCAGATAATATCTATGATAATATCTATGGGGAAGGGGTTATGATCTCTTGAAGCCCTTCATTTTGAGAAGTGGTGAATCATACAGTAGAAAGGGAAGCACTAAGGGTGTCCATCTGGGGCTAGGTTAACACTCTCTCCTTTACTATGAATGGAAGTGGTGTCAATTAGACCCGGCCTCTAAGACATGGAAAGTCAACTGTATTATGTACTAGGATGGTCACAGGGAGTGAAGCAGGGGATATTTTTCAGTAGAACTGGAGTTGACCCTGGCCTATTCAGTAGTTGCCAATAATTCTCTGTATTTCATTATCTTTTTTTTTAATGTTAACACTTCACTCTCAGGGGTGTTTTAGGTCTTAGAGAAGGGATTGACTATATTTTAGAATAATGGAAATGTGGGTGGTAATTTTTCTTGTCCTATCTTAACAGGGGCAGGCATCTCCCTTGGCCCAGAAGCAACAGGGTCAACAGCTAAGGCCTGGGGTGAGAGCACAGGTGTAGCACCAAGATCCTTCTTTCTCAGAATTTCTCAGAACCATTTGGTATACCTTCGCTAGTGGCTTGTTGGTGTCTGGATGACTGGAACATAACGGTTAATATCAACAGGCTTTCTCCTCTTTCTCTTTCTCTTTTCTTCATTCTCCTTTTCTCCCTCCTTCATATTTTGTAATTCTAGACCAGGTACATCAGAGTAAGGTAAGCAGCCATGGTTGGCTACTGTGGAAGTCAGCTTCTGAGTGTAGTGTGAAGAGAGTACACATATAGGAGGAACCCTGGGTAGAAGGCATTATCCTGAGATGAATGTGAATATACTAGCTTCTATTGGTTTCATAAGTCACCACAAACTAGTTTCTGTAAGACAATATATTATTGTCTGATAATCTGATCAGTGGAAATCCAAACCCAGAATGAAATCAAGTCACTGGCAGGGCTGTAGTCATACTGGAGACCCGAGCAGATAATCTATCTCCTTGTCTTTTCCAATGCCCAGAAGCTACTCTTACTACCATGTAGTGGCCTCCTCTTTTCTTAAGGCCTTCAATATTGCATCTTCCAATCCCTCTTGCTCCAGTACTAACACCCCTATCTCTCTCCTCTCAAGGACCTTTGAGATTATACTGTGATCATACTAACAATTCAAGATTGTCATGGTGAATCTTGGTGTGAACTTGACATATCTGGGAAGAAGGAACCACCCCAAGTGAGGAAATGCTTTTATCAAACTGGACTGTTGATATGTCTGTGTGACATTTCATTGATTTTTCTTGCTTGATATGGGAAGACCCAGGCCTGTGTGGTGGTTCCATTTCTAGATGGGTGGTCCCAGGAAGTGTAAGAAAGGTGCTGGGTGTGAGCAAATCCAGTGGCCAGTCTTCCTTGCACAGTTCCTGGTCTCTGCTTCCGCTTGAGTTCCTGCACTGATTTCTTTTAGTGACGGACTGTGCTTGGGACATGTAAGCCAAATAAATTCTTTCTTTCCAAGTTTCTTTTGATCAATGCTTTATCACAATGGAGAATCAAGTTAGGTCAAGGATCGTGTCTCCGTCTCAAGATTTTTGAGTGCATCTGAAAAATCTCTTTTACAATATAAAGTGGCATTTGTAGATTCTGGGACTTGAGACATAGACATCTCTGCAGTGCCTCAGAGAGACCATCTAGTGAGGATTGTCAAACTTTCAGTAAAAAGAAAATGTTGTCCTTGTGGAACGATAGCCTAGAGTGGGTGTTTGAGTCCGGGCAGGATGAAGGGCCATCTGCACACTGCAAGCACTCAGCATGGGAATCAGACTGAAGTAAGAAGAGCAGTCAAATTGAGATGGTGTGTCAGTGTGTCGGCACTGATAGAAAACTGGTTACTATCAGGGCACTGAGGACTGCATATGTTAGGAATAAGAACAGGCTTTCCTTCCTAATATAGTCCTATATACTACATTCTCCATGTAGAATGTAATATGCACTCCAAGAGGTGAAAAGAGAATTGTAGTACAAAAAGGTAGATTACAGAACCTGCTGTATAATACTGAACTTGAATTGGATATATTGGTATGAACTTATGGTCTTCGATATAACAAGATAGAAAGGATCAGTAGTTACAAGAACCTATTTGTATATGTGTTCTTATTCCTGTCCCCTGACAGCAGCAATTTCTTGTTAGTAATGAGGATACCTAGTGCCTGGGTCTTGGTTTGTAAAGATATAAATACATATGTGTGTATGTATGTCTATATATATATAATACATTTATAAAATATGCATATTTATAAAAATATGTATATTTATAAATATATAAAGATATATGGTACATAAATATATAAACATATATTTATATACATATATAAAGTATATATGTATATAAACATGAGTATATATATGTAATTTATATATATCTATAAATATCTTGTATATGTATATAAATATGAGTATACACACACACACACACGTATTTATTTTTATTATAAGGTACCAGGAGTTCTTGGAGACTCAGCTACTTCCAGGGCTGGGTGGGGGTAAGGTGAATAAGGTGTGACTCACTGGACTGGGAACAAGAAATATTCAGACAATAATGAAGGCATGTCAAAATGCTTAGAAACCAGCTGGAAAGCCTGTTTCCCACTCAATATGTAAAAAAATTAAGCATGGAAGTAGATAGGTGATGGTAATGTATCAGAGCCTACAGAACTGAATAGGAAATTATGAATGAATGAATGTTGATACAAATGAATAAACAATGTTTGATGAGGAGTGAAACATCTACATGGTTGTAAATGTAAGATATTAATTAATTATGGATGGGAAAAGAGTAACTTTTAGTTGGAGAAGCCTAGCAGATACCATAGTAATCAGGGATAGAGCAAATGATATTTGTAAGAGGATAAATGAAAATGGCATACAACCTTATAGGATGTAATGAGATAAAGCACACCCCTCCCTTTTGGTATCTCTGTGAAAGACACACAAAGTATTTTAATCACGAGAAAACACCATATGAGTAGAAGTTGAAGAAATGTCTGTGAAATAGCTGACTGTTAATTCAGCATTATGTAAATAAAGGTTAGACTAAGTAATAACCCATGCTAAAATGGATTAGACCAGTGGCTCTCAGTCTTCCTAATGCTACGACCCTTTAGCACCTCATGTTGTGGTGACCCCTAATCATAAAGTTGTTTTTGTGGCTACTTCCTAACTGTAACTTTGCTACTATGATGAATCATCATATGAAGATTTGTGTTTTCTGAAGGTCTTTGGCAATCCTTGTCAAAGGATTATTTGACAACCCCCACCCCTCAAAGGGGTCGAGACCCAGTGGTTGAGAACAACAAGATCAGACGAATATGACCCCTGAATATGATACTGAATTAGATTAGATCTTTGCAAAGATGGTGGACATCTTTAGAACACCAAAAGCTTATGCTCTAAGATCAAGAATTGACAAATGGGACCTCATAAAATTACAAAGTTTCTGTAAGGCAAAGGACACTGTCAAAAGGACAAAGCGGCAGCCAACAAACTGGGAAAAGATCTTTACCAACCCTACATCCCACAGAGAGCTAATATCCAATATATACAAAGAACTCAAGAAGTTAGACTCCAGAGAGCCAAATAACCCTATTAAAAAATGGGGTACAGAGCTAAACAAAGAGTTCTCACCTGAAGAATATTGAATGGCTGAGAAGTACCTAAAGAAATGTTCAACATCCTTAGTCATTAGGGAAATGCAAATCAAAACAACCCTGAGATTCCACCTCACACCAGTCAGAATGGCTAAGATCAAAAACACAGGAGACAGCAGTTGTTGGTGAGGATGTGGAGAAGAGGAACACTCCACTGCTGGTGGGATTGCAAGCTGGTACAACCACTCTAGAAAGCAGTCTGGCAGTTCCTCAGAAAACTGGGCATGACACTCCCGGTGGATCCTGTTATACCTTTCCTGGGCATATACCCAGAGGCCTCCCCAGCATGCAATAAGGGCACATGCTCCACTATGTTCATAGCAGCCTTATTTATAATAGCCAGAAGCTGGAAAGAACCCAGATGTCCCTCAACGGAAGAATGGATACAGAAGATGTGGTATATTTACACAATGGAATACTACTCTGCAATTAAAAACAATGAATTCATGAAATTCTTAGGCAAATGGTCAGAACTGGAAAATATCATCCTTAGTGAGGTAACCCAATCACAAAAGAACACACATAGTATGCAGTCACTGATAAGGGGATTTTAACCCAGAAGCTTGGAATACCCAAGACACAATTCACATATTAATTGATTTCCAAGAAGAAGGAAGGAGAGAACCCTGGTCCTGGAAAGACTGGATATAGCAGTTTGGGGGAATACCAGGACAGAGAAGCGGGAGGGGGTTGAATGGGGAACAGGAGGAGGAAAGAGGGCTTATGGGACTTTCCGGGAAGGGGGAACTGGGAAAGGGGAAATCATTGGGAATGTAAATAAAAAATATAGAAAATAAAAAACAAACAAACAAATAAAAAATAGAACACTTGGTGAAACCAGAATAAGATCTGAGGAGTTTTCTGGCAGTCATCTGCTAGTGTAAAGCCATTGGTTTTGATGGCTGTGTCATGACTATGTTGGGAAAATTTTTGTGGGTGGGAAATGTACAATGTCATCAAGTCAGCAACTTCCTCTGAGATGACTTGGGAACTATGTAGCTTTAAGAACTATTCTATGAGTCTGACTGGCTAAAAAAGGAACTATAGTAAAGCCACTGTGAGACTTTTTCCTAATTATAGTATGGTAAATTAAAAACTTTTGAAATGTTTTATTCCAATCACATCACACAAGTTTGAGTTACCTATATGCAATCTGCTATAGGGTTATAGGGTTAAAGTTCCAAAGCATACACACATACATACGTACATACATACATACATACAGTGTGACTGACTCTTGCCACTGAGATATAGGGTGTGTCCCTCTCCTTATCCTAGCAGAAGATTGTGTCTTTCCCATAAGTTAGATGTGCAGCTAGGTAACTTGTAAGTCAACGATGTGCTCTCTCTATATGTCTGTGTGTCTATCATCCTATCTATCATCTATCTATCTATCTATCTATCTATCTATCTATCTATCTATCTATCTATCTATCTATCTATCTATCTATCATCCTATCTATCTATCTATCTATCTATCTATCTATCTATCTATCTATCTATCTATCTATCTATCTATCATCCTATCTATCTATCTATCTATCTATCTATCTATCTATCTATCTATCTATCTATCTATCTATCTATCTATCTATCTATCTATCATCCTATCTATCTATCTATCTATCTATCTATCTATCTATCTATCTATCTATCTATCTATCTATCTATCATCTATGTATCTATTGCTCCTTCTTCACTCTCAATATTTTCTATTTAGTACCTTCTGCTATGTTGAAAGACTCAGACTGTCTTGAGGAAGCAAACGTGACTGGATTGATGTGTGCAGCCTCACTCTTTAGTCTGTGACCCACAGTGGTCTGGCTTGCTTTGGCAACCTCTTCCCTAAGCTTGGTGTGGCTTTTTTCATCTTCTCAATAAGGAGACTCATGTGTCCCTATTAGCCGCCCCCCATCTTTGGCTTTTCAAATCTTTTTGAAACTCCTAGCCTCTTTAACTCTTTGTAGCCACTTGGTAATCTGCACACACACACACACACACACACACACAGAGACACACACACACACAGACACACACACACAAACACACACACACAGACACACACACAGACACACACACACAGTCACACACACAGACACACACACACAGACACAAACACACACAGACACACACACACAGACACACACACACACAGACACACACACACACACACACTTATGAATGTATTGTTATTCAATAAATTCTGACATTACGGAGGGAAACAAAGGCATTTATCTATATTTTTTGGCATAGCATGTTCAGGATATCCTCCCTAGGATCAGAATTCTGATAGAATAGGAATTTCCTCAGGAATTGAATGCTGAGAGAAGGGAAAGCTGAGAAACTGGGGACAGCGAGAGGAGACACTTGTCTATGGAACAATGTTTATAGCTTGTCTGATGAACTTGCAGGAGAGACTGGATTGAGAGAAAGCTGATGGGGGATGGAGACGCACATCTTGGGAGGACCACTTATCTATGCACACCTTGTGCCTTCTATTTAAATTTTATCTTCATGTTAGGACCCCATCAGACTAGGAGGGTTCACTAAGTCTTTGTCTTGTCCAAGTGACTACGTTGAATAAGGTTTTTTTTTTTTTAATTTGCTTTTTGCTGTTATTGGACATATTGAGGATCTGTAGCCAAGCCTGGCCTATAAAGGTTGCCAAAGCTAGACTAGGATGCTGGTAGCTGGTAACAGTAAAAGTGTCTACAAACAAGAGTTTTGCAAAGGACCATGATGGGAAGCGCATCATCTAAGGTTTCCTCCTTCAGTCTTCCTTCATCAACAGGAAGTTGAGTTACCGTGTACTGGAAGAACTAGGGCTTAGTCCTGCTAGAAAAGCACTGTAGGTGCAATTGGTCTCAGTTTTTACAGTGACCCCGCTGTCAGTCTTCCCTATAATCTCAGGCCGCCGTGTTGGTGTGTGGGGTCTAATTTTAGATGTAAGCAAGATGGAGAATAAAAGTTTAACTTTCTAAAAGAATGCACTCATCTCTGGTGTTTGAAAGCATGGGCAGGAAGTACAGACATAGTGGCTCACCTGTAGTGTGACCAGAGTCTGAATGTCCTGGGAGAAAACCAATATAAGTTCTCATATCGCTTGGATGCCTAGAAAGAGGACCTGGCTACTTCTCATAAGGCTTCTTTCAGTCAGATGGTTGCAAAGGATTGGAGATGAAAGTAGATCGGTCCCATGTGAGCCGTAACTGCAAAGCCACATTAGACAGCCCTTGGTGTCCTGGGGATGGCCACTCTTACCTGCAGGATGCGTGACAACCAAGTATCAAGTAGTAGTGATGACCAACTAGGTCATGTGTTGTGGGGAAGGGTGTAGGGAAGCACCCTTGGTCCCCTTCAGTCAACATAGATCTCACCAGTGGCAAAGCTCTGGAATATGATCATGGTGGGATGCTGGTTATTGTCTTTGAATCCCATGCTTCTCATATGCCAAGTGGGAAATCAGAAATCAGCTGCGAGAATCGTTTAAGAAAATGTTTGAAGAAAGACAATGCTCGATAAATGATTAATTATTATGGACATTAATTTTGCTGAGGAAACTCACCAAATCACTGTCATTGGTTTTCTCTACATGACAAACTCTTGTTAGTTTTAATTTAAAAAAAAAGAAAGTTTGTATTGGGGTTGGAAACGTGTCTCAGTGGTTAAGAGTGCTTCCTCAGGGTGAGCAGTATCCATGTTGGAGGGGGGGCTAGGGG
Source organism: Tokudaia tokunoshimensis (assembly GCA_036184795.1). Taxonomy (NCBI): domain Eukaryota; kingdom Metazoa; phylum Chordata; class Mammalia; order Rodentia; family Muridae; genus Tokudaia; species Tokudaia tokunoshimensis. Next base: position 40,862,715 of record BTHU01000007.1, read on the forward strand.
TACAGCCCCTTGTTCTGAACAAGGCAGATTGGGCACCTATACTAATATACATTTAATCTAAAAAAGAAAATTAAAATTCACTTAAAGAGTTTTAAATGGACACCTAGCACTTGTGCCTGCTTAGAGGAATACAGTGTATCATTCTCATACATGTGTAACAATATGTTTTGAATTCTATATCTGGCAACTAAAGATATTTATTGGGTTCAATTTGATTTACTGATAGATATACACATGTTATATATGATGCATTGCGTATATTATTGATATATTATTTTTTAAGATTTCTGTCTCTCTGTCTCTGTCTCTGTCTCTCTGTCTCTGTCTCTCTCTCTCTGTTTCTCTCAATGTGTCTGTGTGTGTCTGTATGTGTCTATGTGTATGTGACACATGTGTACAGATGCCCAGGGAGGCCAGAAGACAGCATTATATCTCTTGGTGCTGGAGTTACATGCAGTTGTGTGGTCCTCTGGAAGAGCAGGAATTTTTCTTAACTGTACTATCTCCCCAGTCCCTGGTTTAAGTACTTCATGCATGTATAAGATGTGCATAGTATGTAACATTTAAGTCATGGCAATGAACAGATTTATCATCTCAAACATTTATTACTTGCACACATTTCCAGAACTGCTTGTGAGAAAACAGTGGATACTTTAGCCCTAGGGTCAACATGCTAATTTATCTCTTTTTTTGAGACATGGTTTCACTATGTAATCTTGCCTGGCTTTGGACCTTACTGTATAGGCCAATCTAGCCTTGAACTCACAGAGGTCCATCTACCTCTTCCTCCTGAGTGCAGAGATTAAAAGTGTACACTACATGCCCAACTGCTAACTGAAATTTTAAGGGGTCTTCCAAATCTGTACCTGTATGAAAACATAATGCACCTCCCTCTCTCTCTCTCTCTCTCTGTATATGTGTGTGTGTACATGTACCTATGCATTGTCATACAGAGGCCAGAAATTGAGACTGTTGGGTATTTTTCTTTATTGTGTGACACCTTGTTTTTTTGAGATAGGTTCTTCCACTGAACTTGGAGCTTGCCATTTAGCCTAGGCTAACTAGTGGAGGTATCCTCTCTTCCTACCCTTTAGCACCAGAGTTGTAAGCACATACCATGATACATTTTTTCCCCATGATATTGGGGAGTTGAACTCAGATGCATGTACCGCAAGTATTTTTAACCAATGAGCCACCTTTCCAATCCCTCTTCCCTTATTTATTATCAATGGTATAAGATTAATCTTCTGAAGCATTTGTTGTGACAATTTCAAATACACTGCATTTCATTGATATCCATTTGTTGAGGGCACTCTGCACAAGGCACTAAAAGCATTGGGAAAATAAGAATCATGCTTGTGAGTGCTTTGGCTTGAGTAGGGATACTGTCCCCCAAGTATCCATGGGTAACAGGCCTGATCTCTAGTGTGTGGTGGTTTGAGTGAGAACTGCTCCCATAGGCTTATATATTTGAATACTTGGTCCCCAGTTGGCAGAACTGTTTGGGAAGGATTAGGAGGTGTGGCCTTGTTGAAGGAGGTTTATACCCCAGGATGGGCTTTGAGGTTTGCAAAGCTCATGTCATTAGCTCTCTTTGTCTCAGCTTGTGGATCAAGATGTAAGCCCTCAGCTACTGCTCTAGTGACATGAATGCTTGCCTTTACTCTCATCCCTGACATGATTCTTACTTTCTGAAACCACGTCATAAGCCCCCAATCAAATTATTTGTTTTATAACTTACCTTGGTCATGGTATCTTGTCACAGCACCAAAAACACCTTAGGGTAGTGCCATCGAGTGGAACTTTAGAAGTCAGATCCTTGAGAAAAGTCTTTAGGGGACTTGGAACTTCTGTAGCTCCCCTCTCTTTCCCTTCCAATCCTGGTGTGCTGTCCTTACCAGAGGTCCAAAGAAATGGGGCTTTCTACTTTTGGGCCAGAGTCTTCAGAACTATATGTTGAATAATTTTTTTAATTAATGTGAGTTCAGACATCAAGAATTCTGGGTAAAGCCGGGCAGTGGTGGCGCACGCCTTTAATCCCAGCACTTGGGAGGCAGAGGCAGGCGGATTTCTGAGTTCGAGGCCAGCCTGGTCTACAGAGTGAGTTCCAGGACAGCCAGGGCTATACAGAGAAACCCTGCCTCAAAAAAACAAAAAAACAAAAAAAAAAAAGAATTCTGGGTAAGTCGGGCAGTGGTGGCTCACGCCTTTAATCCCAGCACTTGGGAGGCAGAGGCAGGCGGATTTCTGAGTTAAAGGTCAGCCTGGTCTACAGAGTGAGTTCCAGGGCACAGAGAAGCCCTGTCTTGAAAAACAAACAAACAAACAAACAAACAAAAAACAAAAAAGAAAGAATTCTGGGTAAATAAGCTTCAGCTATCATTTTTTGATTGGTAAGTGTGCTGCTATGAACAGAGTAGAAAGTGCTAAGTAATTGGAAAAATGGCAGCCTGGAAACTCTGATTTAGGAGTTAGGAAATCCCCACAGTTAGTTTCATTGGGGCTAAAGCATTGAGATGGATGGAATTTAACTCGAGGGTTAGACTCCAAGGCCACCTTCAGGTATGACTCTGTTTCCCTGAGATCAAGACTATAAGATGAGATCAATCTATAAGCTAATCTAGTGAAGTCAGTTTATCGTAATGCTGTTGAAAGAAATGGCCGTTCCCATGAAGTCCACTTTAAATTCATGACTCAGGGCTACCTGAGGTGAATCAGGAAAGCACAAAAGACAAACTCAGAGAAAGCCAGAGCAAAGAGGATGCCCCGTGAGTCACTGACAAACCACAGCTCTTACGCTTGAAGTTCCTGTGACTTTCAACCAGTGCTCTCAACACCTGTGACTCGGTGACTTGTCTATCCAGAGCATGAAGCTGTTAGACTCTTAACTGATGTGTGTATCAGAGAGATATGCACAGCCTCATTTAATTTTGGTCTGGATAAAAGTCACAGGAACTTACAACCAATCAAAGTACAGAGAACAAGTGTCAGTGGACTCCTCGGTCATACATGATGCATCTGCCTCACCCACCCACTGAAGCTCAGGGACCACCTCATAGGAGGGGCAAAAAGATTGTAAGAGCCAGAAATGTGGAAGAACTAGAGAGAAACCTTGTCATCTAACATGACTGGGCTACTACAGTTCATAACAGCTTTGGTTGCCTACATAAGACCCAAACACATTCAAGCCAGTTAATATTTTAGCATGGAACAGGGGAGCACATCTCAGGAGCCTCACTCCTAACTGAGAAACTGTTGATATTTGACAGTTGAAGGTGAAGGGAGTTTTAGTTTTCTTCAAGGTTGTAGTCCCTCTTAGGTTGATTAACGTCCAATGGATGGTCCCATCCCTGTGAGTATATGGGCAGTGAAAATTTGACTTAGTGAATTAAATTAAAAACGAAAAAGGTGGACATGAAGTTTGGAGGAGGTGGGGAGATAGGGGTGCACCTTGGAGGAGTTACAGAGATGAGCAGGGGGTGAATATGATTAAAAGACATTATATGGAATTCTCAAAGAAATAATAAAAATAGTGTGGTGATTTGACTATGCTTGGACAAGGATGTGGCACTCTTTAGAGGTGTGGCCTTGTTGGAGAAAATGTGTCATTGTGGGCATGAGCTTTAAGACCCTCATCCTAGCTGCCTGGAAGCCAGTCTTCTCCTGTTTGCCTTTGGAGCAAGGTATAGAAATCTCAGTGCCATGCCTCCCCAGACTGCCATGCTTCCCACCAAAATGATAATGGACTGAACCTCTGGATGTGTAAGCCAGCCCCAACTAAAAGGTGTTCTTATAAGAGTTGCCTTGGTCATGGTGTCTGTTCACAGCGGTAAAACCATAACTAAGACTAATAGTATATGAGCTGCTGCTACCCCTACCCCATCTGCTGCTTCCCTATGCCTACTGCTGGTGAGCCAGGGTCTTGAAAGTTTTTGGCTGGTGACTGCCACACAGTAATGATACAGAGACCTCAAGTTCTCTTGGAACTGAGAAATGAAGAAACGATTGGCTGATTCCGGGTTGTAGCTGTGAGAAGTGTCGCTTTGGGTTGCTGAAGAGAAGAGAGTGAGCTGAGAGAGAGAGAGAGAAAAAAAAGTTCTGTTTTTAAGAGATTTGTTTTTCTCCCTGACAAGTAGCTTAAAGGTCACATGTAACCTAGTATAGGAATGTTCTTAATCACAGAAGTTTCAGTAAAAATCAAAATCAAATGCTGCTAAGGAAACCGGTTTTTATTTTGAACACTGGCTCAGCAAATAAGGAAAACAGTAGCACCATGGGAGTGAGAGCCTTGAAGTTCTCAGTGGTGTGGTAGGCAGTGCCAGCCCAACCACAGACTGGATTTTCTATGCTAACGTGTGGAAACATTTAATTTTCATCTTTTTTTTTCTTGTCTCAGAGATGAGGCCGGAATGGTGTTGTCAAGGCCTGATTCACACCCAGCTTCCCAAACAGCTGCATCTCAAATGCCAAACCATGAAGATATTTGGTCTAGGCAGTATCCGGATTGCAGGTCTGTCGAGAAAAGAAACGGTTTCCTAGCTGTTTGAATCAGGGCTAGATATTTGATTTCAGCTTCTTATTGGGGAAAGTTGGTGCGAAACAGGGAGGCTGAAGAGATGATTAGAGTCGCCTCCTCAGAAGTGATAAAGGAGAGATGTTTCTAGAATGATCAGAGGGTTGGGGTTGCAGGCCAGCGAGGGATTCAGTACTCCAACCAGAAGTCAGTGTCAGAACTTATCTTTTCTCGCTCTCGCTCTCTCACTCTCTCTGCATGCTTACTGTGGAAAACCTAGGCACAGTAAGGAATCTTTCAAGGTAGCTCCATGAGGGGATCGGCATTGCTACTTTCCTTTTACAAGTGAGGAAATGGAAGCCCAGGACCCCTCAGTGAGTGAGCTGCAGACACAAGGATCAAATCCAGATACCTGAGCCCAGAAGCCACACCCTTCTTCAATACACCTCTGCTGAAAGAAAGGGAAGTCGGTTGGTAGTCGGGGATCCTGACACCTGCTGGGGAATTATGTTAGGGCAGTGAATCTCAGAGAAGAAGAAATGAGTCTCACACCGATTGGCAAAATTGAACAGAAGACCCAGATATTAGGTCACCTGCTTTTAGACAAAGAAGTCAAAAAGTAATAGGGAAAACACACCCTCTTCAGCAATTCTTCCCATGCGGCCATTGCTGAAGAAGGTCTTTAGAGTTAGTTGTTCCTCCTCATAGTCCCTCCTTTACCCTTCTCTCCCATCTTCTCCCTATGTAATTCTCCTTGATTGCTCCATAACACTGCATTCTATTTCTCCTTCCTTGCAAGATAGCCACATATAAGAGAAAACATATAATATTTTTCTTTGGGGGTTTGGGTTACCTCACTCAAGATGATTTTTTTCCCCCTAGCTTTATTCATTTGCCTGAAAACTCCTAATTTATTTTTTCTTAACAGCTGAATAATACTCCATTGCATAAATGTACCACATTTTCATTATCCATTCATCAACTGATGGGCATGTAGGCTGTTTACGGTTTCTGGCTACTTATGATTAGAGAGCAGTGAACATGGAAGAGGACATAATAATATGTGGAAGCCTTTGGGTGTGTGCTCGAGGATGGTGTAGCTGAGTCTTGAGCTAGCTTGGTTTTCAGCTTTTTGAGGCACCTCCGTACTGATATCCACCGTGGTTGTACCAATTTGTAGTCTTACTGATGACAAATATGTCTTCCTACATCCCCACATCCTCACCAGCTTGGCCTATTATTTGGTTTATTTATTTTGGCCATTCTGATGGGAATAAAAGGAAATCTCCAAGCAGTTTTAATGTGCATTTCTGTGATGGCTAAGGATTTAGAATATTAACTGTTTCTCTGCTGTTCATGTCTCGTCTTTTGAGAACCCTCTGATCAGTTCTGTTTCCCATTTTCCCTTAGCTTATTTGTTTTCTCAATATCTGATTTAATTTTATATGTATATATATATATATATATTCTAGATATTTTATATGTATATATATATATATATATTCTAGATATTTTATATGTATATATATATATATATATTCTAGATATTAACCTTGTACCAGATGTCTGATTGATAGACTTTCCCTGACTTTGTAGAATGCCACTTTGCTTGAGTGATGGTGTCCTTGCTGTACAGAAGCCTTTTAGCCTCATGAGGTCCCAGTTATTAACTGTTGTTCTTAGTGACTGTGCTACCAACGTCCAGTCACAAAGCCCTTTCCTGTGTCATGAATTCAAGGCTATTTTCCACCTTCTCTCCTATTATATTCAGAATATCAGACGTTATGTTGAGGTCCTTGATCCATTTGGTGTTGAGTTTTGAGCAGGGCTATTGGACATGTTCAACCCTTATCAGAGAACTTCCTTCTTGAAGTGAAGGGAGTTAACACAGAAACCCACAACCGGACAATGTGCAGAGAGTGAGAGATGTTGGAGCACTCAGTCCTAAATGTGACTGTATAGATCTCCTCCTCTTAAGGCCCAGAGATCTGTACAGAAGAGGGGGCAGAAAGAATGGTAGGAGTCTGAGGTGAGGGATGACTCCAAGGAAACACTATCTTATAGAAATAACAGGAGTAAGACACTCCTGAACTCACAGAGACTGTGGCATCACACATGAGACCTGGCCTGGTGCAAGCCAGATTGAATCCCAGCTCTGAAAGGAGAAAGGGACAGGATCTTGGCCAGCCAAGAAGGTATCTGCAACTGGTGCATACAGGCAAAGGGAAAATCAGTTTCCTTCAATGGAGTGTCACAGGGCAGGGTGTGGGTGGGGTGGGGGGAGCTTGGGGTGAGGGTGGGGCAGGGCTTAGGTCAACCACACCCCAGGGTAAGTCCCATGCCCAGGAGTAGTCTGCCAACATGAATGAACTCGGTATTTTCATGTACTTTCTGTTTTGTTTTTCTTTTTTACCTCCTTATTGGTCTTTTGCCTGTTTGTTTTCATGAGGTTTTTTTGTTTCTTGATTTGTTTTTCATTTTTGTTCTTGTTTCTTTCTCATTTTGAGAGAGACAGAGAGACAGAGAGAGAGAGAGAGAGAGAGAGAGAGAGAATGAGAGAGAGAGAGAGAGAGAGAGAAAGAGATAGGGAATTGGAGGGTGGAGAGGATCTGGAAGGAGTTGGGGGAAAGGAAAAGCATGATATGTACATTGTATAAAAAACATTAAAAAATGAAAATAAATTAATAATAAGAAAAAAAAAGAAAAAAATTAAAATGAGAAATAGGTCTCCCTTGCATGGCAAAGACAGGGGATGTAGCAGAGTTGGTGTGCAGAGACAAGGGGCAAGGGTGGGGCCTGCAGTCATTTATCCTGCTGGGCTGCAGCTTTCTTGCCATTCCTACTTTTACTCATGGAAGAACATGTTTCTGTCAGGGCTGCCTTCTCTCCTCCCATTACCCATGTTACTGTGTGTTCCTGCAGCTTCTGAAGTGAGGAGAGGAAGTCCTCGGTCAGTTGTTGTGACTGCCACTCTGTAACAGGGAAATGTGCAGTCCCCAAGAGAAGAGATGGCTACGGTGAGAGCTCAGCTCTCAGGCCTGGCCACAGAGAATCTCAGAGGAAAGTCAAATCGAGAAGGAAAAGAGACACTTGGGTAACACTTCAAAGTGCAAATCCTATATTCAATCCCATCACCTTTTAAAATTAATTAATCAATTAATTTTGTTATTAAATTCCATTTAAAAATTAGTTAACTAATTTTGGTGGGTCTCCTTTCTTCCTCCCCTACCTATCCTGGAACTCAGCTCCTTTTTCTATTTACATGATGGTTCATTTAGACCTTCTGTATCTATAAGCCTGGAGCGGAGTGTATTCTCTTTGCTTCTCCTTACCAGTTGGAAGATAACTGATGAACTAATATTACATAAGGAAGAAGACTGGATTCAGAACTTGGAGTGATTTATCCGAAGAATGTTGATGCTTTCTAAGAACCATCTTGAAGTGCAGAAAACTTGATTTTGAAATTACCAAGTTCTAATTGGGAAACTTCAGGGTGTTTGAGATTATCCAGTGCTTACAGACCGTCGGGGATGAGCAAGTCAGTCTCTGCAAAGGCAATGTTGAAGTGGAAACTTCTGGGCTCATTGGAAAGTCAGTTATGTCAAATGATGTTTTGCTGGGGAACACAGATGAAGGGATGTTTTGCTAAAGCAGATGCGTGAAAAGATTCATGATGAATGAGTATAAATATGACTCCACAGACAGTGGGGGCTGGAGCATTGGTTCGCTTTGCTCTGCCTTGCTATTCTTTGCTAATAGAATTCACGTGTTGGTTCATCTTATACTGCATTGCTGAGCTCCGCTAGTGGTGATGCCATAGAGAAAACCACCAAAGAACTGCTCAGGAAGTTCCCGTGGCTTCTTGCCAGCATATACAGCTTCCAGTGGTTGTCGAGCCTTTCAATTTCTTATGAATTGAACTGCCCTTGCTGGTTCATGTGTGGTGACTGCTGAGTGGACGTAGTCTGCAGCTGCTGGTTTGTGTTTGGTGTTTGCTACTGGACTGAACTGCTGATGTCTTGACAATGAAGATTGGATTCACCCCCAAAGAACTATTTCTAAATAGATCTTCTTCCCCTATGTCCTAATAACTTTTCTCTTCCACTACCTCTGGTAGATGGTGGACTAGAGGAGGAGTTGAACCCTTATTAAAGTAGATTGAGAAAAATTTATGCCATCACAACGATTCTGTAGGTAGTATTTTTATGTGGTATTCCTTGTGTGAAATTCATTTGCTTTATTCCACTTAAGCTATTATTGGTTTTATGTATATTTTTACCTATTAAGTAAATTATCAGTTGACAACAACATATATGGGATATTCAATAAAAACAGGCAGTGGAGTTCTTAGAAATAAGTCTTATAGGCCCAAAAGACAATGAGAGACAATATATTCAAAACTGTGAAGGAAGTAGAAAGGCAAAAGAGGAAATGGGCTTTTCATGCAAAGATGAGTCAACAAACAGAAAGAAAAAATGCTAATTAGTGAAATGGAATTAGTCATAAAAATAGCACACTTTCAAATTCAGAATTCTGTAAAATTATAATGATGTTGGACCTACAAGTCACTAGACAAAGATCAAAAGGCAAAATTAAATATAATGTAGACGCAATATTTTGTTAAGTATATGCATTATGGAAAGATACAACTTGCAACTAAAAAGCCAAAATGTGAGAGGGTACCCTAAACATATACTTTTTTCTTTTGTTGTTGTTTCAGGGTGAGATAATGAACTTAGAGGTTCCTGCATGCCAAGCAGATACTTTGTAACAAAATTTCACTGCCAACCTTTGTTGACCTTTTTTTGTGGGGGTCAAAGAGAATAGTTTTTAAAAATCAGTTTTAAATAGCCTTCTGTAGCTATCAGATATTTCCTGCCAGTCTCATTTCCTTGCTGCTGTTGCAAAAGCCTATCTATGGCAAGGAAAGAAAGGGTTTCTTTTGTCTCACAGTTTGAAGGGAGACAGTCTGTTGCAACAAGCGCCACTCTGGCTTTGGCAGTAGGCGGGTGAGAAGGCTGATCTGCATTGTCTCCATTGACAGGAAGCAGAGAGAGACGAATGCTGGTGCTCAGCTCAGCTCCACTCAGCTCAAGTTCTCCTTTTAAAATTTCTTATTTTTTTAGATCCCAGTTTATGGGATAATGTCATCCACATTTTGGTGTTTCTCCCTTCCTCAGTTAAACCTCTTTGGAAACACTCTTAACAGACAAACCAAGGGGTGTGTCTCCTAGGTGATTGTAAACCCAGGCAAGTTCAGGATAGAGATTAGCCACCACCAGTTCACCCTTTGTCAACTCAGTAGCTCATAGTTTAATAGGTCTAATCGTTGTTCAAGAGTCTAGTGGCAGAAGTCTGTTCAGAGACTCAAGACACTCTCAACTCAAATTGGAAAACAGGCTTATATTTCTCTCAAATTAGAAAACAGGCTTATATTTCCAGTACACAATGGCACAGGTTAATCAATCTCATTACAAAGGGAGGAATAGGGTTCAAATAGCAAACCACACAGCTCCACTTCTGTCGTCTGGGGTTCCTGGCTTGTGTAGCCTTGGCTCCATATCTCACTCAGTGACTCAGTGGCTCTATATCTCTTGGCTCAGCTCCACTCAGTGACTGCAGCTTTCCATGGCAAACATCCAACATTTCTGGTATTTCTAATACACTTGTCTCCATGGCAATTTAGGGTTTATTGTCTCATGTTTTCAGAGTTTGTTCCCACAGCCTTAAAGGCTGTCCCGAAGGTCACAGCATTTACCATTTTGCTGAGACATTAGACACACCCTCATTTCCCAGACTCTTTCTGTCTCTGATTATTGTGGAATCATTAACCTTGACAGAGAGTACATTCCTTGAAGGAGGAACATGAAAATATGCACATTAATATACAAACAAGCCTTAAAGCCACAGCAACCATCAACATTCATGGAGGCCCACACTCTGCTGGCTCTGGTTCCAGGGACAGGAACCATGTCATTCTGTCCCTTACATGGCCAGGTGGGACTCGACAGGAAGGCATATGAGGTAAGAAGCTCCACATCCTGACAGACCAGGACACAGAGTTTGGACCAGAACTAGATATGGATATAGCATCTTCAAGGCCCACCCCCAGGGTTTCACGCTTGTTCTAGGTGCTACATCTCAGAGGTTCCATAATTTTGTAAGCCAGCATCACCAGCTAGAGACCAGGTACTGAGACACCTGAGCCTGTGTGTGGAGATGCATTTCACATTTAAACCACTACGGATAAGATATTCGTGTATGAAATGCACAGTCTGTCTTCTATGCCCTGATCCTGAGTGATTTTATTTTTTAATGATGCAGATTTCTGTGCATTTTGCCAAGTTTGCAGACTTGTGTGTGTTCTACCATACGTTCATTTTATTTTATTAGCCCTCAAATTCCCTATCAAGTCCCCTTGAAGCCATCCCCTGTCCTCATCTCTTAACATAAGGAACTACTAAACTGTTTTCCAGCCTTGTACGTATAAGACACTATAAAAAGGAAGCCATAAACTTCCACACTGGCTTCCTTTAATTTATAAAATGCATTAAAGATTCATTCATGTTGTATTGTGACTTACTGCCTGATTGATTTTTTTCCTTTCCTTTCCTTTCCTTTCCTTTCTTTCTTTCTTTCTTTCTTTCTTTCTTTCTTTCTTTCTTTCTTTCTTTCTTTCTTTCTTTCTTTCTTTCTTTCTCTCTTTCCTGAATTACATTCCATTGAATTTAAGTATTACTATTTAACTTATCTATTCAATACAGAACTACTTTAGTGTTTACAGTTTCGGGGTGATTATAAAAACAAAGATTAAAAATCTTATTCGTCATTTTCTCTTTACCAATTTCTAAATTATTTCCCCTCAACTCTGCCTCCATTTTGGAAGTGCAAGTTATAAGTAGCAATATAGCCTGAAAGCATATAAAGTCAAATATATGAAAAATACATCTATAAACTATTACCAATATAGTAAAAGCATTGTGAACACGGCAAATATCAAGATAAAAACAGGACGTTTGTGCTAGAAGGGGCATGCGCCATAGAAGTGGGCACAAAAACAATTTCACGATGCTGATAACACTCTGTCATGACCTGAGAGATCTCAGAAAGCATTTCTTCTTAAATAAAAAAAAAGATAAATTTGATTTTTGTTTCCATGTGTGCATGCATGTGTGTATGTACATGTATGTGTGTGTGTTTGTAGACACATGCATTTGCAGGGCCCTTGGAGTCCAGTACAGGTCATCAGATTCCCCTGGAACTGCAGTTCCAGGCTGTTTTGAGCTGTCTTACATGAGCACATAGAATCCAACCCTGGTCTTCTACACAAGCAGCCCCTGTTAATCCCTGAGACCTCTCTCCAGCCCCTGAAGGTGTACTTCATATGCCCCTGGGCATGTTTAGAATCACACAAAATTTAATAAATACAACAAAATAAAATGAATCCACAAACTTTAAGAAGCCAATTTAAAAAAGAAAAACATATTTTTTCCTTATACATGTCTATTGTTTTACTTTAAATACCCATATATTATTTGATACACAAGAAGCACAAACATGTTTTCTTTTAAATAAATGGAAACATTAGAATTTTTTTTATTATTTATTTTATTTTTTTTTAATTTACATTCCAAATCATTTCCCCTTTCCCGTTTCCTCCCTCCCCGAAAGTCCCATAAGCCCCCTTCCCTCCCTCTTTTCTCCATTCAACCCCCTCTCGTTACTCTGTCCTGGCGTTCCCCTACATCCAGTCTTTCCAGGACCAGGGGTCTCTCCTTCCATCTTCTTAGAAATCTATTGATATGAGAATTGTGTCTAGGGTATTCTGAGATTCTGGGTCAATATCCCCTTATCAGTGACTGCATACCATGTGTGTTCTTTTGTGATTGGGTTACCTCACTAAGGATGATGCCTAGGAATTTCGTGAATTCATTGTTTTTAATTGCAGAGTAGTATTCCATTGTGTAGATATACCACATCTTCTGAATCCATTCCTCCGTTGAGGGACATCTGGGTTCTTTCCAGCTTCTGGCTATTATAAATAAGGCTGCTATGAACATAGTGGAGCATGTGTCCTTATTGCATGCAGGTAAAGCCTCTGGGTATATGCCCAGGAGTGGTATAGCCGGATCCTCCGGGAGTGTCATGCCCAGTTTTCTGAGGAACCGCCAGACTGCTTTCCAGAGTGGTTGTACCAGCTTGCAATTCCACCAGCAGTGGAGGAGTGTTCCTCTTTCTCCACATCCTCACCAACAACTGCTGTCTCCTGAGTTTTTGATCTTAGCCATCCTGACTGGTGTGAGATGGAATCTCAGGGTTGTTTTGATTTGCATTTCCCTAATGACTAAGGATGATGAACATCTCTTTAGGTGCTTCTCAGCCATTAGATATTCTTCAGGTGAGAACTCTTTGTGTGGCTCTGTACCCCATTTTTTAATAGGGTTACTTGCCTCTCTGGAGTTTAACTTCTTGAGTTCTTTGTATATATTGGATATTAGCCCTCTGTCGGATGTAAGGTTGGTAAAGATCATTTCCCAGTTAGTTGGTTGCCGCTTTGTCTTTTTGACGGTGTCTTTTGCCTTGCAAAAACTTTGTAATTTAATGAGGTCCCATTTGTCTATTCTTGATCTTAGAGCATAAGCTATTGGAGTTCTGTTCAGGAAATTCTCCCCTGTGCCCAACTCAATTCTTCATAGAGTTAGAAAGAGCAATTCAAAAATTCATCTGGAATAACAGAAAACCCAGAATAGCTAAAACTATTCTCAAGAGTAAAAGAACCTCTGGGGGAATCAGTATCCCGGACCTCAAGCTGTACTACAGAGCAATAGTGTTAAAAACCGCATGGTATTGGTACAGTAACAGACATGTAGATCAATGCAACAGAATTGAAGACCCAGAAATGAATCCACACTCCTATGGTCACTTGATCTTTGACAAAGGAGCTAAAACCATCCAGTGGAAAAAAGATAGCCTTTTCAACAAATGGTGCTGGCTCAGCTGGAGGTCAACATGCAGAAGAATGCAAATTGACCCATTCTTATCTCCTTGCACTAAGCTCAATTCTAAGTGGATCAAAGATCTCCACATAAAACCAGACACACTGAAACTAATAGAAGGGAAACATTAGAATTTTTAAAGAACATTGGGCTTACTTCCCCAAGTTTCACACATTTCAGTGACCCTCTTGATACACAAAGAGCTCGTAAAAGAATCTTCCTTTTCCATCAAAATGTCAGAGAAACTGATAAATAACTGAGCTCAACTTGTTTTTATGTCCAGCACAGTTAGGTCTGGATCATTTGGAAAATGTCCAGGATATCACCCACATTGGGTTTGTGCTATTTTCAAATCACAGACACTACAAAGAAAAACCTGTTTTTCACTTTTCCCTGCATGAGAGAAAATAGTAAATCCTCCCTCACAGAACTAGTTTAGTGTCTGCAAGCCATGTTTGTAACACCCACAAGCCAGTGATGCTCTTTGATCTGCCTTTGCACTGCTCATGACTAACTTTTCTTTCTCTCAAACATCCACCCGATTTCTGGCTTTTCAATAAAAAGGCCTCTTGGCTTAGAATAGTCTTCCTTCCGGTGGTCCCTTTGGTAGCCTCTATTTATATGGCATTCTCTGAGGAAAACCATGCCTCACTACCCACTAGTGTTGGCTAGTTTTATGTCAACTTGATATAAGCTGTAGTTATCAGATAGGAGGAAACCTCAATTGAGAAAATACCTCCCACAACTGGGCTGTAGGCAAGCCTGTAGGTCATTTTCTTAATTAGTGATTGGTGTGACAAAGTCCAGCTCATTGTGAGTGGTACCATGGTGGGCTCATGGCCCTGGGTTCTACAAGAAAGAAGACTGAGGAGGTCAGTAAGCAGTATTCCTCATGTCTTCTGCATCAGCTCCTGCCTCCAGGTTCCTGTCCTGTTTGAGTTCCTGCCCTGACTTCCTTCCATGATAAATGGCAATGTGAGAAAGTAAGTCAAAGAAACCCTTTCCCCTCCAGCTTGCTTTTGGTTATGGTGCTTTATTGCAGCAATAGAAACCCAACTAAGACAGAAATTCATACCAGGATCATGGGGTACTGCTGTGACAGACTTGACTGTGTTGTTTTGGGGAAAATCGTCGAAGGACTTTGGAACTCTGGATTAGAAAAGCTATTGAATGTTAAAAGCTTGGTGAGCTGTTCTGTGGGAGAGTAGAAGTAGGACTGCTGAGAGAGATGCTGCTGATGGAGGCCTGGCTTGATAAGTTCCAGAGAGAAGTTGAGAGTCACTCAACGTCTCTATTGGGTGCATTGAATATTTTGAGTTAAACAGTGGTTCTGGTTAACTGTGGCGGAAGAATCAGCTGCAATGAACAAGATATCAGAACCACTAAAGTGAAACCTTTGCTTTCCTAGTGAGTATTTGATGCCGCTTAGCTGCAGTCAAGAAGTCATTAGCCATTAAGAAGAGACCAGCACCCACTGAGTTGAAGTCTGGGAAGCATTTTCTCGGAGTCAGCACCCAGAAGCTGTGTAGCAAAGGCAGCCAAAGTTGTATCTCATGCTGGCAGCTGGTAGTATAAGAGCTCAGTTGTAGCAGGATATGCCAATTATTTTGGAGATGCTCGTACCATGGGATGACCACCAAAAACAGCAGCAGTGGTAGCGTGGTGCTGGCTGGAGCCTGGAAGACAGGCTGTGTGTGATGCAGAAGGTGGAGCAGGGCAGGTTATTCAAACCCTTTGGAGGAGTCCAGGAGATCACATGTGAATCCTAGACATGGACGTTCTGTTATTTGCACTGTTGGAGTTTTGCTTTTGCTTTGTTCAGATTGTGACTATGCTTCTTCCTTCTTGAAACAAGAACGTATAGCCTGTTTTTGATTTTATAGGAGCCCACAGGTGAGTAATGGTTGATTTTAAAAGAGACTTTGGATTTGAAAAGAGTGAAATATTTAAGTGTTTGAATTTGTAAGACCTTGGGACTTTTAAAGTTTGTAAAATGTTTTCTATTGTGATGTTTACATTAATGTGTGATCTTGGGGATAAACAAGAAAGAAAATGTGGTGGCTTAATAGTGGTGTGTGTGTGTGCATGAGTGTGTGTGTGTGTGTGAACTTGACAGTTGTCCTGGCTAGTTTTATGTTGACTTGCCACAAGCTAGAGTCATCTGAGAGGTGGAAACTCCAATTAAGAAAATGCCTCTATCAGAAGAGGATGTAGGCAAAGCTGTAGGGCACTTTCTTAGTTAGTGATCAGTAGATCACTATGGGTGGTACCACTCTGGGAGGGTTGTGAGATCTATTAGAAAGCAGGCCAAGAAAGCCATGATGAGCAAGCCAATTAGCAGCATCCCTCCATGGCATCTGTATCAGCTCCTGCCTCCAGATTCCTACCCTCTTTAAGTTCCTGTTATGACTTCCTTCAGTGATGAACAGTGATGTGGATGTTGTAAGCCAAAGGAACCCCTTTCTCTCCAACTTGCTTTTAATCATGGTGTTTTATCACAGTAATAGAAGCCCTACTAAGACACCAGGCTAAAGCAGTTTCCAAGTTACTCTCTTCCGTCCTGCTGAGCGCACAGTAGTAGCTGATATTTTCCTATTCACATACGGACTTACAATATGTTGCCTAGTTTAACTCAGCTCAGCTTACTTCAGTGTGGACATCCTGCCACTTAGCACAAAATGGCTAATCAACATTTTCTTTTTTACAAGAAATGATTAATAAAATAGTCATCATCTTTTGAAAAACTTGGGAATGGTTTCGTGATACTGGTTGGTATCCATAAGATGCCTTAGAAAGGGACATATGTTTGCACATTTAAAAACTTACTTTTGTTTGTGTGTGTGTATGCATGCTTGAGTGTGCATGTATGTACATGTATGTGAGTGTGGGGGGCCTGTGGAGGCCAGAAGAAAACATTGGATACCTTGGGGGCTGGAGTTACAGGTGGTTGTGAGCTCCCTGATGTGGGTTTGAACTGAACTCTTGGGTTTTCTATAAGAGTAGTAACTTCTGTGACCCTGAGCCATGTCTTCAGGCTCGACATCTATACTTTTTTGTTTGTTTACTTTAAAGATTTATTAATTTTACGTTTGTTCACACAATCACTATCTACAGACACACCAGAAGAGGGAATCAGATCCCATTACAGATGATTGTGAGCCACCAGGTGGTTGCTGGGAATTGAACTCAGGTCCTCTGGAAGAGTGGTCAGTGCTCTTAACCGCTGAGCCATCTCTCCAGCCCTCTATTTCTACATTCTTTAGTAAGAATTTTTAATCAAAAACATTTTTTTTGGTAGCTGAACCGTTTTCAGGAAAAGTTAAACTTTTTCACTGAAAACACATGTAAAACGAAGCCCTTTCTTGCGGTCATTCTGTAAGATGAGTTTTGTAGACTCCACAAGGCAGAAAAAGACCAAAGATGCTTTCTGCTGTTGAGTATATCATGGAGTGATGTTTTAGGAGGATGAGTGGGGCAGACAGTAAGCCCAGGAGACAGAATTTCTGCCTGTGATTGACAACAGCAGATATGGGATAGGATAATTATGATGTCCTGGATGTTTTTGAGCCACTGATGTGTAGCAAGACCTGAGCAAGAAACAGGAGGAAGAGATGTGGAGAGTGCCAGCTGCAGTTGAACACAGGCTTGGAGCTCAGCAGCTGCATATGTAGACAAGACCGAAAGATCTGAGCCTCCCAGTCTCCAGCGGAAGTGGGAGTGTGGGATTCTCTGAAGTCTCCAGATGGTGTGTTTTAGTGGAGAGGGTGGGATAACGGCGACATCTTCAGCTACAGCAACCTCAAGGGATAGGAAGATGTGGAGGGGCTGCAAAGAGAGAGCCAAGCTACAGAGAAAAAGAGTGTCTCAGACGGCAGAGGAAGAGGTTGTGGTGGGTGACACCAGGTGCCGAGGGCAGGTTGGCAAGTGCTCAGACTGGAAACCAGTCCCCTTGATTTGCCAGTTTGTGGTCACCACTAACCTTTAAAAGACATAGTGTCAGAGGTGCCAGTGAGCTTAGGAAACAGAACTTAGAAAGCAGTGGGCTGAAGAGAAAAAAAATGACAAGAAATAAATAGCATCCGTCTACGTTAAGACGTGGGAATCAGTGTACCCCACTGATGGCTTCTACCAAGCATTATGCATACGTTGACATTTCATTAAGACCTAGGGGTCAACTAAGATATGCCTTAAAGACAAATCTAGACATGGCAGAGTCTTTCTGTGCCACCTAATTGTTCTTTTAAGTCAAGATTTCCAACGTTTTTCTGGAGCCCAAAGCCGTTACTATTCACGCAAGGGCTTTTTTGTTTGTTTGTTTGTTTTGTTCGTTTTTTTGCAAGGATCTAACTTTTCAAGTTGCTTGAACTTTTCTATCAGGAACCAAGACAGAATTACTCCTTTTCACATGAGAAGTGTATTTCAGTCCAATGTCCCTCTAGAAAAAGGTCAACACATTAAAAATATAAATCATAACCGGAAGTGGAATAGACAGAGGTTTTTTTTTTTTCCAAGAACTGAGTTTTGAAATATCAATAACGAAAATAGAAAGATATACACTATTTAACTGTCCTTGGTGCATTCATTTCAGGATTCCAAATCCTCAAAACACCAGTTTTTATCACAACGCAACCTTCCAGTGGCTGAGTGTATTTGTAGAACAGTCTTTTACTAACGACTCTCGTGTTTGAAGATCAGACCACTTTCATGTCTTGAGTATTCCATTAATTAGGGTTTTGCACAATGCATGTGTATATATACCGCACACATATAGTTTATTTTTGCGAAGGATCATGAGCTTGTAATCCCTGTTGGATAGAGAGACAATTCTTATTTTACTTGTGTGAAGCCCGTTTCCTTTGGTGCAATATACTTCAGGAATTTCACTCGGGACTTTCGGGGTTCTTGCCCACAGCTTTTGCTAAGTAAGAATGTCCCCAGCATTCTAGCTTCGAAAAGGCTTGGGTTATTATGTGCAGTTGATGGGTGTGAAACCGGGGCTTTCAGTGTTTACAGTAAGGTGCAACGTGGGCAGAAGGCGCTTCCTCCAATTGGAGCTTCCTCCAGTCACCAAGTCTGAGCAGTCTTGCAATACCCTGGCCATTTGGGCTTATTTCACAGTTGTCACAGGCGCTGTGAACCCTCCAGCTCTTTTCTCTATATAATAGGAAGCCATAACCCACACCTAAGGAGATGCCGCCCTGTGTTGACTCCCAGCAGATGCCTCTTGCCTTGTGGCCAGAGCTTGTTTACCCAGAGCAGCCCCAGCAGCCGACTCTGCCTGTTTGGGAACCTGCAGCCCTGTACTTCCGATGAATGACCAAGATGCCTGGCTGTGCGCTGACTCATTCAAGAAGAGCTTTAGAGAGCTGCTGGGGTGTGGGTGGTAGAGCGGGCTGTGGTTGATTTTCCAGCATGCTGTAGAAAAGCAAAGGTTGGAAGTGGCAAGCAACAAAGTCAAAACACTGTTACCGTACAGCTCAGAATACAGCCAGTCATTTCCTTTCTAGGCCTGTCTTTGTGATACCCCAGTCATCAGTTTGTGTATCGGGCAAAATTTTAGGAACACTGATACACGCATAGTCGTATTTGCTGAGCACTTTAAAACAGCGGCCTGGGTGTTTTCCTAAATGTCGTTCACGAGTTGTTCTTGTCTTGGTCACCTTCTGAGGCATTTGTCACCATCTGCTAGCATGCCCATATTTCAATCAGGGGCAGCTGCAGCTTGGGGACATGAAATAAATTGTCTTGAAGATAATGAATGGAACCAGATATGACTGAAATCTATGCTCTTAACCCATGGAGGTTTTAGTGCCACTTAAATAAAGTTTAGTGGGCTCTATTTGGTTCTTGGTCTACCTCTATATGACTTATATTTTGCACACACACAAAGATAAAATAGAAAAGTCTGCCCATTTGATAGGATGCACACTAAATTGGGATTAAATTAGAACTATGAAGAAAGAGTTGTTTCCTTTCCTCCTGTACCAGATACCTGATTCCTACAAATATTTAATGCCTGCTTGAGGACATCAAAGGGTGCCTCTTGGACCAGCAGGCAGAAGGCAGGTATGTTTGGGTGGCTGAAGCCTGGACAGGGCTTGACTTAAGACCCAAGGACTCTTTAGAACACAGCCTAAGAGACAGTGGTGGGGCCACTAAAAAAAATCAGTGGTTAAGAAGGAGTTAACTGGGGTATGTCTGTCTATGAATTACTTCAGACATGCATGCCAGCATCTGCAAAACCTTTTGACATCCCAGTCTCAGGGTACCTGTCCCAAGTGCCATCTCTGTGATTTCAGAACTGAGACACCTTCTTGTTATTGATCTAATTTTGTAACTGCTTAAATTGATAACTGACCTACTTTGGTCCTAACTGTTAGAAATCATCACCTCCTGGAACCAGAGGGCTCCTGGTGAATGGTCCCACGGTCACTTTTCTGGTCCACCTCCTTCCCAAGCATTTTACTTGAGCTCCAGGACTCGGCTTCTCTGACAGTAACAACCTCCTCTCAGGTACCACCTCCATTCTATGTCCCTCCAGGATCAGAAAGGTGCACGGGTAGTAAATTTAAGTCTCCACTGTTCCTACTGTACTTTTCTCTAGGCCTTATAGTCAGGTCTGTCTTCATGATACCTACTTTCTCTCTACTAGGCGTGGGCTAGCTTCTTTCCTATCACCAAACTTCTTGGAAGAATTCAAGCTGTCAATGGATTTAACGTCCTTGTATGTTAACAGAATAGGGGTGTCTACTTTCGTCATGAAAAACCTTGCCTGTACTTGTAGGAATATAGGCTTAGTCTTCAACTCTCTCAAATCATCAGGGGACTCAAGGCAGGTCCTGATGCTGCTGACTTCTGGCATCTTCTGCTAAATTAAACTTTCAGTAGACTCTGCTTGCTATCCAGACCACGGATAACACCCAAGTCCATTGCACTTTCTCTCTTGTTCCAAGGTCAAAGGTAAAAGAATTTGCAAGTGTGCGCCTCCTCCCAGCTCCTGCAAAGTGTCCAATGCCCAATCCACACATTTCTCTTGGAGACTTAAATGTGGTTTGCATTAAACAGAGTAGACAAGTTGATGTCTTAGTTAATTTTCTTGTTGCTGTGTTTCAATCTCTTGACAAAATGAACTGAAGGAAGGGAAGGAGGGTTACTTGGTTAACATTGGGTGCATCGTGGTAGCAGAAGCCTGTGAGAGATGGTCACATGGTGTCTGCAGTCAAGAAGCAGAGACTAACGAATGCCTGCGCCCGGCTGGCATTTCTCTTTCTCATTCAGTCCAGGATCAGGGTCCACAAATTTGTGTTTCCTATTTTTAAAGTGGGTTTTCCCACTCCAGTTAACCTTATCGAAATAGTCCCCAGGCATCCAGGTGACTCTAGAACTTGACAAGTTGACACCCAACACAGAGGAGAAACCAGCCATTTGCTTCTTTGAAACGGAGTTGACGGGAATAAAGATCTGTCCAAATACACACGCGTTACACGGCACATAGTCTCTTACCGAGAAGGGGGCTGATGGAAAGACATTCTTCAGTAAATGTGAAGTGAATAAAAGAAGGTGAACATAGGAGAGTGCAGGGAGCCTCCACTTTCTCCAGGAAGGGGGTACTCGCTGGCTTTCCACCTGTGCTATGATAGAACCATTCTGTACTTTTTCTTTTTCTGAAAGAAAGGGGATGCCCATCATACGGATAGTCTAGAAGACAGAAGTAGCAGGCTTTTCATAATATGGCTCCTTCTTTTGTTTATTTCTAAGTGGAAACTGGTCAAAGCAGATAGGACATTGGATGTGGATTTCCGAGACATACCTTTGAATACGTGCTTGACATTGTGATACAAGGCAAGCGCTAGTTTACCTGGGACCCAGTGTCTTCATCTGGGAACAGAGACAGCAGAAGAATCCAGGGAACCTGAGCCAAGCAGGTGACAAAATATCGTCACGATGAAGTGCTATCATAAAAACTGGTTTGATGTTATGGTTCTTAAGTTCCCTCCCAGGTCAGGGCTTCCAACTTCATGATGTTTTGGGACAACTTGTTTCAGAAAGCATGAAATGAAGACTCACGGTCTTGTTTTCTAACTCTGGGTGTCTCATCAAGTAAGTTGGTGTTGTGTAATATGATTCCTGGGAATTTGCCAACACCCGGCTACTCGTTCCAGAAAAGGAACTATCGGCAGAGTGTAGTACAGATACTACCAAGGTCCAACTTGGTGAGACAGCACATTTCAGATGTGACTTGGAGAAATCTGGGTTACTTAAGGCAGCAGAAATGACCCCCAAGGTAGCTTCATCACCAAAGGCCCAGCACGGGTAATGTTTGACCTTGCCCAGGTGCTGTTTGGTCTCAAACTTGGGGCACTTAGCTAACTGAGGTGTCTATTTAACATGTCAAAGTGGACCTGACCACCAGGTTCTCCCAGCATCCCTTAGTCACTGCCTGTTCCAGGGTACGGCTGCCATACCTCGCTTCCTACGCTAAGCTTCTCCGGCCCAGGGCCTAAGCTGCTCTTTCTTATATAATTTAGGCAATTTGATTACTCATCCCTTTTCCATCCTTGGTCTACCCTTTACCATCCTGACAGCTTGGTCTGCATCTCCTCTCTCCCTTCCCTAGTTCCTCTTGTGACACAGCTCAAGGCCATGTCCACTCTAGACTTCCCCTGCCTCCAGCTATGTTCTGCCTTTAATCTACAATAAACCGTCTCTTCCACCATACCTAGGAACAGTCATATCTTCAGTTTTAGATGTATTCATTCAGGTGACAGCTCATAAAACCTGTGACTCGGGAGCACACTGCACAGCTTGCCGGCAGCTCAAGAGGCAGGAGAGTGTCCTCTCCAGGCAGCACAGATGGTCTGATCCTCTTCCAGGCTAGCTAGCATGTGCAATCGTCTTATAGGCAGCTTGGCTAGTCTCTGCTTCTTCCAGGTCCCTGGGCTTGTCTGGGAATGCTCTCAGCAGGCTTTACTTTACCACTTATATACCTACTGAACCTGGTTGGTTTCAGGAACTTCCTGAAGTTATTCCGAGTTGTTTACTTCCTGTCTCAATGAGCTTCCCTGCAGGTTGGAATGTTTCCTCTGCCCTTGGTGCATCATATTGTTTTACCATACACCCATTATGACTGAATGTTCGTGGTTTAAAAACTCATAATGTGTGCCGGGCAGTGGTGGCGCACGCCTTTAATCCCAGCACTTGGGAGGCAGAGGCAGGTGGATTTCTGAGTTCGAGGCCAGCCTGGTCTACAAAGTGAGTTCCAGGACAGCCAGGGCTACACAGAGAAACCCTGTCTCGAAAAACCAAAAAGAAAAAAAAAAAACTCATAATGTACAACACGATAACATTTAAAGCTAGGAAGTTGTTCAGATTAGACAAGGTCATGAGGGTAGAATCCTGGTGGTGGTCTTAGTGTCTTCATAAGAAGGAGACACATCTGGGCGCAGTGACCTGGACCTCTAGTCCTAGTTATATGGGAACCTGGAAACATGAGAATCACTTGACCTAAGAATTTGGGGGTAAGTTTGAACAACCTGGAGCTGCTTCTACTTTTAATAAAAAACCCAACCAAACCAAACCAAAGACAGGAAAGACTAGAGTGCCCCCTGCAATACAGGAAGAGGTCATGTGGGTACATGAAGATGTGACAGCAAGCAAAGCATTGAGGCCCTGTTCCTCTGCTAGAGAACCTTGCTAGAATCTTGCACTCAAACTTCTCGGTAACAAAGTCTTTTTAGTTCTATCTTTCCAGTCCATGGTATTTTGTTATGTATGGCAGCTTGCACAACAAATACACTATAAATAAACTCTTGCAACCACTAAATATTGAATAAGCAAGCAGTGAGAGACTTGATGTTAATCTCACTTAAACTTAGATGGCTCATGATGGAGAGTCATAACTGTCTTTCAAAATTTCTAATCTGCTTTCTATGTTAGGAGTTTATGGTGATGTAACCTACTGAGTCGAAATGCTCAGTTCTGCTTATAATTAATAAAACCAAAGATATAACTACCAAATTATTTTAAGCTTCAACACTACTTAAAAAAATGATTCTGCTTTGTACTTTTGTGAGTCCTGGTGGGAATTATGAAACTCATTTGTAAGTGCAACTTCTCAGCTCATTTAAAATTGTCAGTGAAGGGGAAAAATGTACTGTTTGATCTCGTACCTTCTTGTCTCTTCATCTCACTTAGTGAGTTTCACTAAAATGAAGGACGAGTAGGAGGAGAGAT
Organism: Tokudaia tokunoshimensis; assembly: GCA_036184795.1. Classification (NCBI taxonomy): domain Eukaryota; kingdom Metazoa; phylum Chordata; class Mammalia; order Rodentia; family Muridae; genus Tokudaia; species Tokudaia tokunoshimensis. The sequence goes on from BTHU01000007.1 coordinate 40,886,457, forward strand.
GTTGACAGATTGAAAAGAATGCCTGGAGCTCCACAGAACTGAACAGTGGGGAAAGACTTCTCATGTAATTGCATGAGTGTCTCAAAGTGGTAGTTAAGTCAGACACATGTAACATTAAGTACCTGAATTTGTCATTGTATATAATGATTTCATACTTTATGTTGACTTTTTAGGGGGAACAGTAGTTGAAATGATGCTTGTTATTTTTTTTAACTAAGGGATGATCTGTGTATTCAGAGAAAAAGCTGAATGGACTTTTCTATAACTTATAGATAAGTCTATAGATGTCATCTGTGTGTAGTGTGTTCTCTATATAGATGTCATTCATGTGTAGTATGCTCTCCATACAGATATCATCTATGTGTAGTGTGCTCTCTATAAAGATATTATCTGTGTGTAATGCGTTCTCTATGTAGGTGTCATTCATGTGTGGTGTGCTTTCTATATAGATGTCATCCGTATGTAGTGTGCTCTCTATACAGATGTCCTCCAAGTGTAGTGTGCTCTCTATTCACATATCATCTGTGTGTAGTATGTTCTTTATGTAGGTGTCATCCATGTGTAGTGTGCTTTCTCTCCTACTCTCTATAGTATAGAGTTTTAATGTTTGAGTTTTGCTAAATCCATAGTTAACACAAGGAGTCTTTTCCCTTTTTATTATTTCATAGCCTAACATTTTAGTTTCTCATGGAAGAAAACGGGACTATCAGGGATCTAAACTCTGCTGAGTTAGTTTTCAGACGTAGAAGAAGCTTGATGGTTAAGTTCAAGGATAGATGGCAGAAGCCAACCAGGGTGGGACAATGTGGTCTGGTATTTTTGATGACATAACTATTTTTCTCCCATATGGTTGAATGCCATGCGGCCGCCATATTCATCCAGTGGTCAGCAACAGGGAAAGAATGAATTCAGAACTTGTTCCTTGCATCAGTCCTAAGAGAAAACTCCCAACCTTCCCCGACCCTCATAACCATCAGCCCTGTCCTGTAAGAAGACTTCATACCATGTTGTTTGTGGGTTTGTGCTTATGCGCTTCTGGAGCTACAGATTTTAGGGTGGCTTCCCTGTGGAAACATCATCACCCCTTTTTCTTTGGAGAACCCTGGCTAGATCACCTTTCATAGTAAGATGCTAGCTAGCTAGCTGAGGCTGACAAAGAAAGCATTTCTTTCATTGTGAGAATTTCTTATCTTTTCTTCCACATCACCACCCAGTTTCTTTTAGTATCTATTGTCCACAATTCTTCCTTCCTCTCCTTCTGCTTCTTTCTTCTTCTTTGGAGTTTTCTCCAAGTTTGATACTGCACAGTATGCCTTGGCTCACATTCTGACTCTGGAACATTTGCTGATGCAGGGGTGGCCTTCGGTTTAGCTACAACCCTGCCAGAGTGAGGAGCAGGTCAGGCCCTTATCTTCCGATCATCCCATAGCTCCTGAAATGACTTCAGACCTGTGCAGTAATAAGGTCCCTTCTCTGTTTGTCCAGTTTACCTGGCTTCTCCCCTCCCCCATCTCTCTGCCTTCTTCTTTCTTTCCCCTGGGTATTGCTTTGCGTTGAACACAGTGGATCCATTAAGTAATGCTTCCAATCCCTAGGTCAGGAATCTCATGAGTCTTGGATTGATTTCTAAAACCAATTCACATCTGCCTGAGGATTCGCTATGACCCAGAGCTTTCTGCTCTCGACGGAGCTGAAATTCAGTCGTTGGCTAAATCCCGGTGGAGAAGTGCAAGCTGGGATGCACCGAGTCAGGCACATGACTGACTCCTTCTTTCTTATGAGCTTGGTTCCTGTGGAAGGATCCCGATAACAAACATGAATGTAGATATGTGTTGGAGTGGGTGGCTGTGAAATCTGGGAACATGGTCGGCTGTTAGAGAGAAGGCGATGGCACAAATCCATGTGAGCGAGAGGCCTTTGAACAGAGGCTGAGGGACTGGTGGGGGAGCTATCTGGAGAAGAGAACCTGGGGAGGTCTGAAGGAACAACAAAGTCTCCATGTTGGAAAGTACCTGCGATGTTTGAACATGACCAAAGAGCCAGCAGAGTTCTAAGGCAGGGGACAGTAAAAGGCAAGTGACCTCATAGTCTCTAAAAACACTGGGAAAGCCAGACCCAGAAAAAAAATAAAAGTTAGTTATTCTTATGGTAAGGTTGTATTGCTAAAGACAACATGTACTTATGTTATTGATCATGGAGATGATATGCAAGGGCCTAATAAGAAGCTTCACTTCAACTGACTAACATTCATGATACTTGATGATACTCTTCACACTACCAGAAGAGTAAGGTATTCATCAGTATCACCCAACTACAAACCTGCAACAGTTACCTGCCTGCAAGATACGCTAGTGCAATTCTGTCACAAATGTTATGAGGGCAACCAACCACTTTAAAAATAGACTTAAAGCACACTCTGAAACAGAGCTCATGCCTGATACTGCTAAAGTGGCTAACAACTTGGGACTAGATGGGTTAAGAGCCCTAGGGGAATATCCTACTATTATTCTACTAAAGAAATATAGCAATAAAAGTAATTTTTAATGACATATAGCTATGTCAGTATATTAGTGTCAGAGATGAGGTTTGGGTCTAAATCCCATTTCATGATGCTTCTTTAATCAAATAACTAGAAATTATAGCTTGGCTTTCCTGCTTCCAGGATTGACATCAGACATTGAATACACGGGCTTCCCTCTGGGAAATGGGTAGCAGCAGTCATCCAAAGTGTCATGATACTGAATGAACTTATGAGTGTAGAATTAACAACTAATAAGATATCAATTGAGATTATCGGTCCTGAGCACACTGGGATCACATGTTAGTTTTCCTTTGCTGCCTAGCCAGGCATTGCAAAGACAGAGCGGTACAGGATTGAAGCATTTGGAGATTTGTGGATCATAACATTTGGTTGTAAGGTATCTTACTAAAATATTCTTGTCCCTATCATTAGCTAACCTCCTAGGGTATTCATAGCAGCCTAGAAAACTCAACAACTCTAGACCTGGTCTTTTCCCATGGCAATAAACTTCCCATGTTTTTGTGCTCTGACACAGAACATCGTGCAGAATCCGGAAACTTTCGATTGCATGATCCAGCTTTCGTAGAATGGCTGTGGTACAGAATTTTCTGACAACCACAAGAATGAAGATCTGATATCATCTCAGTCGGCCTCTTCCCTTGTGTGGTTGCTATTGGCTCATCTTGATCCTGCAGAATCAGGGTTCTAAGAAAAAGAGGAAGATGGCTTGCTCATATACTCCACAGTGGAGTAAGTGGGGGAAAGAAACATTTTTTTCTTGAGTAGTAGAATCTGTATCATGCTTAACAAGTTTCCATGGTTATTTTCAGAAAAATCTATTGTTTGTCTTAAACTTTCCTGATCCCCCTGCCCTACAAAGGTGTGAGTTAACTTCATGCTTGACTCTTTTCCCACTGTCTCAGATTCCCGTGTTTTAGGCCTGCATGGGTCTTGGTTTAGTATTTGGCTGCTTTATTAGCTGTGGGACTTTGGACTCCTGGCTTAACCTCCATGAATCCAGGTTTTTCTTTGTGTAGACTAATAAGAATGTATAGCTCATGGGGCTGGTGACAGGAGTATGGGGGATAATTTTGTAAGGTGCCTAATTTATTCTAGGTAAATTATATGGGCAAGGAGTAGGACAGTGTGTGAGAAAGAAAACACAAATAGGCATAAAATGCAAGATACTAGAATGGGAAAGAGAAGTAGAGAAAATAGGAAATAGATGCTCAATGGCTAAAAAGAGAAACGCACTTCCCTGCAAAGAAGAGACCAGGGCTCAGACTGAAGATAAAGGGCTTACCAAGGACTTCGGAGTCAGAAGCAGCGTTACAGTTTCTTTCATTCTTATCTCTGACATCTACTCTCTCCAGAAACTCTTGTTTTGAGGTTACTATGAGAGGAAGACTCTCAAAGAAGTCAGTAAGATCATGGATACCTTGATATTTTTCGGGGGAGGAGCAACACATGGCTTCCTGATTTTCGACAAAACAGTGTGTGGTTTTGATAGAAAGCTTTTTAAAATTTCTTTTTGATTATTATTATTATTATTATTATTATTATTATTATTATTATTATTATTATTATTATATTATTCTTTTTTGACACAGGTCCAGAAAAGCATTTGTCCAACAAAGATCTCCATTGTGAGAATCTAATTTTCCTTCTCAGGCTATTGTCCTGTAGTGTTGTGTCATTGTGATATCTTCAGTGTGGATTACTTCTTTGAGCTGTTGTAATAAAAATAATGTAGACTGGATGACTTAAGCAAAAGACCATTTACTCCTCTTGGTGGAGGCTGAACAGAGGCATTGGCAGAGTCTGTTTCTGGTGAGATCCCTCTTGTTCCCACGGCCCACATGGTAGAATAACTTGGTAACTCCAGGAAGTCCTTTCTGTAAGATGATTAGTCCCACTTATATAGGCTCCCCATTACAATCTAATCAAATCACCAAGGCCTCACACCTAAATCCCATCCCATAGGAGGCTAGGTTTCCAATATGAATTTAGCACACACATTCATAGTTTTGGAGTTTTCATTCCATGCTAGGTGTGACCTTTGCTTTGAGGTCTCTGGTGGGAGACTATCCCACACAGGTCAGGAGGAGGAGGCAGGCCACGTGTGCTCACACCGTGGTGGGGGATATACAAGAGTAAAAGGCTAGAGTTGCATTTCCTTTCCCTTTCTAGGACATGTCTCCAAGGGAGGCGTCTACATCTCCCAGTTTCTACCACTTCTCAACAGTGCTAAGACAGAAGGTGAGCTTTAACTGTACTTGCCCTAGCAGCTGTTTTCAATCCGAATGTCAGCAGATGGGCAGGTATTGCTCTAAGCAGTGATCTAAAGGAAAGGGCATAATATCCACTCTTTATGCAGTGAGGACTCTCTGGGCCCAAGGTGTCATGGATGCACAGATGAAATAAGAACCTTGGCTTATGAAACCTTTGGGTTAGCATAATTACAATAGTTCAAATACATCGTTCCAGAAGTTGGTGGCTTAAAACCATGCCACCTGTTGATCATTTCTTTTGATTCTTAGGCTGAGTGGGGTGGAGTCAGGGGAGTTTTCTGCTGGTTTTGGTGCCCCATGAGCTATTGTGGTAACAGAAATACTTGCAGGCTCACTATTCTCAGATACATGCTGAGTTTCCACCAAGTCTAGAAGGTGCTGAGTCGAAGCATTGAATGTAGTTTAATTTTTCTGTATAAGTAGTTTTATTGTACCAAGGCATCATGAAAAAAAAGGTCCCCAGAACAAAGACCCAATGTAGCATGGCGCTTGTTCCTTTAAATCAGTAGTTCTCAGCTTTCCTAATGCTGTGACACTTTAATAAAGTTCTTCATGCTATGGTGACCTCCAGCCATAAAATTACTTTTGCTGCCACTTCATAATGCTAATGTTGCTACTGTTATGAATCATAACGTAAATATCTGTGATTTCTGACAGTTTTAGGCGACCCCTATAAAAGGATCATTTAACCCTCAAAGGAGTCACAACCCCATGGGTTGAGAACCACCGCTCTAGGGGAATTTCAAGATTGTGTGTTTGGACACAGACAAAACTCAGATTTTTTTAATCACATTGATTTTTTTCATCTTACTGTTTATGATTTGTACAACTGTCACACATATAATGTATTACTATAGGAGTAAGCTTATGTAACTAAAAGTAAAGATATGTATGTTTTATGAATGAGTGTTCTAATCCGTATGCTAGGCATAGTACAATATCAAAAAGCTACTGCTTCTCTAGCTTATCTGTTTTAAATCATCAATTCAATGTGATGGTTGAATGAGGAAAAGTGCTCCAGAGTCTCATGGAAAGAAGGGACGGATGGGGCGGATGTGTGCCGGGATATGGGGTGGGAGATATGTTATAGACATAACAACTTTTCATTGGTAAACTCCATTTTATGTTAACATGCAGATCTTTGTAGGTTAAACCTCATAGGAAATTACCAGATGCCCCTTCCATATTAGATACCAATTCTTGAGAATGCCAATTAGAACCGCTTCTTAGGGTGATGCTGTCTGTCCTGCCGAGTTGTATTGAGGAAGCTCAAAGTACTGAGCTTGGATAGGTAGCTGTTTCACACCTGCCACAAAACAAGCAGACAAACAAACAAAACATGTATTTTTTAAAAACCAAACCAAACCAAACAAACAAATAAAACCACCAATGTACTTTTAAAGTTTTCACTCATATTTTATTAGTCTTTAAACATATTCAGTGGCACTGGATGGCTCGAAGTTCTAAACATGGTGTTTTGTGTTGTGAATGGAGACCAGGTTTCCTGTTTAAACCATAGAACAGGACATTTTATGCACGTAAATATCCCCTTTGAACAATGTTTTGAGTAAGTGCTAAGGAATGGTTTAGGGATTAGGGAAAGTTGGGGATCTGTAGACAAAAGCCCCCATTCACAAGGAGTTCCTCACGGTTTCTGGTGCTAGGGATTTGGCTGTGAACAAAGCTGTCAATAACCTTGGCTTTGGAAGGGTGTACTCGAAACTGCATGAAGCAGGGAGGAGGGGAATGCTTTATATTGTGTGATGTAAAGGATGTGAGTGTGGGTGGGCTTTGGTATCTGTGGGGACCTTGGGATGACTCTGTAGAGTGTCCTGGGAGATGACAGTACATACACAGTGGCACTCCTTCCCTCTGATGTAGCTTTAGCTTCCTCTGGTTGGTTACTTGCTGCTCATCCACTAGGTTTTATCATCTACATCTACATCTATATCTATCCACATCCACATCCATATCTATATCTATCTGTCGCCTCATAAGTCTATTCTGTGGGTGGCTCATGAGTGATTTTGGAACATTCTGTACTTCTAGAATCTAGTAAGCTTGTAGCACCATCTCTTAGCACACAGGTGAGCGCATGCATGTATGCATACATGCATGCGTGCATGTGCATGTACGTGTGTGTTTACTCTTCTGCTTTTCTTTGATCTGGAACACAGTAAGTATTTGGGCAGATGGATGGGTGCCAGACTAAATGTAGCAGTGGAATGGATCCTATCTGATATTTGATTCTCTGTGTACAGGGGCTTCAAGGCCATGAGTTCATGCCTAGCTGCCCTCTTCATTTCTGCCCTAAAGGAGAGTGAAACCTTCTCATCTGTGATGGATCTTTTCTAGAATATGTAGAGAAAATTTTCCCTTCCTTTTCTCCTTCCTTCTCTTCCCCTCCTTCCTTCCTTCCCCTTACTTCCCTCTTTCTCTCCCTCCCTCTGTTCTCTCTCTCCCTCCCCTCTGTTTTCTCTCTCCCTCCCCTCTGTTCTCTCTCTCCCTCCCCTCTGTTCTCTCTCTCCCTCCCCTCTGTTCTCTCCCTCCCCTCCCTTCCTCCCTTCCTCCATCCCTGTCCCTGCCTACCTCCCTTTTCTCCCTCCCTCTCCCTTTCCCTCACTCCTTCCCTCTGTTCCTCCTCCTCCTCCTCCTTCTCTCTCTCTCTCTTTCTCTCTCTCTCTCTCTCTCTCTCTCTCTCTCTCTCTCTCTCTCTCTCTCTCTCTCTCATCTCCTGGGTGAGCCTTTCTTAAGCTATCTCACAAACACAAAATTGAATCTCTTTAATGGAATTTAAGGTAATTGTATAATTTTGGTAGTTTAGAAGAGAGAAGGGAGAAGCTTTTTCTGAAGCATAGCTCTACTTTGAACCTTTAAAGAATCACTGTGAATGGGCCTTTTCTTCAATCAATTTCATCCAGTGATGATAGTTTGGAGAACTCTTGTGTGCAACAGTGTGGTCTATACCTAACACCTTCCACTCTGTGTTGTTTTAGTCTTTGCAGGGGAGGGTTGGCTTCTTTTTTTTCCCATTTAGTGGCTGTGTAACACTTCTTGAAGACTAAATTACACTAATTCACTGCTTCCCCCACTGTAAGCTGCCCAAAGGTGTTTTGAGAGTCACTTCCGAAAGATACAAATGTGTGCACAGGAAGTCCAGCTAACACCTGCCATTATCCATCTTCCCGGAAGAAGAGGCATGATGCAGAATTTAGTGTAGTTGCTTGTAGAGGGAGCGTTGTGATTTTGTGTGGTAGAGAAGGACAGGGGCTGGCAGGATATTTAGTAACAGGAACGAACTTCTGTCACAAGTGTTGCCAAGACCTGAGCCTACCAGAAGTGTATGCCCCTTGGGGAAGAAGGTTGGGATAATTAAAAGGACTGCTTTGTAATATTACTTTTTAATCCTGGAATGAAATTCATAGGTGAGGTATAATGTTACTATGCACACAATTTAAAAAAAAAATTGACCCAGGTCTCTTACTAGAAATGTAATATGAATCTTATCTCTCAGTGCTAGGACAAAACTACATTAGGCATATTGAAGTGCTCCAATACTAGTACCTAACTTATATACGTGTATTTGAACTTAACAGGTTACTCAGAGGAAGGTTGATTGTTTTCTTTATATCTGGAATATGGGAATAAGAGCCTAATAAGCACACTGTGAGTATGTTTTGCATCACTACGACCAAGGCAGCTGCATGCAAACGACCAGAACCAGACCAAGGCAGCTGCATGCAGGAGATCAGAGCCAGATAGTACAGACTGGATTGATGCTTCCAAGTCATTGTCCTAGTCCTATGAAGAGATACCATGGCCAAGGCAACTCTTTTGAAAGAAAGCATTTCCTGGGGCTGGCTTACAGTTTCAGAGATTCAGTCCATTATCATCATGGGGGGAAGCATGGTAGCACCCAGGCAGGTGCTGGAGAAAGAGCCAAGAGTCCTATATCCTGATCTTCAGGGAGCAGGAAGGATAGCCTGGGTCTGCCATGGGCTTTTAAAAACTCAAAGCCCAACCCCAGTGACACACCTACTCCAATAAGGCCACATGTCTCTATCCTTTAAATCCTTTCAATAGTACCACTCCCAGGTGATTAAGTGGTCAAATCTATGAGCCTATGGAGCTATTTAAACCACCACATGATGCAGTCACTTTAAAGGCATGTGGTGACATGATGTTCTAAAATGGTGGTAAATTCTTTAGAGTGCTGAGTGAACAAAATGCCCCCAATTTATATAGAAACACAGTGTTCACCATCTCAGAGACTTGTATTTATCATATATTAAATATAATATTATATATAATTATATATAATATATTATATATTAAATATATGTGTATGTACATATATATCAGAAATACTATGTATAGTAAAATCAAACCTATACGGTTCAATATATGATAGGCATATAGTTAAATAATGACATGTAATCTTCAGTGCTCCTTGCCTATTTTTTAAATATGCCCACCACGTCCATTACTGCTTTGCCTGATGACATCACTTCCTCCCTGACTATATGTCAGACTTACTCATTTGTCACACTTTCTGTGTGACCCTTCAGCTGCTCCCTTAACCACCCCAGTTAATGTATCTTGGGTCCTATTTTTTCTTATTTATGTCACTCTTGTCCTGACTGTTTATGAGATCCACCTTCTATCTGTTCAGCCTGTAACTGTTTTAACATGGTGTTTTAGACAGCCATGTTGTCAGTACAGGGATGGAGGGATGAGCTTTTGTGTCCTAGAACTTTGGGAAACCTGGTCTATGCTGAATCAAGTGTTGAACTTTATATAAGAAGGTAAGAAAATGGCTTTGGACTGACATGGCTTTGGACTCTCTAGCATCTAGATAAGTAAATGGTTCATCTAACAGCTGGGGATTGAGTCTCTGGTTGACCTGAGATTTTTTCTTAGCATTTAGAAGTCATCAAATTCTTTAGTGCTGCAGATATTTGTACAAAGTTGACCATGTCATTATTATATACTTCTGTTTTATGACTGCAATTGTTTCTTATTTCTCTTTCTCCCTATTCTACTTATTTAATTCATGGATGGTTTGCATATTTTCATTTCTTTCTTAAAGATTCTGTTTTCTTTTTTAAATATCTATAGAAGCCAAATTACCTTTGTTTTCCAGTTTGCTTCCCTTAGATACTATCTGGAGCATTGCCTTTTCTTGCACAGATCATAATGCGTTAGGGATTAAGTCTGAACTTCCAAGAGTGAGTCTAGATTTAAGTTCTCCACTTCACGTTCCCTGTTGTCTGCTGTCTGTGAGTTGTGAGTCTGATTCTATGCCTGCCTGAAGCCTGTCTTGTTTCTGTGTCTATGTCTGTCTATCCCTGTGTGTGGCTGTTTGTTGTAGACAGTGTGGTGACAGTATGGACTGTAATGTGTCTGTATCTGTGAATGGTGTCTGTCTCTAACAAAGGGCTTCACTCTATTTATTGAACAGTACAGAAAGCATTGCATGTGGGCACAGAATGAGATATTTAGGTCCTTAGCAATGTTTTACAAGTCAGTCTCTGGCTCCAAATGACCACAATTGACCTGGATAGCAAACATCTTTGTCTATCAACCAAAATCCATAAATGGTTGATTTCAATCTCTGTGATACGTCTTAGGAGGTTGCTTTCTGTTTTTGCTGCTCTCAGACAATGATACACATGTACTTAAGTCAGGAGCGTGGAAGAATACTTGGAACTTAAGATTACAGCTATTCACCAGCTTAAGTTATATAAGTTGCCTGCATGGGAAATCCAAGGCAAGTAAGGTCAGTTGTTATATGTTCTCTTAAAGTGATGGTTCTCAGCTTTGCTAACACTGTGATCCTTTAATACAGTTCCTCCTGTTGTAGTGACCCCCAAACATAAAATTATTTTGTTGCTATGTAATAACTGTAATTTTGCTACTGTTACAAATGATAATGTAATAATCTGGTTATAGGAAGGATATCTGATATGTGACCCCCCCCAAAGGGGTTGTAGTCCAAAGTTGAGAACTACTGTCTTAAAGCAAGGTTAAACAAACATTCTGAGAGCACAGAAAGAAAGCAATCTTAAGTCTTATGTGACCTCATAGATTTTTTTATTAACTTTTGCTGTGAGATCCAGCAAAAGTCTCCTAAAATGTGAGGAATATTTTCAGAATATTGCATCACCATACTCTCTTACTCCTTAAGATTATCATGAGGTTCCTTCCTATATTTTATTTTTTCTCACCTAGTAATTTTTTTGTTTTATTCTATGCATTTTCTCTGAAATATATTTACCTCATATTGTATTTCTACTTCATAGACTCCAGGTTATTGGATTTCATTTCTACATCAAATTTCTCACAAATGAATGGAAATATTCAATTTTTTCAATATGGTAAATTTCTTTTGCTTTATATTTATTAATATTTTCTCACTTCACTATCTTTTTTTTTCTATGTGTATATTACTTGTTGAGTTTTATCCTCCCAAACAAGCTGTTGAAATTCTACCTCCTGGTACCTGTGAAATGTGAGCCTGCAAATACAATCTTTTCAGGAGTGATCAAGTTAAGATGGGATTGTATTGGATTAGAACTGAAGGACCTGAAGGGGTTTGCAACACCATAGGAAGAACAACAATATCAATCAACCAGACCAACCCAGAGCTCCCAGGGACTAAGCCACCAATCAAAGAGTACACATGGCTCCAGCTGCGTATGTAGCAGAGGATGGTCTTGTTGGGCATCAATGGGAAGAGAAGCCCTTGGTCCTGTGAAGGCTCGATGCTCCAGTGTAGGGGAATACCAGGTCGAGGAGGTGGGAGTAGGGGTGGGTGGAGGAGCACCCTCATAGAAATCAGGGGAGGGGGAATGAAATAGGTTTGGGAGGGGGACTGGGAAAGGGGATAACATTTAAACTGTAAATATATATGACCCAATTCAATGACCAGGGTTCTTATGGGAGTAGGGAAACCTGGACACAGAGACACACAGAGAAACAGTGTGGCAATGTGGGTGGAAGTTTAAGCACTGTGTCTACAAGCCAAGAAAGGTCAAAGAGGGCTGCCAACTGCAGAAGAAACAAACAGTTTCTGGAATCTTGAGATAAAGAAGTAGCAACATTTTAATTTTGGATTTCTCCCTTCAGAACGAGTGAGGCAGTTCTGCACCTTGTTGTGACAGGCCTGCAAATAGCCACTGAGCCTAATCACACACGGCAAATGCTGGCAAAGGTGCTGTGGGGGAAGCCATGATCATTTCCCATCAGGATGCATCACTACATCCTCCGAACCCTTCCTGAGTTTTGTTGTTTTTTGGTTGGTTAGATTTTTTTTGAAACCAGAATATTTATTTTATGACTGATTGAAATCCCTGACATGAATTGGATGCTTCCAGAGCTGCCCTCTTGGGTTTAGGTGTTGGACCTTTACAGGATCCATGTCTGAATCTGCTGTAGACAATCTTTAGATACCTCATTTGCCCGGTCCGGGCAGTTGCATCTCTCACCCTTGGCACTCCAGTGATACTTTCTCTTGTGCATGGCAGGGAAGCCACGTTTGCCACAGCTTGACTTCTGAAGGTGGAAGGCCTCTGAGCCACAGCGGCGGCACAGCGCGTGTGCCTTACTGTGATACTTTCCCAAAGGATGCCGGTCCTTTCTCATCTTGCTTCTGCTCCCTTCCTGAGTTTTGTTTCATTTTCATTGACTTTTCAAGGATTAAGAGGTCATTGAAGCTCATTTATTACTAGCGTGCTTCAGTCTGCTTCTTAAGATTTTTGTTTTAAACTTTGAGAACAATTCTTCCCAGTCAATTGTTCCCAACTGAAGCCCCATTAGAGTCGATGGACTCTAGTTGCTTTCCCGTGAAGAACGTAAGCCAGGATAATCTATTTTTAATATTTTAATTTTTGAGTTTATAAATTACATTTCTCTCTTCCTTTTTATCTCTCTAAAACTTCCTAAATACCCCTTGTCACTCTTCTTCAAATTCATAGCCTCTTTTATTTTTTTACTATTATTATTATTGCATGCATATGTGTATAGGTAGCCCTGGCTGTCCTGGAACTCACTCTGTAGACCTAGCTGGCCTCAAACCAAGACATCCACCTGCCTCTGCCTCTCAAGTGCTGGGATTAAAGGCATGTGCCACCACTGCCCAGCAGATATAGTCTTAAATATAACGTGTTCTGACCATGTTCTGCTCCTCATATGTATAGTTTCAGGGATATCCATTTGGACAACCCATCCTCGTACTCTTTCCTGGGGAAGACCACCTCTCCTGCTCCCAGAATTCCACAGTTGCTTATAGATCTTTGTGTGGAGTTGCGGTTTTACAGGCTTTTCCCCATTCAGTTTGGCAGGTCCCTTGGGGTTTTCCTTGTTCAGCTCACATCAGGGCAGTCGTGTTGGTGAGACTTTGTGGGCGTTACTAGGAGACATACCTCCCAGCAAACTCCCAGATGCTCTGGCTCTCGGTCTTTCAGCCTCCTCTGCCTCAATGTTCCTCAAGCCTTGGGTGCTGGGATATGTTGTATATGTATAGCCATCGGGACCAGGATCTTTTAAGAGATGTTGATATTTTTCAGTTCCAATATATACTTATTTGCTATTATAAAATAACACAGGTTGATTTAGTTTACTACAAAATTAAGAAAACTGGAAAAATCTAATCATCTACTATAATTAATACCTTTTATCCAAGCTACCCATAGCCATTTATAGCCTTTCAAATTACTGTATTTCATCTCAGAGTTCAGGCTTCTAAAGCTCACAGAAGAACTTGAGACTCATGGGTGCTTCTTTTGGTCCAATCAAGCATAAAAGCATAATTAAGTCATTCTGATACATTCAATCTGTTGAGTCATTGTATATTGCTGGTGACAAGTTGGGAAGAGACCCCCAGCAACAACAAAATGCATGAGAAATATTTCACAGGACGTGTATTGTCATGCATAGATTGCTCAGAACTTCTGCTGTACTGTCTAACCTTGCCAAGAAGCTACGAGATATCATGGTCACCCACTAGATGACACTGACAGCAGGAAAGAACAGGATTAGACTCTTCATCAAAGCCATTTGTCACTTTTGCATTCTCAACAGCATTCCCATGTGTTATATATACTGATACAATCAGACACAGAGAATGTAGCACCACATGGATGTATCTTCATTAAGACCAACATGTCTTAATTTTCTTCTTTCAACATGGGAATATATTCTATATATAAGATATCCAAATTTTGCCTACCATTATCTCTTTGTCCATGATAATGTCTAGACCATTTTTCCATCTGCAGCAAAAACCATCTCTTTCATGATGCTCCCTTCTCTGTTCCAGACTTGGGGCAGACCATCTGCTAGAGGGAAGGAAGCTTGGTACTAGGGCTGAGGGTCAAGTTGCAAAAGTCCTTTACTAACATTTCTGGCTGTGAGCCTTTCGATTTTGGGGGGTATGGTGGTTTGAACATGCTTGGCCCCAGGAGTGGCACTATTAGGACATGTGGCCTTGTTGGAGTAGGTACAGCAGTAAAATCCTAACTAAGACAGGGTAATTTTTTTTTTTATTTTTGATAAAATAAAAAGTCCTAGGAGACATGGTTGGGTTAAGCATCTGTGATGGGTCCAGTGATGAGATGACATGGGGAAGTCTAAAATTTGCCCTGGAAAAATTGTTTAGTTCCAAAAGATATTGGACCCTAGACCCCAAAAAGTAATGATGAGATAAGCCAACCTCCGACAGTGCTGGTTCATTTGTTGTAAAAAATGTATCCATCAAAGGGATGTGTCAAGTTTTGAAAATGCATGTACTATTTGTCTAACTGAATGTAGAAAATGCATGTACTATTTGTCTAACTGAATATATATTATTAATTTATAATAAAATATATATCTTATTATTTCCTTACTAGCTATATTTGACCTATAGCCTGAACTCACCACCCCAAATTTCTTCTTGTTGGTGCCACAAAGTTCAAAACGTGTGACATGCTGTTCTATTGGGGAATGTTCAAATGTAGAGTTTCATAGTGACACTGTGCATTCCTAGCTAACAAGATGAATAGTATTTAATAGTATTAAATAAAACTCTTCAACCTGAGTCATAAAAACGTGGGTTCCTGTGGGCCATCTAAACGTATCAACTGTGTATCCTTGAAGAAGAATGAAATGATATGCAATCTTTTACTGAATTTCTTCCAACTAACCTTATCGCTTGACACTTGGCGTTTTGAGACCAAGTCTCACAAATTTCTGTGGGTTGAGTTAGGCAGGAATCTATGGCTTGGCTGATCCCCTAAAACTAGAGAAAAGAGAAGAGGTGACTTACCCTCTACAAAAATCTTTCGCAGAAACACCAAATGATTACAGCTCTCAAAGCAAGAAAACTCAGGGTTTATAAGATAGATATTTGAGTTATCTTATAAGCTATGCGCCTTTATCTAGAACACAATAAATTTGTTGAAATCTTAACATTAGTTCCCCCAAAATGAGCACATCCTATTGCATATACAAAGGGCAGACATGGATGGTGGGTAGGCTGAGTGTTGCTTACGGCCGTGTAGTTTCCTCACAGTGAGGATTGGTGTGAGAGGGTATGCATTTGTGACCAGACCACAGGGATCTAAGGAGGAATCAAGAAGAACGTCTCTAGACCTCTTCCACCAAGAGAAGCATTAAAGCCTGTCAGGCCTCCAAGCATCTGAACCCGAAAGCTCAACCAAATTAACCTCAGCCATGCCTGCTGAACACAGAACCTTTCATCCCTCACAGAGGAGAAACTCTAAATAACCATTTGTCAACAAAACCTGTCTTAGTCTCCCCTGAAGCTTCTCTGATTAGCCTCAGTGCATGTTGAACCCACAACAAGATTACTGGAAATGTCAGCAGTCAATAGATACTTTACTGTAATTGAATCTTGGTGTCACCTAGTTCAGACCACAGGCCCTGGCAGAGTGGAGCAAGAGTAGCTAGGAGCACTGCACTGACAGGAAGCTTGCTTCTCAGTTGGGTCCCACCACAGGCTTTAAGTTGCAAGAAGGAAAATTTACCAACCACCACCTCATCTATTGCCACTAAGTCTCTGTCACTGAAATAATAATGGTGGTGGTGGTGATGGGGGGGGGGGAGGGGACAGGTAAACCATAAAGAGAACCACCAGCTCTGGTGGGGACTTTTCAAACCAATTTCAAAAGAATAATTTTGTGCTTTTGTTGAAGTTTCTTGTATTATTAATCAGTGGTCAAAGTCATGTGTGGAAGGGAAATCCCGAAGCCCAGTTGGGGTGGTTGGACCACTAGGTGGGCTACGCTGACATTTAGCAGAAATGATATGAGCTACCTTTGCCTTTCAAGTGGTTTTGAGTTTGCAGTCTATAAACTCTAAATCCATGTCCAGATGAGTTTCAGTCTCCCAACTCCCAAACAAGGGAAAATGTACACTAGCTCAGGCTCAGAGTAAAGCGTCCCCATTATCCAGTACCCAGTGCAGTTCATTGGCTATGAACCAGTGTGACCCTGATTCTAATGGTAAGGCTGGTTTAAGAGGTAATGCTAAGTTAGTTCTGTTGGAAATAAAACTCGATCCTGTTTGTTCTTTGTTCACTAATGAATTATGCCCTATTGCTGGCTTTCTGGGGGCCTCTTTGGGGGCTGCTCTCTGGTCACTTGTGACCTTCCAAATGTACCCCTTATTCCTTTCTCCGAGAAGAGAAGGAACAAGGGGCAAGCGATTCCCTCACTTCTAGCTACTCAAAGTGCGTTTTTGCTCCCTTTATGGAGGTATGTACTTGGCTAATGTCAGCAGCTTAAATGTCAACCCAGTCACACCATTATCGAGGAGCGAGAAAACTTCCTCACCTTGGTAATGTGGCCTGATAGCCATTGTGTCTGACAGAGATGTAGATGCTCCCTTGTTACTGACTCGCTGGTCACCTGGTCCTAGGAGACAGACAGGCTTCTCCTTATGCACAGCTGGCATTCCTTCTGACTACTTAGGGACCTCTCTAGAACTAGTAGCTTACCATAAATCCCCAATAGGGACTGACACTCCAGAGCCTTGATGAACTCTAGTAAGTCCTCTCCCCTGGGGTCTAGCTTCAAGCTTTACCTTTAGAGGAAAGGAATTCCAGTTATGTAGAAGAGACATCCTGGGCATACTGCTGTGTGACTCATTCTTGCATGTTTCTTATATGATGCCATCATGCACTATGTCTAAAGAGGGTAACTGTTGAGCTCTTCTGAGGACTCTAAAAAGAAAATCGAGCTTTTCTTAGTTTGTTAGATAGATAGCAAGAAAGGGACGGCAAGCTTTAGTGTAGACTGAAGCTGGAATCTCATCTACTCTCCTGACATTACTTAATCTGAGTGGCTGACCTACTGACATGTTTTTAAAAAAGACACTGAGGTCTCCTATTCTAAAGTCCTACTCTGAACCCAGTCCTATGGGTTAACAACCTGCCTGGCCATAACCAGATTCTCAATACTGGAAAGAATTTGGCATTTTGACAGAGTATTATATAAGATACAGAACGAATAGGGGGAAAATTATAAACCTCTATTTAAAAAAAATCTAAAAAGTTTCAAATAAATGAACAAACTGTGTTCTCACATATTTATCAACAAGAAGACATAGACTATTATATATGCCCAGTTTTCTTTCATTAATCTGCAGGGCCAATGGAATTCAATCAATATCTCTGCTGGTTTTTCTTTTTTCTATTCAAAATATTTTTTATACAATGTATTGATGATATTTTTGCACTCTCCCAGTTCTTCTACCTACCCAATTTCATATTCTCTCTCCCTAAACAAAAACAAAACAAAAATTAAAGTAAACAAAAAAATCAGTAACACAAAAAATTTTGAAGAAAAAGGAAGAGAAGAAAAATCCCAAACAAATGAATGTGGAGTCAGTTTTGGGTAGGTCAAGTGTTCCTTGGTACAGAGCCTACCTCTAGTGCAGTCCCAAGTGCCACTCTAGGGGGAAAACTGATTTCCCTTTTACTTTTCTGATTCAGATTACAAATGGCTTTCTGGTTAGAGATGGGAATTTGCAGTTCCCATTCTCAGAGCTGGGAACCTGTCTTGCTTTCTTGCTTTAATCTCTGCAGGCCTTGGGTATGCTCCCTCAGTGTCTCTGAGTTAATATTGCATGAGTCCTGTTGTGTATGGAAGACACTTTTTTTTTCTTTTATTGGATATTTTCTTTATTTACATTTCAAATGTTATCCCTGTTCCTGGTTTCCCCTCTGAAACCCCCTATCCCATCCCCTCTCTCCCTGCTTCCACAATGGTGTTCCCCCACCTCCCACCTCCACGCCCTTGCATTCCCCTACACTGGGGCATCGAGCCTTCACAGGACCAAGGGCCTTTCTTCCTATTGATGCCCAACAAGGCTGTCCTCTACTACATATGCAGCTGGAGCCATGGGTTCCTTCATGTATACTCTTTGGTTGGTGGTTTAGTCCCTGGGAGTTCTGGGGGGAGGAATTCTGGTTGGTTGATATTGTTGTTCTGGAAGACACTGTTAATTGGAGTCACCTATCATCTCTGGTTCTAAATAAGTTGGCTTCATCAAACCCTGCACTCAGAGATCAGGGAGCTATGTGGAAGAGGAAGGAGAAACACTATCTATCACTCTCTGCATGTTATCCAATGGGTCTCTGGAGTTTTTGTAAATATACAAGAAATTTTTCTGATGAGACCTGAGCAAGGTACTGATCTATAGGTGTAAAAATATGTTGTTAAGTATGAGTTCCATACTCAGTCCTATAGCAGCTTTGTTAAAACATCACCAGCAAGGTGCAATCCTTTCTATATCAAGGTTGACCTTACAATAACTTGGAAGCAAAGTGGGAAAAACATTTAGACTCACTTTATTGCTATAGTTCTTTTCTTTCTTTAGTAGAAGAACAGTAGAGGAAGTATCCCCCTAGAACCCAAAACTATCTTGTGTCAGCTTCTTGGTCACTTTGGCCGTCAGACGTAAGGGTTCCATCTCATGGAGTGAGACCTTAAATCTAATCAGAAAGTGGTTGGCCACTCTTCTAGCATTTATATTACTCTTGCACTATTGTGTCGTGTGTGGACATCTTTGTTATAGATCTCAGAGTGTGAATCTGGGTGATATTAATGGTTATTACTTTTTCTTCTCTGGTAGCCTGCTTGAGTACCTTCCAGTATCATTAATGCTTGTCAGAAGGAGTAAAACTTCTAGTTAGGACCAGCTCAGTTTATCTGTGTTTGATGACCTAAGAATTGTGTTCAGCAAGAGGGCCTCACTTTCAGACTGAGGAGCAAGCCATAGCCTGTGATATGTGGGTGGGAGGGTCACATGTATAGATTCATTCTCTAAGTTCTGTTACTCCAGTGAACCCTGACAAATCCAGTGGGATAAGATGTGCAGTTGGTGGTCATTCTCTCCTCTAATTTGGTAACTCCATTTATATTTAATTATATATGGAAGCTTCTATTGTAGTAGGTTCCATATGGGTTTTTCAAATGCCTTTTAGTGTTATTTTTTCCTCCCCATATTTCCTCCTTCACCCTTATCTCCTATCCCCCAACCCCATCTAATTCTCCTATTCTAGTTCCCACTTGATCTCTCCATAAAGCTGTCTTCTATTTCTCCTTCTTTAGAGTCTCTTCTTCCTACTTGGTTCCTTACTAGATATCTGACCTCTGCAATTATGCAGATATAGACGCATTTTGAAAGCCTGAAAGACAACATCCACATAGAGCGAACACACTACTTGCTGTATTTGGCTTGGGTTATCTCATTCAGTTTATGGTTTTTAGCTCCATCTATTTACATGCACGTTTCATTTTTCTTAATAGCTTAGTAGAGATCCAGCATGTGAATGTAGCCCATTTTCATTATCTATTCACTGGTTGGTGAATTTCCTATCATGAATAGAGCAGCAATAAACATGAATTAGCATATCCTTTTGTGTATATGTCCAAGAGTGGCATAGTTGGGTCTCAGTAGGTTGACTTTCAGTCTGAGGAACCTCCATACTTATTTCCATAGTGGCTGTACAATGTTGTACTTCCACCAGCAGTATAGGAGTGTTCCCCCTTTCCACACATCCTTAACAAAATGTTCTATCATTTGTTTTACAGATCTTGGCCATTTTGATTTGGGTAAGATGAAATCTCAAAATAATTTTAATTTCCCCCGTGGCTAAGGGTATTGAAAATTTAACTGTTTCTCAACAATTTGTTGGGAACTCTCTGTGTAGTTCTAAACCTCATTTTTAAGTTGGATTATTTGTTTTCATGATGCTCAGGTTTTGAAATTCTTTTTATATTCTAGATAATAGTCCTCTATCAGATGCATAATTGATAAAGACCTTTTTTCACTCTGTAGACTGCCATTTTGCTTGAGTGATGGTGTCCTTGCTATAAAGAAGCTTTTTAGCTTCACGAAGTCCCATTTATTTTGTTTTTCTTTTTTATTATTTTCTGAGTTTTTTTTATTTACATTCCAAATGATTTCCCCTTTCCCGTTTCCTCCCTCCCCGAAAGTCCCATAAGCCCCCTTCCCTCCTTCTGTTCCCCATTCAACTCCCTCTCGCTTCTCTGTCCTGGCGTTCCCCTACATCCAGTCTTTCCAGGACCAGGGGTCTCTCCTTCCATCTTCTTGAAAATCTATTGATATGTGAATTGTGTCTTGGGTATTCCGAGATTCTGGGTTAATATCCCCTTATCAGTGACTGCATTCCATGTGTGTTCTTTTGTGACTGGGTTACTTCACTAAGGACGATTAATTGTTGTTCTTAGTGCTTGTGCTATGGTGTTCAGAATGTCCTTTCCTGTGTCATAAATTCAAGGCTATTATTCACCTTTTTTCTATCATATTCAGGATATCTTTCCTTATATTGAAGTCCTTGATCTATTTGGATCAAGTTTTGTTCCAGATGATAGACATGGATCTATTATAATTCTTCTACATCCAGCTATTCAGTTTGACTAGTATCGTTTATTGACAGTGCTACCTTTTCTCTAGTGTGTAATGTTGGCTTCTTTGTCAAAAATCAGGTGTCTGGTTTATGTCTGGGTGTTCAATTCAATCCCACAGAGCAACACGTTTGTTTTTATGCCAATAAAAACCATGCTGTTAGGCTGGGCAGTGGTTGTGCATGCCTTTAATCACAGCACTTGGGAGGCAGAGGCAGGTGGATTTCTGAGTTCAAGGCCAGTCTGGTCTGCAGAGGGAGTTCCAGGACAGCCAGGGTTACACAGAGAAACCCTGTCTCAAAAAACCCCTAAAAAACCCCAACAACAACAACAAAAAACAAAATCAAAACATGATGTTTTTGTTACTATAGCTCTATAATACCACTCAACATCCGGGGTGGTGATGCCTTCAGGAATTCTTTTTTTCAGAATGTTTTTCAGTTATCCTCAGTTTTCTGTATGTAGTTGAAGATTATTTTTTTTCAATTTCTGTGGAGATTCATATTGGAGTTTTGACAGTGATTGCATTGAATCTTTATATTGGTAGGATGACCATTTTCACAATATTAATTCTGCTGATCCACAAGGATGGAATATATTTCCATCTTCTGGTTTCTTCTTCAGTGCCTTAAAATTTTTTTATTAGGAAAGTCTCTCACTGGCTTGGTCAGAGTTATCTCAAGACGTATTTTTTTTTTAAGACTTTTGAGAAGGGTACTGTGCCTCTGTTTTTTACCTTAGTGTGTTTACCATTTGTAGATAGGAAGGCTACTGACTTTTGTCAATATTTTTATCCTGATAATTTGATGAGAGTGTTTATTAATTGTAGAAGCTTTCTGGTGGAGTTATTTTTTACAGTAATTTATGTATATCATCTGCAAATGAAAATATGTTGACTTCTTCCTTTCCTATTTGCTTTTCCTTGCTCTCCTTCAGTTGTCTTATTGCTCTAGCTAAAACATTAAGTATGATATTTAATAGGTATGGTGAGAGTGGACATCCTTGTCTTGTTCCTGATTTTATTGGAGATGCTTTGAGTTTTTCTCTGTTTAGGATAATATTGGCTGTGGGATTGCTGTAAATTGCCTTTACTATGTTGATGTATATCTGTTCCTTGCATCCCTCATCTCTTATTTCATAAAGGAATAATGGATTTTGCTGAGGGTCTTTTCTGCATCTTAGGAGATGATTATGTAGTTTTTGTCTTTCCATATGGTTATATGGTAGATTATGTTTATTAATTATGTTTATTGAATCATCCCTATCCTTACATTTCTGATAGGAAGACAACTTCATCATGGTGGATAATCTTTTTAACATGTTCTTGAATTTAGTTTGTAATTATTAAGAAATTTTGCATCATTTTCATAAGAGATATTATAGTATGATTTTTTTCTGGGCCTTTGTATGGTTTTGGTATTCGGGTAGTAGTTATACAAAACTGGAAAACCTCAAATAAATGAACATGTTTATGTGTATGTGTATGTATATGTATATATTCTACCAAAGTTAAATTAAGATACAAGAATTTCACCATAACATGTAGTGAAATTAAAGCAGTAATTAAAAATCTCTCACCCCAGCCCCATGCCCAGCACAAAATGAACTCAGAGGTATTTTTGAAGAATCTTTTTCTCATGTTGCTTTGTTAGGGCTTTCTTTTCTCTTTCTTTCTTTCTTTCTTTCTTTCTTTCTTTCTTTCTTTCTTTCTTTCTTTCTTTCTTTCTTCCTTCCTTCCTTCCTTCCTTCCTTCCTTTTCTTTCTCTCTTTCTTTTTTGCCTTACTAGCCTTTTGGTTATATATCATGTTTTCAGAATTTGTGATGTTATAGGTTTTGTCTCTCTCTCTCTCTCTCTCTGTGTGTGTGTGTGTGTGTGTGTATACATACAGTATGTTTTCTGTGTTTTAAAAAATTATTTTATCCTCACGTTGCCTCTTCATTTTTTAAACAGAAAGAAAGAATGGCAGGAAGTTGGAGAAGTGGAGAAGTGGGAAGGACCTGGAAGGAATTGGGAGCGAGGAATCCATGGGGATCAGTGTATATTGAATGAAAAATTCAATTAAACACACACACACACACACACACACACACACACACACACACATATATATATATATATATATATGTATATATATAAAATTTCCCACCAAAATAAGCCCAGGCCCAGTTGAATCCAGTGCAGAATTCCACCAGACCTTCAAACAATAACTAATGCCAATATTCCTCAAACTATTCTGCAATACAAACTGAAGGATCATTTCAACTGGTTTTTCTTTTTGTTCACATTAAAATTGATCTTATCTACAAGTTCTACAATGAGTATGGGAAGGGACAGTAAGAAGTCCCAGCTGCCACTGCAGGACTAGAAGTTGAGGAATCTGTCCCACGAGAGATGATGACTTGCAAATGTATGACCATTGAGACTTGTCAGATCCATGTAGGAAGCATGAAAGGGTGAGACCGGGAACAGAGTTCAGCAATGACCCAGGGGATGATGGGATACTCCTTGTAGTTCCTGGTTAAGATCTTAGATGACTTGAGAGAGAAGGGACTGGTCAGTAAGTCGTGCTAGGAGCACTGCTAAAACACAAACCACACTATCATAAAAGTCTATTCTAGGGCAGTGGTGGCACATGCCTTTAATCCCAGCACTTGGGAGGCAGAGACAGGAGGATTTCTGAGTTCGAGGCCAGCCTGGTCTACAGAGTGAGTTCCAGGACAGCCAGGGCTACACAGAGAAACCCTGTCTCGAAAAACCAAAACAAAAAACAAACAAAAAAAATTCTATTCTAGAAAAATTAAAGCTTTAGGTGTGGAAACTGATGCATCAAGGTTTTGGAAGTGAGTTGAGGAGGGACTTTTCTCACTCTGTTCTATGAAAAAAATTAAACTAAACTCTATATTAAATGACAAAAACATTGAATATTGAAGGTAAAACATATATTTGAGTGGTGCAGAAATTAACATTATGAACTAATGGATTAGTGACTGTTTCCCTATCGAGACCACCGTACCAAGATTCGCTTGCCTACCTCCTAGTTCAGCTGTGTGTAATAAGCCTGCTTCTTCATTCAGCAGTACATAATAATCCACATCAGAATGCAGGACTCCTCCACCCCAGCTCTTCTGTATGTATGCCTGCTTCTTCATTTCCCATCCACCCAGACCGCATTCAGAATAATCCCAAGGCTGTGCCTGTCACAGCAAACATGGCAGTGGCAAAATCAACTCCAAGAAGGAAGGTGTATTAGTCAGGATTCTCTAGAGGAGCAGAACTGACAGAATATATCACACACACACACACACACACACACACACACACACACACACACACACACACGCATATGAGCACACACACACACACATACACACACTGAAAAGCTGGTCATTACTGTATTACCAATCACCAGCATCCCAGCCTATGCCATATAAAATGATGAGAAAATGAGCAGTTAGGTAATGAGGAGGAGTAAGTGATTCTTGTAAGAAGTATACATCTTGTAAGAAGCCTGAGCATCTTGAGGCTTTATGTACTGGATGGATAGGCAGGGTATGAATGAGGAGATTAATGATAAGAGACAGAATGAGAGAGACAGAGCAGTGCTGATTATTGAGAGCACTTTGGGTTTTACTGAGAACACACTGGAAGCTTGTAGGCAGGCAGATTCATGACGTTACCTGACTCTCAGAGAGCGACCTCACTCTGGTTACTCTGGAGAAGCATCAAGAGCAACAAGGAAGCTGTTGTAATGAGACACAAAAAAAGACCACAGGTGCTCAGAGCAGCTCGGCTAAGTGGTTATTAGGTCATTAAAACAAAACAAAATAAAAAAAAAAAAAACAAAACAAGTCTTGACCATAGATCAACTGATGGAGAGTTTGAAGAAGTGAAGTTAAGTCTAAAGAGAATG
Organism: Tokudaia tokunoshimensis; assembly: GCA_036184795.1. Taxonomy (NCBI): domain Eukaryota; kingdom Metazoa; phylum Chordata; class Mammalia; order Rodentia; family Muridae; genus Tokudaia; species Tokudaia tokunoshimensis. The sequence goes on from BTHU01000007.1 coordinate 40,911,116, forward strand.
ACCTGAGATAATGTAAAAATAACAATGTCATTTACCAAGCCGGAGAAGACTCTTGGAAGGACAAGTTTAGGGAAAAGCATGGAAATCACAAGTTCAGATTGGGTCATGCTCAGAGAGAGGTGAGTAAGTCCATCTGGAGTTAGAGAGAGATATGTCTGGATTGAAGAAGTGATTCCGGAGAATAAGTCTAATAGCTACACTTAACCATTGCCATGATGATAAGACCAAAATGAAAAACCACCAAACTCTCTCCAGCATTGTGCTATCCACCGGCAGGAGACTGTCTCATTTTTGCTACTGTGTTGAGAACAGGCTGGCTGAAGGGAAGCTGACGTTTTAACCATAACATGGAAGCTGTTGCAATTTGTTTTGTTGCAAAAAGTCATGGTGGCTTGGAGCTGTAGGGGCAAATGGTTACTAGATTTAAAAAATAAATAAATCTTGACTTTAGAGCAGCTGGTGTCGACCTTGAAGTCTTAAAAAAAAGATTACATTTTTGTCCTGAAATAATGTAAATATAGTGATGTCACTAAGTTGAAGGAGAATGAGAAAAATGGAGATTTTGTATCTCAAAACCTGTGAAAGAAAACCTGGTGTCTCAGTTAGGGTTTCTATTGCTGTGATAAAACAACATGACCAAAGCAACTTGGGGAGTAAAGGACCTATTCAGTTTACATTTCTATATCTCTCTGAACATCACTGAAGGAAGTCAGGACAGGAACTCAAAACGGGGCAGGAACCTGGAGGCAGGAGCTGATGCAGAGGCCATGGAGGGGCGCTTGCTTATTGACTTGCTCCCTATGGCTTGCTCAGCCTGCTTTCTTACAGAACCCAGGACCACCAATCCAGGGATGGAACCACCCACAATGGACTGGGCCCTCCCCCATCAATCACTAAGAAAGTGTCCTACAGGTTTGTCTACAGCTTGATCTTTTGGAGGGATTTTCTTAATTGAGATTCCCCTCTCAGATGATTTTAGCTTGTGTCAAGTTTACATAAAACTATCCAGCACACCTGGTATGTTGGGAAATAAACCCAGTGTTGAAGACTGGAAAGATTCAGTCTCTTAATGATAAAAAATTTCCCAAATTACATTATGCAGCCATTATCATTTCAATAAAAGTTCCAAAGGGGATTTTTACCAAGTTTTACAAGCTAATTTTAATCATGGAAATGACTTCCAGGCATGGATATTTGGCTGGGTTTACAGTACCAGGAATGAATGCCCTCCTATTAAGAAGACCACAAGTTCAATTAGACAGCTGCTGGTTATAGTTCCTTCTTTGCACTTCTGGGGACATCAATCATTGGTGCAGTTCACAGATTTACACTTGGGTGAGACTATTGCTTTTCTCCCTTGGCAGCTTATAGAGCACCTTCTGAGAGATAGGCTTTAGGGAAGAGCCTTCCAGGTCAGTTACAGCTTGATTCCTCCCAAGTCCTGTATCTAAAGTATGTGATATATTCAGAAATAGTCTTTTCTTCAAGTTCGAGGAAGAAGCCCAGGGTGATGGAAATAGCCTGTATTGGTTTGGGAGTCTCTTGGACCATCCTGGCCAGCAATACAGGGAGACTTCCCATGCCTATCATTGGGGGATTTGTTAGTCTCATGGGTCTTTGGGGAAACACTGGTACCTTGTATGGTGCAGAACATCAATAACTGCTATTTTTCTTTTTCTTTTTATTAATTAATTAATTAATTTTTTCACTCCATATTGTATTCCCTCCCACCCCCTGTCCTCCCTCTGACAGTTCCACATCCCATACCTCCTCCCCATCCCTCTGTCTCTGCGTGGATGTCCCCACCCCTCACCCCACCTAACCTCTAAACTCCCTGGGGCCTCCAATCTCTTGACTGAATGAACATAGACCTGGCAGTCCTCTACTGTAGGTGTGTTGGGGGCCTCATATCAGCTGGTGTACACTACCTGTTTGGTGGTCCAGTGTTTGAGAGATCCTGGGGGCTTGGATTAAATGAGACTGCTGGTCCTCCTACAGGATTGCCCTTCTCCCTAGCTTCTTTCAGCCTTTCCTAATTCAACAACAGGGGTCAGCTGCTTCTGTTCATAGTTGGGTGCAAACATCTGCATCTGACTCTTTCAGCTGCTTGATGTGTCTTCCGGAGTGTGGTCATGCTGGGTCCCTTTTTGGGAGCACTCCATAGCCTCAGGGATAGTGTCAGGCCTTGGGACCTCCCCCTGTGAGCTAGATCCCACTTTGGGTCTGTCGCTGGACCTTCTTTTCCTCAGGCTCCTCCCATTTCCATCCCTGCAATTCTTTCAGAGGGGCACAATTATGAGTCAGAGTTGTGACTGTGGGATGGTCCTCCTCTCCCTCATTTGATGCCCTGTCTTCCTACTGGAGGTGGGCTCTATAAGTTCCCTCTCCCTACTGTTGGGCATTTCATCTAAGGTCCCTCCCTTTGAGTCCTGAGAGTTTCTCACCTCCCAGGTCTCCGATGCAATCACAAATGGGGAGGGAAGGACCTGGGAGGGAAAGTGGATGGGGGGGGGAGTAGGGGAGAGGGTAACATGATCTGGTATTGGGTAAGGGAAAAGGTCCGAAGCCCTGGGGGCCAGCAGAAAGAATGGAAACCTTGGGAGATCGGAGGTTGGGGGGGGGACCCTCCAGACTGCTATTTTTCTAGACCTAATTTCTAACTGTATTTTAGGCACTTATGCTACACCCATTGCAGTAGATGGTGGCTAAGCTAGAGATCTGCATCTGGTCAAAAAGCAGAGTATAAGTTATTGTGGGGTGCCAAGTCCCAGTTAGTACATCTACTAGCAGGGGTGGATAGTAGGGATGGAAAGAATGTAAAAACCGTAGGACTAGGGCTTGTGCTGCTGTATAGTGTCGTCTAGACATGACAGAGCAACCACATCCATGAAGTCTCAACAGTATGGCTCCCTAAGCAAGACCCACATAATGACGACACAGGTTGAACTGCCACTGTGGAACCAGGAAAGTTTTACAAGGCTCCACCCTAAATGAAGAGCAAAAGGTAACCAATGACTTCTCACATGTAGAATCAGTCTGATAGGTTAAGCAATGTCAAGTGGTCAGCCTGAAACATGTGTTTGTATAAACAAAACTAAATGGGCTCAGTAAGTTTCTCTCTCTCTCTCTCTCTCTCTCTCTCTCTCTCTCTCTCTCTCTCTCTCTCTCTCTCTCTCTCTCTCTCTGTCTCTCTCTCTCTCACACACACACACACTATTATGGCATCTGTGTGATTCCTGTGTCTTGAATATATAGAAACAATTTTAACTGCATCCCACAGAACAGAGGCTAAGATGGTGATTGTCGGAGTCTTTATTGGAACATGATTCCATGACAAGGGAGAAGCAGAGCAGCATGGGGGACAGATGCTAAGAAGGAAGGTGGACCCAGATGGAGGCTTGCTCACTCTCTCACGCTGAGGTACCCTAGGGCTCGCATTGCATCAGAGGAAGTCCTTGAGGCCATTAGTATCTCTGTGTCTGCTCACTTTCTACCAAGAATGTTCTGTCCACTGTACTCAGAAAGGGAGGCGATCATATCTCTCTTTGATCAATAATTCCCCAGAGCAAAGGGTTGTTATTATGGTCTGTCATCTCTAGCTGCATCATAAAAGGGGACCTGGAGGAAGCAGCAATATCTCTTGTATGCCCCCAGTGACACCCCTTCCACACATAGATGAACACCCATACATACACACACACACCCATGTGCCCACGTGCTAAGCAGCAAAGGATTCCAGATATTCATAAAAACCTGGCAATGTGATTAATCTAAGTTCCAGTTCTAAGACTGGAAAGTTCTGACAAAATGGGCGTGAGTTTTACATTTGATTTTTAAGACAAATGTTGTATTGCACATTGTATCAAAACTTTTAATAAAGGAGGTTATAAATTTTTCTTGGACAAAGGATGCCATTATTCCACTCCATCGTTTTCCAGCTTTCTTTATATGCTTATTAAACTGAAAGTTTTTCAAAGCAGCTACAATAAAATGCCAGAGAGCCTTTAGATTTTTTTTTTTATTTCTAAGTTCAAGAGAAGTATAGAACATTCTGGACAGATGTTGTTCCAGTATTCTGCTTAATGAATACTGGGTTCACTCTGAGACCAGTTTGTAAACTATGGGGGACTTATACAATTATGCACTTAAATGGAATTCCACTGAAGAGACAGGGTCCATTCTTCCATTTCTCTCTGATTTTTATCAAAGCCTCCTGTTTTGAATGGTTTTGTGAAGATACTAAAACAACATGATAATTAATCTCCTTTTCTGCCAAAAATTGGAAAGGAATTAGACACTCATTTTTCTGCCTTCTGAGACACCATGAAAACTGTCTTAACATCTTAGCTGTTTAGCTTGCCCATTTGCTAATGGCTAACCTTATTTCCTGTTTAGAAAGCCCCCTCCCCTTTTTAAATTCTCCACTTTACCTTTGGATGTAATTTTATGCAGAGCCATGGTTTCAGATACTGTATATGGGCTGTTGAGTTCTCATTTGTATTTAGCTGCCTTGTTGACCTATCAATCTTGGAGTCTTCAGTGAGCGTCTCAAAACTAAAAATAACTTGATTTCCTTCTCGATTTCTCTCACCTCCTCTACAACTGCTCATCCTCCCAGCTCAGGGAAAGACAACCTCATTTGTTCCATTTCTTATGTGAAATATATGGGCAGTTTTTGATCTCTCTGTCTCTGTTTCTGTCTCTCTGTGTGCCTGTTTGTTCTCTCTCTCTCTCTCCCTCTCTCTCTCTCTCTCTCTCTCTCTCTCTCTCTCTCTCTCTCTCTCTCTCTTTCTCTCTCTCTCTCTGTCTGTCTGTCTCTCTCTCTGTCTCTGCCTCTGTGTGAGTGTATGTGTGTGCATGGGTGTATGTGTGCATGGGTGTATGCATGTATGTGTGTATGTGTTTATGTGTGTTTGTGTATGTGTATGTACATGTATGTATATCAGTGCAGTTGCCCATGAGAGACAGAAAGAGGATGTTGGTTTCCTGGAGCTGGGGTTAGAGGCAGCTCTGAGGAGCCCAACATAAGTTCTGGGATCTGCATCCAACGTGAGTTCTTGGATCTGCATCCAGGTCCTCTGCTTACTCTTAAGATCTGAGGCTTCCGGGGCTTCTGCCCCATCAGCAAATCTTCTTGACTAAATCTTCCAAACATTTCCTGAACCACATTTTTTTTCGTCTCTATTACCAGTGCCCTGACTCTACTCCAGTAACGTCTTCCTCATGGACTGTTGTGATAATGCAACTTCTCCTCTCTCTCTCTCTCTCTCTCTCTCTCTCTCTCTCTCTCTCTCTCTCTCTCTCTCTCTCTCTCTCTCTCTCTCTCTCTCTCTCTCTCTCTCTCTCTCTCTCAGCTACATCTAATTGCACACATGAGGCAGTGAAGTCTTTCAAAAGTTTAAATCAGGATATTTAAGTTTTTCAGGTAAAATCCTGAACAGCATTTGGAATGCAATCAACATGCTAAATGATGGGTTCTAGAAGCCAGGAGGAAAGTCTGTGTTGATGTCTTCTCAGCTCATTTCAAACACCCCTTCTCTCACTGTCTCCTGACTCTACAGGGGCTTTCTAGGATTCTGTTGCACCTGCCAAGTCAGCTGGTTTTGAATGCTGTTGGTCATTTGGGTCATTATCTAAACACTTGTTTCGTGGAGAGGTATTCTGATCCAATGTTCCTTTCTCTGGCTCACCAGATTCTCCCATCGTATTTACCTCTGATGCTTCTCTTGTTTGCTTACTCATTCATCTCCCGTACATACAAACATCTTAGAACTAGAAACCCTGTTCAGGTCGTGCTCTTGGCATATTTGTAGACTAGGTCTTGGCTTTTAATACTCACTAGACAAATGGATGGAGAGATGGATTTAGGAAAGTCAATGGAAAGAGACAGGATGCGCATAACTCCTCTATGACGTGTGATCTGACAGTCAGCTCGGAGCTCAAACAAGCATGACTATGGAGTGAGCTGTGTGGGATTGATTACAAGTGAGAAAAGTTCAGAGAGGCCTGTGGGAAATGCAAGAGGCCCAAGTTCTGGGCCGCTCTTCCAGTATTTGCATGTGGCTCCAGTATGCAAATCACTAACTGAATCATAGACTTTCCATTCCCATCTCTGTGGTTGTAACATGGGTTAGATGGTGCTAAAACTGTCTGATGATAGCTCATGTATCAGCTGCTTGTCAACATTTTCTTCCAGTGCCTTCTTCTTTGCGTAAGTTTTAAGTCTTTCCCAAACTGAGTAAATAATTGAGGCAAACTTCTGCCTTTCCTTTTCATTTCTTCCTTTTTTTTAAAAAAAAAATTAGATATTTTTTTAATTTATAATTAATTTAAATCAATTTTCTAATTTGATTAGATTTTTTAAATTTTCTAATTAGATATTTACATTTTAAATGTTATTCCTCTTTCTTTGTTTCCACTCTGAAACCCTCCTATCCCATCCCTTCTCTTCCTGCTCACCAACCCACCCATTCCCTGTTTAGCATTCCCCTAGACTGGGGCATCAAACCTTCACAGGACCAAGAGCCTCTCCTCTCATTGATATCCAGCAAGGCCATCCTCTGCTACATATGTGGCTAGAGCATTGGGTCCCTCCATGTGCACTCTTTGGTTGGTGGTTTAGTCCCTGGGAGCTCTGGGGTACTGGTTGGTTCATACTGTTGTTCCTCCTATGGGGCTGCAAACCCCTTCAGCTCCTTGGGTCTTTTCTCTAGCTCCTCCATTGAGGACCCTGTGCTCAGTCCAATGGTTGGCTGCGAGCATCCCCCTCTGTATTTGTCAGGCACTGGCAGAGCCTCTCAGGAGAACTTCTACCTTTCCTAAATAACAACAAAATCAGCAACAGTAGAAAACACACAGACACACATACCACACACATACACAGACCTCACACATATTCACAATACACACTCTCACACATGTACAGACCTTCTCACACAGGCATATACACATGCACACATGCTCACAGTACACTGACACACAAATGTGTACACACTCTTACACATGTACAGACCTTCTCACACAGGCATATACACATGCACACATGCTCACAGTACACTGACACACAAATATGTACACACTCTCACACATGTACAGACCTTCTCACACAGGCATATACACATGCACACATGCTCACAGTACACTGACACACAAATGTGTACACACTCTCACATAGGCACACATATTCATGCTCTCACACACACTCATACATTTACACATGCACACACATATGCACACATATACACACTCACACATAAACTCACACACACTGTTGTACATGCATACACATACATATACTGTCTCACACACATACACACTCACATACCCTCTCACAATGCACACACACATACACACACAATACACTGACACACATGTACATACACTCATACAGACATGCACATACTTGCTCTCTCTCACACACTCACACATTCACAAATGCACAAACATACACAAATACTTTCACACACACTGTCATACATACACTCACATACACTCTCACACATGCACACTTTTTTAAAAACATGAGCTCATAGGTAATAAGACATGGTGAGGACTTTATAATGTCAATATATTTCCTCCTTTAATTGGCTTTTTAGGCCTTCATTGACAATACTACCTTGATTTTTCTGAAGCATAATTCTCCTTAGAACTGAAATGTCTTGGGAAACTCATTACTCATTCATTCAGTAGAGTATCTGAATAAAAGCCTCAGTGACACGTTTACTAATTAACTAATTTACTAATTGATGGTGTGGTCATCTGGCCATGTGTAACAATATCCACTTCCTCTCTTCACCAGAGAAACAGAAGTGAGCATGTTAAGTGAATACTCCCAAAAGTTAAAAATAATTGTTTGTAACTTTATAGTTTTCTGTCGAAAAGTGTGGAAAGCTTGATGAGTCTGCCTTGTTGAGACAGAGGGGCCCCTGGAGTAGAAGCTGGGTGATATTAAGCACCCCTTCTTCTGGAACCATTCGAACATAGTCAAGAGGCTGAGACTCGCTGCATTTGCTTTTCAGACAGTTGCCTGGAGGTGGACCAGCAGCTCGCCTGCCCTGAGGTTGAGCAGGCATTGATATTCTCTGCCATGCTGCGTTCATGGGACTCTGCTGGCCTCTCCTGGAAGTTCCCTCTAACCCAGTTATTTCCCAACTAAAGAAAGCTCCCAGGAGAGATGCCAAGAGACACTGGAACCCCACTGCTTTCCCATTTCCTGATATCACAATCTTCCCATCTTTGTGCATCCTCAAGAGAGGTCTGTGCTCCATGAAGAAGTATCCGTATTCCATCTTGTCAGGAAAACAACATCTGGATGGGATTTCATTTGTGACTTAATAAAGTAAAATCTACAACAATAGATCCCGACTAGAGTCTTTTACTGTCCTCAAACCCCAATTCAATTGTTAAAAGAAAAGAGAATATTTGAGGTGGGGGGCAGGCAGGAGGGATATATCTAGCTACTTTTCAATTATTCCTGTGACATATTATAAAATACAATACATAATTTTTTAAAACCAGGGCTGAAAAATTTTCCCGTTGTTTATAATGCAGCTGATGAGAACAGATACAGAGACCCACAACCAGATGTTATGCAGAGAGGGAGTACTTAGTAAACTCAGCTCTAAATAGCATGTATAGGGCAAATGCCTCCCCTCAGAGCTCAGGGGACCCTGAGAAAGAGGAGGCAGAAAGATTGTAAGAGCCCAAGGGGATGGAGGTTACCATGGAAACATGCTCTTTTAAGTCAACTGAGCAAAGCTCATATAAATTCACAGAAACAAAGTAGTAAGCACAGGGCTCACAGGCATCTGCACTAGTCCTCTGTGTATGTATTACAGCTTTCAGCTTAGCATTTCTATGGGACTCCTAGGTGTATGAATGAGCGGGTCTCTGATTCTTGTGCCTACTCTTAGGATTCTTTCCCTTCTGTTGGGTTGCCTCATCCAGCCTTGGATGTTCTCTCTTAAGACCCTATTCTTGTCTAAAGAGAGACAGAAAGGGAGAGGATCTGGAGGGGAGGGGAAGTGGGTAGGATCTGGGAGGAATAGAGGTAGGGCAAACTCTAATCGGGATGTATAGTATGAAAAAAGAATCTCTTTTCAGTAAAAGGAAACAAATAAAGGAGCGCTGTTAACAGTTCCTTTGTATCCTTCATAATTATAAACAAGAGTGTAAGAGCTGAATCCCCTGAACCTACAGTTGTCAGTCATGGGTTCCTAAGTAGGAGATAGAGAGAAGAAAATGCCTGCAGAGACTGGTCCAGAGAAAGGGCCATCCCTTCCCTCGGACTCCTTGGGGTGTAACAGCCAGAGCTGATGTCTTTGAGCCATGTTGATGGAACTTGCATGTCTGACATGAGGAATTCTGGGACATTATTGCACATACAGGGATAAAGTGTCTTTCCTCTGTCTCAAGGGCAGCGTGGCCTTTGGTCAGTGTCCAGGATGGAATGAGGATGACTTCCTTGACCTTTCTAGAAGATTACATTTATTTGTGGTTAGAAAGACAGTTTCTACTTTGAAAGTACCCACTGCTGGATTCATGCCCAGGACAGAAACATTTCAAGACTTTTTTTTTTTTCAATTCACTAGAAACCATAGGCAGATTTTCAGGGAAAGATGGAAATAAGTCACACTGACCGGTTAGACTGACAATAAAATATTAAATATAAAGTACATGATTTTGCTAAATTCTGCCTTTTACAGAGCTTGAGTTATGAGGTTTGGAGAGAGACAAATCATAGGTTAGTCATTAAAAATCGTACCTGCTTTTTGACCAGAAAGAATTAAACGATTTGTTTTTGATATGTCTTTAATTTGATGTTCAAGTCAGCATTGCTTTTATATTTGACATGTTCTCTAAACTTTACCATTGATTATCTGTGTAGCTGATAGATAAGGGAAATGTGCCAGGTCACCTTGGAACTCAGTCTGAGAAAATGGGGGAGGAAGAAATCACACTGATTCTGGTTTGGTCCAAGACCAACCATCAAAGCCACGTAACATTGTCTTTCTACCATCGATTTTCCCTGCAGATTATTTTTAAGTATAATAAGCTAACTACATGAAAACCTTTTTCTTGGGAGAGTATTAATTGGAATTTTATTCTTGGCTAGCTCATCAATGATTTTTTTTTAAATTAACTTTAAGCCACTTAACCATCCTTGGCCAGTGGAGATGACTTAATTATAAAACGAGGCTAAAGTGTATCTGCTTGTACTTCTCACCCCACCGAGACTTTCCATCATGAAAGAAAAGTTGATTATTTCTGGAAATGGGCTTAATGGCAATCAGAGAACCATTTACAGGAAAAAGCTAAATCCGTATCTTCAGCCATATGTCAAAATACAGATGGACCAATCTTTAAATATATGAAATAAAAGTCTAAATTTCCAAGAGGAATTTTTGATAACCTTGGAGTGCCTGTTGAGTTTAATTATAATCTTAAATGCACATATATGGTTCTGATTCTGGGTAAGAGACAGGTCTAACAACCTTCGGGGGGGGGTAGAGTAGAGGGGTAATAGGTGAGCCAGTTCCTCATGCCCCAGGCCGTATCTTAGGTCACATGATAAATGACAGTACACCTGAGGTGATATGATAAAATTCAGGCAGAAACCCAGGAGTGGAGGCATATATCCATGACCCCAACACTGAGGTGGTTGAGGAAGGAGGATTGTTTGATGCTACAAATTGAGAGTCTATCTCAAACAATCACAAGCACTCCAAAAGCCAGTTGTTTTACATAAAAGTAGCTAGATTTCTTATAGGCAAGAGAAAATATAGTGGTTTTTTCCCATTTGTAATCAACAATTAAAATGCAGGTTGAATGGAGAAAAGAGGGAGGGAAGGGGGCTTATGGGACTTTCGGGGAGGGAGGAAACGGGAAAGGGGAAGTGATTTGGAATGTAAATTAAAAAATAAAATAAAAAAAAATGCAGGGTGCTTCTGATGTCTGGGAAGATCCTGGATTCTCGTTCCTCACTCTAAACTCACTCTAACCACAGTTTTCAATGGTCCAGGTGGTATCTCCAGCCTTTATCATCTGGAGGTATGTCTAAGGGATGAATCCAAGACTCCATCCCTTTTGAGCATAAATGACTTAGGAGAAAGGGTTCCCACCTTCATTAGACCTTGTGGCCTTAAGGGACCAGGCCAGGGTTACTTGGCCTTCGTGAATCTGAGCCATTAGCTAGGCAAGTGACCAGGTTTAGTCCTGGAGTGTGCTGAAGAAAATCCTTCAGAGGAAGGGACCTTACTCTTTCCACCAGCTGCATTTTCATGTCTCAGGAACCTAGAACTTTCTTGCAAAAGAACTTGTAATCTATGACTATGTTTTGCCCTATGGCAAAAGACAATTGAGACAGCAGATACGAATCAGGGCTCTTAGTCAACTTCAAGAGGTTATCCAGAGTGCCTGGTGGACCTGGTGGAACATCACAGTGAAGACTGAGATGTAGACGGGGAAATGGAAGACATTGGGATGATAAGAGGGAGATTTTATCTCAACTTGTGGGTTGTGACCACTTTGAAGGTGGAACGTCGGATATCCCGCATATCAGAGATTTATATTACGATTCACAACAGTGACAAAATTAGTTACGAAGTAGCAATGGTTGGGGTCACCACAGCCACGAGTGGTAAAGGGTCACGGCACTAGGAAGGTGGAGAACCACTGTTTTATGTGGAGACTTAGAAGACAGAGAAAGGGGATCACCCACTAAGGATGGAGGGATGCCTTCAGAAGCTGCAAAAGACAAAGATACAGAATTTCCTTGTTGCCTGCAGAGAAAGACAAGGCTACTGATACAATGCTTTTATTCTGGAGAGACCAGGGTCAGGCTTTTAACCTGTAGAACTATAAGGAATCAGTTTATAGGATTAAGAGACATTTGTTTTATTATTATTTGAGAATTTCATACTTGAGCACAATGATTACACCGTCCCCCCTCACGTTCCCCACCTCAACTCCCCTCAATGTCTTTCCCAACTCCTTCTCAGCTTCATAACCTCTTCCTCTGTAGTTATTATTCCTATACATATATGTATGTATGTAATTTTGTAGGGGTGGGTCTGATGCTAAGGTTCCCCAATTGGTTCTTGATCTGTCAGTAAAGAAGCTGTGGACCAATTGCTGAAGGGAATGAACAGGTGGGACTTCCGGGTCCCTGTCGGCCAGCAGACAGTCAGAAGGAAGGAGAGACAGAGTTCGCCACGCTTCTGAGAGAGAAAAGTTGACCAGCCATGTGAGATCTCGAACGGAGTGGCCACACAGGCTGCTCCTACAGCTGGTTGGTTGGGGATGTTTAGCAGGGACTAGCTGTAACTGAGCATCTAAAGTTTAGGGCATGTGTAGAGGTGCGGAGATAAGAATATTGATAAAGGCGCGCTAGCCTCGGGAGTTTAATAATGCCCAGCAATTGTGCCAAGAAGGCAAGTTGAAAATAAACAATTGTGTGTGTTTCTTATCTGTGGTATCAGACATGTCTTAAAAGTTCAATCTATTATTATCAGTTTTAAACTGTTCATTGAACATCATTAATGCAAAGTGGTACTAAAAACCACAAACCTCCTGTTTGCCACGGACAGAATATTGATTTCAAAGATTATGCTGATCACCTTGTTCGCTACTTTCATAGGAGATGCCTCTGCCATTTCTCATGGAACAAAGGAGACTCCCACGTTCTAACAGCCAATTGGGACAAACGAGGGCATTCAGTATGAGACTGTGAACACTGTGTCCCTGAATCCCAGCCAGTGTAGTCAGAATAATGATTCCTATGGTGTGGAGAAAGCTGCACAGCATGAATAATCCGTGGGATGGACCTAGTGAAGGAAACAGGGGAGAGGCTCTTTAGCTTGTTGGAGTCCCTGTTCCTAGCTTTTCCTGGGCTTCTGCCACATCCTTGACCCTTGACCTTACCTCACTTATTCTAGTTGTCCTTGATGCGGCCACCTGATAAGCCCCTTCTTTGCTAACATGTGTTGATATTGGGGTTCTGTTGCTTGCAATGAACTGGGTAGAGGAAGGAGATGCGGAACAAGACTCCCTGAATCTGGAGAATGCCCATGACTGATGACTGGACATCAGCGAGTGGGAGACACGTGGTCTCATTACGTAGAAGAGAATGCACAGCTAGCACGTGGGTGCCGTTAGGAAAGAATGGAAGAATGTATGACAGCTTATGACTATTTCAAGGTGGTAAGGCTTTCAAGGACTCCTGTTTTACCCCTCTACTTTATTACGTGCTTCAAATTTTCTACACTGAAAATATAAAGACAATAAATCTTTGTAAGTGTAAAATAATAAGTTCTCTTTACCTACATTATTATTCTGATATGTATCATATATATTAATATCTATCTATCTATCTATCTATCTATCTATCTATCTATCTATCTGTCTACCTATTTATCTATCTATCTATCTATCTATCTATCTATCTATCTATCTATCTATCTATCTATCTATCTACAAATACATTAGATGTCAGAGAGATATGGAAGAATTTTACAAAAGGTTTTTGAGATGATCCTTTGGCTTGGATAGGCTGGATACCCACCATGCATGCCCTTTTCCCACTCTGACATAATTTATTAATGTATTTAAGAGGCATTTACAATACATGTCCTCTGGCATGTTTTACTTCCATTCATTTCTCTCTGTACCTTTTAGAGCAAGTGCCTATAAAAGTTTTTTCTTATAACTAAAGAAATTGGATTTTTTTTGTATTTTTTTTATTATTTATTTTATTTTATTTTTTTTAATTTACATTCCAAATCACTTCCCCTTTCCTGTTTCTTCCCTCCCCGAAAGTCCCATAAGCCCCCTTCCCTCCCTCTTTTCTCCATTCAACCCCCTCTCGTTACTCTGTCCTGGCGTTCCCCTACATCCAGTCTTTCCAGGACCAGGGGTCTCTCCTTCCATCTTTTTAGAAATCTATTGATATGTGGATTGTGTCTAGGGTATTCCGAGATTCTGGGTCAATATCCCCTTATCAGTGACTGCATACCATGTGTGTTCTTTTGCGATTGGGTTACCTCACTAAGGATGATATTTTCAAGATCTGACCATTTGCCTAGGAATTTCGTGAATTCATTGTTTTTAATTGCAGAGTAGTATTCCATTGTGTAGATATACCACATCTTCTGAATCCATTCCTCCGTTGAGGGACATCTAGGTTCTTTCCAGCTTCTGGCTATTATAAATAAGGCTGCTATGAACATAGTGGAGCATGTGTCCTTATTGCATGCAGGTAAAGTCTCTGGGTATATGCCCAGGAGTGGTATAGCCGGATCCTCCGGGAGTGTCATGCCCAGTTTTCTGAGGAACCGCCAGACTGCTTTCCAGAGTGGTTGTACCAGCCTACAATTCCACCAGCAGTGGAGGAGTGTTCCTCTTTCTCCACATCCTCGCCAACAACTGCTGTCTCCTGAGTTTTTGATCTTAGCCATCCTGACTGGTGTGAGATGGAATCTCAGGGTTGTTTTGATTTGCATTTCCCTAATGACTAAGGATGATGAACATCTCTTTAGGTGCTTCTCAGCCATTAGATATTCTTCAGGTGAGAACTCTTTGTGTAGCTCTGTACCCCATTTTTTAATAGGGTTACTTGCTTCTCTGGAGTTTAACTTCTTGAGTTCTTTGTATATATTGGATTTTTTTTAATGTTTTGTTTAAGTGTTAAATAGGAAATATCCACAAAGTGAAAAACCATATTAATTTTGCAAATAATCTAAAGTACGATGGACTTACCCACTCCCTCCGCTCCAAAAAAAGCTGAAAAACTCACAGAAGTACTTGAAAGTGCAATCACCCATGCAAGATAGTGAATGCTAAATGCCAGGTCAAAATCAGGCCTTCCCAGGGGGAGTTGGCCATGTTGGCTGGGGGTGGAGAGCAACTTTGTGAAAGTGATTATAAGTGAGCGGAAAGATAATAACAAACATTCAAAATCAGTGAGCTGGGATGAGGGGGTCCCTGGAGAAGCATAGACTTTTTTTTTACTTATTTTATATTATTTGGTAAATTTATTGTTTTTTGTTTTTGTTTTTGTTTTTGTTTTTTTTCCGAGACAGGGTTTCTCTGTGTAGCCCTGGCTGTCCTGGAACTCACTCTGTAGACCAGGCTGGCCTCGAACTCAGAAATCCACCTGCCTTTGACTCCCAAGTGCTGGGATTAAAGGCGTGCGCCACCACTGCCTGAAATTTATTGTTTTATAAATTGTTTTATTTATTTACATTCCAAATGTTGCTTCCCTTTCCCGGTCTCCCTTCCCAGAGTTCTTCACCCCACCCATTCCCCTTTGCCTCTGAGAGGGTGCTCTCCCGCACCCTTGCACCCTCCCCCTCCCCATCCTTCCCTGGCACGGCCATTTAAAGGGCAGTAAATAGGCTGATCCTAATATAGTCAAAGGAGTTCAGGTGCCCTGTGGTCAAGATGTCGGTTTATAGTCCAGAATTATTCCGTTAGTCAAGATTGCATGTTATAACTTTGGGCTTCTGTAACGACCCAGCTGATGGCTTGTAATGTGTTTTGAGAAGATTGGTAAGATAATGTTTGGCAAGGGACACCATGATTGATGAGTAATGCCAACAATGTGAATGATGACATTCATTTGATCCCAGCACTCTGGAGGCAGAGGCAGGTAGCTCTTTGTGAGTTCAAGTCCAGTCTGGTCTACAGAGTGATTTCCAGGTCAGCCAGGGCTACAGAGAGAAACCCTGTCTCAAAAAAAAAAAAGGCAAAAAAAAAATAGCAAAAAATCCAACCCAACCAACCAACCAACCAAACAAACAAACCCAAACCAAACAACAACAAAAACAGCAAACCCCCAAATTTAAAAAAAAAAAAAAAGTAATGACGTCCCTAGAGAGTATCAGATGCTTCCTCGGGATGACACAGGAAACTTAAGATTTTTCCTTTGTTGTGTTTTCATTCTGTCTGTCCCTTTAAATCTTTAAATAATTTCTTTTAACTAAGCACACTTTTAGCTTCTATCAAGCCACCTCAATAGATAAAGAGTATAGAGTCTTCTTCCTCTTCCTCTTCCTCCTCCTCCTTCTCCTCTTCCTCCTCCTCCTCCTCCTCCTTCTCCTCCTCCTCCTCCTCCTCCTCCTCCTCCTCCTCCTCCTCCTCCTCCTCCTCCTCCTCCTCCTCCTCCTCCTCCTCTTCTTCTTCTTCTTCTTCTTCTTCTTCTTCTTCTTCTTCTTCTTCTTCTTCTTCTTCTTCATTCCTCTTATGTCTGTGGTACATTTCTGTTGTACCGAGTACCTGGTGTTTGTTTTCACTCTTATGTAATGTGTTCTGAAACCAGGCGACCAGCCAGCTGACATTGCACTCTTATGATATGTCAATGACGACACTTCTGATAAGTCCTAGGGAGTTTTGCTGCAGGGCAAGTATATGCTGATTATGCTAAAGCAAGATGTACAGCATTGGTGAGGGGGGTTGTTTCTCACCATAAATATATGTGTTGGCATTCTGTTGTCTTCCATCGGCTTGTGTGCATTAGTGAGGGCAAGCCGACCTCTGGTGCTCCGTAGTGAAAGGCAGGGTCTAAGCAGCCTTCCCTGGTAATAATAGAATTTGTGCCATTTTGAAAAGGTGAATCATTTCACTTCCTAACTGACTTGCTCTCCTGGTCAGTCTCTTAGTATCATCAAGATTACTTTTTTGTTTGATTCTCTGGAATCTATTTCTCTGGGGATCTTCTTCTATCAAATCTGATCCATATTACTCTGGAAGGTGTCTAGACACTAATCGCCTTTTCCAAAAACGTAAAGACAAAAACTTTCTCCCAAATCAGCATATCCTTGAGCCAGTAACCAGAAAAAACTTTATATTGACCTCTCTCCCAGAGGAATAATATAACCACAAAACTTAAAATCACACCCATTTTGAAAATTAAAACAATACAAAATGAAGTAAACTAAATTACTGTATGTGTCTATTCTTAGGCTTTTTCTATTTTACTGTGCAGAATAATAACCCAAAATTCCTGTAGACCCCACATTAGACAGAATTTGAATATCCCATAAGACTTAATAGAGCAATATATCTTTATACCATCTTTAAAACATTTGATTCACACTTCTATCTATACCTGCTTATAAGAAGGCAGCTAGTCAGACCAAGATTAAAACCCAGAATTCCTGTGGAGCCCACGTTAGACAGAATTTGAGTATCCTGTAAGACTTAATAGAGCAATATATCTTTATGCCATCTTTAAAACAATTAATTCAAACTTCCACTGATATCTGCCTCTAGGAAGCAGGTAGATTTTACTTGTTAAGCTCTCTGCCTAGGGCAGCCATCCTGTTATACCATCTATCTGCTGGACTCTCTACCTGGAGCCACAGACATTTATTTTATGAATACCTGTTATATATCTCTTGAGCTTTCTACCTGGAGCCACAGACAGTATTAATTAATAGCCGTTTATAGCAGGTAATTATCACTGTCCTCTCTACTTGGAGTCAGAGACTAATTTTCCCTATCTTAGTTCCAAACCATTGGCGAAATCCCCCATGTGATTTGGACAAAATCTGTATATAAATCTAACCTAAAAGCAAATAATCTCAGTATTATAAATTCACAGTTAAATCAATATCTGCTCCAAGATATAGGCAGCTTCCATACTCTGGCTTTCTCACTCAGAACAGCCATCTTGTCTCTTTCCACAGCAGGGACCTCAGAGCCCTATTTCTTTGTTTCAAGGTTCCTGCACTTGAGCCCACCTTTCTTTCACGTAGAAAATGGAACTTTAGCTCTCAGGCTACTAATCTTAAATTTCTAGTGGATTCTTGCCCAACATGTTTTTTCGCCACCTGTTGTGGGAAATATTAAAAAAGCAGCACCACCCTTCACTATACCCAGCTCCTCTCTGCCCTGGCGGGCATGGCCAGCCTGTTCTCATCTCATGGAGACTCTCTGACTCAGAGCTCCAAAATCTCTCCACCCAACTCGCTAAGTTCCCACTGGCAGGTCGATACCATGCCAGCTCCATGCTTTAAAACCCCCACGGCCTTTTGGGGTGCACTTCTTGCAAACCCACACTTTGCCGCCATACCTTTCTCTCTGGAACCCAGTTGAGCCGCCATATGTAGGAAAACACCACACAAACTTAGTTCAGAAACAATGGAAACTCAATCGCTGGGTGCAACAACTAGAACCTAATCTTGTAAGCCATATTAAATCTAAATCCTACACTAGTAGCTACAACTTGTCCTCTCGCTATCCCTGTCCAAAAAAGCCTCTATCTCTCTCCTGTCTACTCTCTTTCTTTGTCCAACTCAGAAGTCCCACCTACTCCCCCCAGTGATTGGTCCTTTTATTCATTCGGGGGGGGGTGAGGTATGGGAGGGAAGGTTCACAAGAAGTCATTTGAGTATGTGACTCATTCCTTGTTCCAGACAACCCCTCCTGGGAAAGTGGAATTAACCTCAAAATATAAACAACACCAGGTCTATCCACAACAGAAGAACATTCCAATTAGTTGAGTTTTCCACACTTATAAAAATTGACACCCATGAACCCAGTTTTTAGAGGCAGTAGTTACCACAGGAAATAATTAAGAAGGACTTTTGGAATTGCCAGTGTAAATTAAGGAGAGGGAAGGATGGGTGGGAACTTACTGAGGTATTCTCTTCAGGGCTAATGCCTCCTTCTGAGGGAATGGTTTACTCTGTTATCAGAGAAGGATGGGGGGGAGGGGGACCAGTGAAGACACTATATAGCGACACAGATGATGTGCAGGTACCATGATACAGCACATCACTTTGTATGCTAATCTAAGAAGTGAATTTTTCAAATGATTATGACAGTAGGCACGGGCTGAACTTTGCCTCGCCGTGGTCTAGATTTGAAGGCAGTGAATCCTTCGACCTGTCCTCATCCTGCTTCTGGAGTGTCTCACCCACCTTTTACTGTTGAAGCGAGGCTATTTGAATTACACCATCGGGCTCCATGTCCTTGTATCATCTAGTTTCTACTGCTAAAGGGATCCTAGGAAAACTTTCCTGTCTGAAGCACAAACAACTTCATTTGTAAGGTCTTTGAACCTATGGTATATTGTATCCTAGCCTTTCTTATTGCCCTGTCTGACTTCCAACCCATCTCTTAACTAGACCATTGTATGCTCTTTGAGCCTGCTTGCATTATGTCTAGAAGGCAACAGAATTGCTCAATCCTGGACCTATGTGGAAGGGTGGTAGGTGATGCTGTCAGAGTTATTCTGGCCAGTAAGGATGACCCAGAGACATTCAACTGGGCTATATGGACACCCTGAATTTGTGGAGAGTGGTTCATCTCATCTTTGGTGTCTGTTTTTGCTTCCTATAAATAACTTGCCAAGCTCTGATGACAAGACTGTGCATTTCTTCTATTTGGGAAATTTCCTTGGTAAGATTTTTGGTAGGTAGGTAGGTATGTTTGTTTGCTTTTGATCTTAGTCTTAAGTCTTTCAAGCCTCTAGGATCATTGAATACTTTAGTCCCTCGTATTAGGCTGGATCAGAGCTAAGAAAAGCAACCTAATTAGGGTGTTGACTATGTGCCTAGGAAGGAAAATGCTCTTACAGAGAAGATGCTATTTTATGACTCACAGATCTCGGGCTCTCTTCTTGTCATTTAAGTATCTCCTGTCACAACACTATGGGGTTACTGTTCTGTGCATTTTGAGGCACATAGACAGATGTTAAAGAACTCTTCTACATTTTCATTGCTGATGAAGATTCCAACCCAAGATTATGGGGGATGAGTACGGACAATGTTCAATGTTTGAAGAGCCAGGCAGAGAGGAAACTGTGATCAACCCAAGTTGCTGGTCTCCACAATTCTTAGCTCACAACAAACATTTATTAAGGCCTCAGAAAATCAATATATATTAATTTTGCCACCAATTTTCTCAGACTTGACCAGATTATGTTAGAATTTTTTTTTCAACAATCCATGGTTTCTAACGGTTCTAGTGGTTCTCACCCTGTGAGTCAGGACTCCCGTAGAGATTGCATATCAGATGTTTACATTATGATTCATAAAAATAGCAAAACTGAGGAACTGTATTAAAGGGTTGCAGCATTAGGAAGGTTAAGAAAAACTTATTAGAGAAGAAACTAAAAGTGGAACATTCCAATCACTGTGGTTAATTAGCTTCATCTCAAGCAAGGCTGAGCCTCTCTAAAGCCTGGCCTTTGGTTGTACTTCAGGAAAAAGTGTTAGGGCTAATAATCTTGCTGGAAGCAGAATTTCATTGCCTGGAGTGCAAAGTTCTACTGTTCAAATTCCAAGAGTCACACAATTGATCATAAAATTCCTGTCATTGCCTTAGCTCCTTTGTCTAAAATGTAAGGCTTAATCTGTGAGTGGGGATGGAGTTGAACCCCTTGGTGTTATCTGTTAAAGTTCTCAGGTAGGAAAGTAATTATTAGTGAGGATTTTCAGACTCCCAGGGGCCATGTAGGAGGCTCCCAGCTAGGACCAATGCTCTGAATCACACCAGAGAAAGTGTTTCAGTGGCAATGACTCTGGAGCCTGCCCTGGGCTCAGTTGTTCTGTCGATGCTGGGCTCCTGGCCATCCTTCCTGTTTTGTTTCAACAAAATCTCAATTGTTTGAATTTGCCAATGAAGACTTGGGAGCCAGATGTTGTCGTGAAAGCCTGCTAGCTTTCACGAGAGGCAAAGAAAGCACTATGCTGACTGTCCTCCACAGCCTACATCCCAAAAGGAAAAGGAAGCTCTCCTTCTCCACAAAATGAATGTACCTCCCTTCTACTTTCTGTACGTCTTTCTATCCATCCTCCTGACTTCCTCTTCCTCTCTCTATTTTTTTCTCATGTTCACTCCCTGTCAACTGGTTGCTTCCTTCACCTTTTGACCTGGGGTTGACTTTATTTAATCCCGTTTACAATAAGCAGCTCTTAGATTAAAGGTGTGTGCTAGGACTGAGCCACACCACAACTAGAAAAAGGCTTTTCAAGTAAAGACCACAATCTCAGGGTTCACAGTGTGATCAAATATCCTATAGCACATTCACTCTGAAAACTTGACCTCCCTGCTGCCATTCTTAACAGAGCAGACTCTTGGCGTCACATAGTCAGGTGGATCACTCTCAGGATTTGTGTCACAGTTCAGTGTCTCAGGTGCAAAGGACCATGGGAAATCTCCATGTGTAGGAAGTGTGTTCATTTGCATGGAGTCTAGAACAGTGGCAGTGTGTTCCTCTGGACACTACTACCCTCAGACTTCCTTTCCCTCCATCTTATCTCTGCCATCCAATGCAATCACTGTCTCCTTCCTTCTTGCTCATGTAAAACTAAAGCCATTATTAGAATTGAATTCTCTGTGGCCTGCTCCCACTGACTCACCAAACATGTCCAGACATGACTTTATCCCAACATTGGAAACCCATAGAGTCAAGCAAGAACTCTATCAAGCACTACCATAGAGATACTCAACCCTCACCAAACCAGAGCTGATAAAACTACACCTTGCAAGGATGTAGGTGCTAAGTTCTCACAGATAGCATGCTTATTTTATTAAGTGAAAATGTATTCTAATCTTCACAACCATCAGTCTAGAAGCCACAGAACTTTTCTTACACCCTTTGCCTTAGTCACTGAACTTTGTGAATAGACACCATGAGCAAGCAACTCTTATAAAAGAAAGCATTTAATTGGGGGTTTGCTTACAGTTTTATAGAGCTAGTCTATGATCATCATAGCAGGAAGCAGATAGGCATAGTATTGGAGTAGCAGATAAGAACTTTACATCCTGCTCTGCAAGTCACAGGGAGAAAGGGAGAAACAGAAAAACAGAGATGGACAGAAAGAGACTGGGCCTGGCATGGGCTTTTGAAACCTCAAAGCCCACTCCTAGTGCCACACCTTTTCCAACAAGGCCATACCTCCTAATCCTTTCTAAACAGTCCACCCACTGGGATTAAACGTGCACATATATGAGCCTATGGAGGCTATTTTCATTCAAACTATCACATCGTTTGTTAAAAATTCATCTCAACTATTGGATGGATCTAAGCTCTGTTAAGAAATTAGTAAACAAAACTAAAGTCAGTCCTGCCCACGGAATGCTTACTTTCCTCGAGAAATAGGAGAAGACATTGCCTGTGTCCATAATACGATGTACAACCATGTAAGTACTGAAGTACAGTCAGGAAGATGAAGGGACAGAAAGTGTATGAGTGTGTGTTCATTGTGGTGGGTGGCCTAGGACAGTGATCCTTGAGCAGAGATTTGAATAGTGAGACAGCATGGCCGTGATCAGAGATAGGCCTGGGACAGCAAGTGCACAGAGATGTTAGAGCAAGAGGCAAGGCAGTGTTTGTGAGGCGGGGAAAGCCTGACGATGAAACAAGACTATTAACCAGGGCCTCAAACATGGAGAGTGTTTGGTTTGCACCTAGGAGTTTGAAATTCATCCTTAGTGTATCAGGATTCTACCAGACAATTCTAAGATGAGAAGTAACTGGACCAGATCCATAGTTCTCAAAATCTCTGTGATTAGTGCAGAGGTATACATGGTAGGGAGCATGGGCTCATGGGTAGGGAGCATGGGCTCATGGTAGAAATGGGACACATAATCTATGTGGATATGCATGTTGCGTTGAGCTAAAATGGGAAGGAGACAAGATGAACTGTAAGTTAAAGGGCCATGGGAAAGAAAGACACACTCGCATGGAGGCTCCTCTCTTTGTTTCTCACCAGCTGGAGATAAAAAAAAAATCAGTTCATCTAGCAAAAGTAATTGTTGTATGATTGCCTACATCAATCAAAAGAGGCGATGATATCTTTTATAGGAATCATTTCAAACAAAAGAATGTCCAGTCACCGAAATCTGGTGTGAGCCCAAACCAAATGGTTTCAGGGCCCCGTGACCTTGCTGTTAAGTTATCAGCATTATTCTCTCCAACATGAGCCTGAACAAGGCTCCCCATAAACTACCTTACATTTTCATTTTCAGAAGGAATTCATTAGGATAAGAGATGTAAGGGCTGGGGAGATGGCTCCAAGGTGAAGAGCACTTGCTGTTCTTGCCGAGGACCCTCATTCAGTTCCCTGCACCCATGTGGTGGCTCACACCCATCTGTGACTCCAGTTCTAGAGGATCTGTCATCTCTCCCTCTCCTGGCTAGGCATGCATGTGTACTACATGCATGCAAACATTCATATGCACATAAAACATGCTTTTAAATATAAGCTATATAAGCAAACAGAATCATATCATATTAATTTTTTTAAAAAATATGTAACCTATAAATGTAGTTGTAAATCAGATCGTTTCAAGATTCTAACTCTGAACTGTGATAGGTTTGTCTCCCGATGGTCAGAATGGCTCTGTGTGGTTAAACATCCTCAAAGCTTCAGTTGAATTTTTCTGCTGTATCAGAAACCCAGGCTGGTGCTTTCCCAGGGAATTTCTCCATTGCCTTTGCATGCCCCGCCCACCATGCTCTCAAACACGCACAGAACAGGCACTCCTACACGCAAGCACCAGCAGGGTCCACATTTTCAAAAGACCCTGACTTCATTGTAATACACTTGCATTGTGGTTTCGATTGATTTCCTGCCTTGTGGGCTTTTGAAAACATCCTGGGATTCTGCAAAGAGAGTCTGTTCAGCACAACACTTCAATCACCTCATAAGTATTCACACACACACACACACACACACACACACACACAGTTCTTTGAAAATCTCAAATAAAGAACCCAATGGCATGCTAACATCCCCGAGCTGGACTCAGTCCAATCTATCTCTGGAGTCCCTGAGTCTTTGCCTTGTTTTGCTACATAAACTAAAAAACAAACAAGCATGCTAACTCTGAAAGCCACAGAATCATATATGCAGCCATTGCAAAGACATTTCTGCACAACTTCCTCTCTCGAGAAGCCCACACTCGTCCCTTGGGTGGGCATACACCATCCTTTTCTAAACAAACTTGAACTTGTCTCTGCACTGGTTGTCCTGACATCCCCTCCTGCAGAGTCCGTCAGGGTCCCAACTACAGCTGAGGGGAGGCCGAGGTGTGGCATTCAGACTGCATGGGCAGCTGCACCTCCAGAGACTGCCATTAGGAATAGTGGAGGCATTGAGATTAGATGCCCTTGGGGGTGTATACTGTAGTCAGACTTATTTATGCTTTAAGTGTGAAAATGAAAGATGGAAGCTCAGACTCATTTCCAGAAAATTACTTGATGTTTGGTTGTGTTAAAAGTCATGGGTAAATTTTTCCTCTTTTTCCAGAATCTTTCCCCCAAACTCTCCCAGCAACAGATAAGACCTAAAATCAGAAATGAAACATATTTCCTCTGTAACCCTGACACTTAGGAGGCTGAGACAGGGAGTTGATAAATTCAAGTCCACCCTGGGCTGCATAGTGAGACTCTTGACTCAAAACCAACAATAAAACAAAAAACAAACAAAGACAAATGAAGATAAGATCTATCATAGAGCAAACTGAAAAAAAAAACCACAATATAAGTGGGGTCTATATCCTGTGCCCCTCAAAAGAGGCAGATTTGTGACCTTCATCTTGTCAGATGCTGGGCCACAAAGTGTGATGTGGTTTCTGTCTGTCCTTAACTTGACACTCTTCTTGTAACCCAGCTGGCATGTTGTGAGACAGCCCAGGTCCCAGGGAGACAGAGCAGCACAGTCCTCAGCCTGAGCAGAAAAGGTCAATTGGATGGACCTCCGAGTACGCCTTCTCAGAGGTGTGTCTCACAGCCTGGATCCTACCTATTGCGGCACTTGCCTACGTCCTTCACTTTCCTTACACTGTTGGGGCTATTATGATGGCTTCCCTAACCAAGAAATGCAATGGTTCCTAACTCAGCTTCCACGTTGCATGGCAAGTGGCAGCCTTCTCCTCACCTGCTTTCTCCTTAGCTGGTGTATTGTCCTTGCTGACTGATCCACATCTGTCACTGTGTGTATCTGTAATCATTGCTCTGCTGTCCTCTAGGGGCCGTGAGTCACATTGTTCCACTTGTATCCCTCATGTGGCACCCAAGAAGTAGGCGATGCTCACTTCCAGGAAAGAACTATTCTGAACGCCATGCATCCACGCCCTCTCTTGTCCAGGACAATTCAGTGAGGCACATGGTAGTATTCGCTCCATCTTAAAGATCAGCCAACCAAATCTAAAAGCTGAGTACCTTACCCAAGCAATGCTTCAACCTGGGCCTAAGCTAGAACCAAAAAGAAGGCAGGTAGCCTGGTTTTAGAGTTTGTGCTGAATGATTTCCGTTTGGTGGAGTGGAAAAATGAGGTAGGGTTGGCATCAGGGCAAAACATGTTTATTTGCATAATTTATTTCTCAGGATGGGTTTTGTCTTGTATTTGGCTTATGTGCCAGCTGCCTAACTGGTCTCCACTGATGGTTTTTTCTTTCCCAAGCTGTTATTAATGAGCTAAAGGACATCTTCTCATTTTGCCTCTCCTCTATATGGATAAAACTCTAACCAGTGTTATCAAAGGGACAGATTAATTAGTCAGCTAAGTAAATGGGATTCCAATACCCTGGCCCTAAAATCACAATCCCAAACTGGAGTATTTCACCGTGTGGTGAAAGCACTTGGTAAGCAGTATGTATCCCTGGGCGGCACTGGTCTTTGTCCTCTTTACCACTGCATCAATGCTGCAAAGAAGAAAGTGGTCTTTATTTTATGAGAAGATATACCACTGTATAAAAAAGTGTTGAGGTCTAAAGTCAGACAGTAAAGATGATGGGGGGTTAGGACTGTTATTTCGAGAAGAACTGTCACTCCTGAAATCAAAAGAGTTTTTGCAGTCCACTTGAGCTGTACACTCTAATGCTGCTCACACACAGAAACTCGCCATGTCAATCAGGTAAAGGCTGTCCAAGCTAAACTGAGACTAATGAGAGATACACTTGCACTTGGCTCTCTACAGAGACTTCCGGGCATATTTCTGAGAAATGTCCATGACTCTGCTTTAGAAACAGCACTGTAAAGCATGTGGACATCTGGGGTGAGAGCAATAAGAACAGTGAAGACAGTCTCCAGCTTGGGTCCATCCTCTAGCACAGCGCGCCATACCCAAGTGGCTCAGGGAGACAGCTTAACCACCCAGGAGCACAGAGAAACCGACCTGCACAGGTAAAAGCACTCCTGCTGTTCAGAGGTTCATACCTGGAAACCTCTGTCCGAAGCCCTCCAGTTTCCTTCTCCAGCTTGGGACCACCCTCTACCACTGCGTACCAAGTGACACATGGAGGTAGCTAACCACTCAGGAGTGCAGAGAGGCCAGGTAGCACAGGTAGGATCACCCCTGTTGCTCAGAGGAAACAGCCAGAAACCCTGAGGATACAAGAGCCTAGGAAGAGCTTGGGACAGGAGTCTTCCAGTTACCACCTGCACCCAGAGTTGATTGGGGCCACAGAGCTACATACCCAAATACAACCACAAGAGAGCGGGTCTCACAGGAATACCTACAAACCAGTGTACACAGAGAGAATGGGTCCCCCAGGAGCACAGATACAGAGGCTTGCATGACAGATAAGCCACAGGCAGAGATAGCAGCACCAGCTATCACCGGAGATAACCAGATGGCAAAAGGCAAATGCAAGAATGTTACCAACAGAAACCAAGGCAACATGAAACCATCTGAACCAAGTTCTCCAACAACAGCAAGTCCTGGATACCCCAATTCACCAGAAAAGCAAGACCTGGATTTAAAATTACATCTCATGAGGCATAAATAACTCCCTTAAAGAAGTACAGGAGAACATGAGTCAACATGTAGAAGCCCTTATTAAGGAAACACAAAAATCGCTTAAAGAAATACAGGAGAACATGGGTCAACAGATAGAAGCCCATAAAGAGGAAACTCAAAAATCACTTAAAGAAATACAGGAGAATGTGGGTCAATAGGTAAAAGTCCTGAAAGAGGAAACACAAAAACCCCTTAAAGAATTACAGGAAAACACAAACAAACAAGTGAAGGATCTCAGCAAATCCATCCAGGAACTAAAAAAGGAAGTAGAAACAACTAAGAAATCACAAAGGGAGACAACTTTGGAGATAGAAAACATTGGAAAGAAATCAGGAGTCATAGATGTGAACATCAAAAACAGAATACAAGAGATAGAAGAAAGAATATCAGGTGCTGAAGATACCATAGAAAGCATTGACTCCACAGTCAAAAATGCAAAATGCAAAAAGCTTATAACCCAAAACATACAGGAAATCCAGGACACAATGAGAAGACCAAACCTAAGGATTATAGATATAGAAGAGAGTGAAGATTTCCAACTTAAAGGGCCAGTAAATATCTTCAACAAAATTATAGAAGAAAACTTCCCTAACCTAAAGAGAGAGATGCCCATGAACATACAAGAAGCCTACAGAACTCCAAACAGACTGGACCAGTACAGAAATACCTCCCGTCACATAATAATCAAAACACCAAATGTACTAAACAAAGAAAGAATATTAAAAGCAGTAAGAGAAAAAGGCCAAGTAACATATAAAGGAAGACCTATCAGAATTACACCAGACTTCTCATCAGAGACCATGAAAGCTAGAAGATCCTGGGCAGATCTCATACAGACTCTAAGAGATCACAAATGCTAGCTCAGATTACTATACCCAGCAAAACTCTCCATCACCATAGATGGAGAAACCAAGGTATTCCATGATAAAACCAAGTTTACACAATATCTTTCCACAAATCTAGCCCTACAAAGGATAATAGATAGAAAACACCAATATAAAGAGGATAACTACACTCTAGAAAAAGCAAGATAGTAATCGTCTTTCAACAAACCCAAAAGAAGATAACCACTCAAACATAAAAATAACATAAAAAAATTACAGGAAGCAACAATCACTATTACTTAATATCTCTTAACATCAATGGACTCAATTTCCCAATAAAAAGACATAGACTAAGAGACTAGATATGTAAACAGGACCCAGAATTTTGCTGCATACAGGAAACGCACCTCAGTGTCAAAGACAAACACTACCTCAGAGTAAAAGGCTGGAAAACAATTTTCTAAGCAAATGGTCCCAGGAAACATGCTGGAGTAGCCATTCTAATATCGGATAAAATTGACTTCCAACCAAAAGTCATCAAAAAAGACATGGAAGGACACTTCATACTCATCAAAGGAAAAATTCACTAAGAAGAACTCTGAATTCTGAACATCTATGCTCCAAATGCAAGGGTACCCTCATTCATAAAAGAAACTTTACTAAAGTTCAAAGCACACATTGCATCTTACACAATAATTGTGGGTGACTTCAACACTGCACTCCCCTAAATGGACTGATCAGGGAAACAAAAATCTAAACAGAGACACAGTGAAACTAATTGATGATTTGGACCAAATGGATTTAACAGATATTTATAT
The DNA here is from genome assembly GCA_036184795.1 of Tokudaia tokunoshimensis. Taxonomy (NCBI): domain Eukaryota; kingdom Metazoa; phylum Chordata; class Mammalia; order Rodentia; family Muridae; genus Tokudaia; species Tokudaia tokunoshimensis. The sequence goes on from BTHU01000007.1 coordinate 40,939,511, forward strand.
AGAACATTTCCTCTTAAATCAAAAGAATATACCTTCTTCTCAGCATCTCATGGTACCTTCTCCAAAATTGACCATATAATTGGCCACAAAACAGACCTCAACAGATATAAGAAGATGGAACTAATCCCATGCCTCCTATCAGATCACTATGGAATAAGGGTAGTCTTCAATAGCAGCAAAAACAACAGAAAGCCCGCATACACATAGAAGCTGAACAATCCTCTACTCAACGATACCTTGGTCAAGGAAGAAATAAGGAAAGAAATCAAAGACTTTTTAGAGTTTAATGAAAATGAAGGCAAAACATACCCAAACTTGTGGAACACAATGAAAGCAGTGCTAAGAGGAAAACTCATAACCCTGAGTGCCTCCAAAAAGAAACTGCAGAGAGCATACACTAGCAGTTTAACAGCTCACCTGAAAGCTCTGGAACAGAAAGAAGCTAACACACCCAAGAGGAGTAGCAGGCAGGAAATCAGCAAACTCAGGGCTGAAATCAACCAAGTAGAAACAAAAAGAACCATACAAAGAATCAACAAAACCAGGAGCTGGTTCTTTGAGAAAATCAACAAGATAGATAAACCCTTAGCCAGATTAACCAGAGGGCACAGAGACAGTATCCAAATTAACAAAATCAGAAATGAAAAGGGAGATATAACAACAGAAACAGAGGAAATTAAAAAAATCATCAGATCCTACTACAAAAGTCTATACTCAACACAACTGGAAAATCTGGAGGAAATGGACAATTTCCTAGACAGATACCAAATACCAAAATTAAATCAGGATCAAATAGACCATCTAAACAGTCTCATAACCCCTAAAGAAATAGAAGTGGTCATTGAAAGTCTCCCAACCAAATAAAGCACAGATGGTTTTAGTGCAGAATTCTATCAGACCATCAAAGAAGACCTAACACCAATACTCTTCAAACTATTCCACAAAATAGAAACAGAAAGAACACTACCCAACTCATTCTATGAAGCCACAATTACGCTGATACCAAAACCACACAAAGATCTAACAAAGAAAGAGAACTTCAGACCAATTTCCCCTATGAATATCGATGCAAAAAAAGTCAATAAAATTCTTGCCAACCAAATCAAAGAACACATCAAAACGATCATTCACCATGATCAAGTAGACTTCATCCCTGGGATGCAGGGATGATTCAATATATGGAAATCCATCAATGTAATCCACTACATAAACAAACTCAAAGAAAAAAACCACATGGTCATTTCATTAGATGCTGAAAAAGCATTTGACAAAATTCAGCATCTCTTCATGCTAAAAGTCTTGGAAAGATCAGGAATTCAAGGCCCATATCTAAACATAGTAAAAGCAATATACAGCAAACCAGTAGCCAATATCAAATTAAATGGAGAGAAACTTGAAGCAATTCCACTAAAATCTGGGACTAAACAAGGCTGCCCTCTCTCTCTATATCTATTCAATATAGTACTTGATGTTCTAGCTAGAGCAATTAGACAACAAATGGAGGTCAAAGGGATGCAAGTTGGAAAGGAAGACGTCAAATTATCACTATTTGCAGATGATATGACAGCATACTTAAGCGACCCAAAAAACACCAGAGAACTCCTACAGCTGATAAACAACTTCAGCAAAGTGGCTGGATGTAAAGTTAACTCAAACTAATCAGTAGCCTTCCTATACTCAAAGGATAAACAGATTGAGAATGAAATTAGGGAAATGACACCCTTCAAAATAGTCACAAACAATATAAAGTATCTTGGCGTGATTCTAACCAAACAAGTGAAAGATCTGTGTGATAAGAACTTCAAGTCCCTGAAGAAAGAAGTCCAAGAAGACCTCAGAAGATGGAAAGATCTCCCATGCTCGTGGATTGGCAGGATTAATATAGTAAAAATGGTCATCTTGCCAAAAGCAATATACAGATTCAATGCAATCCCCATCAAAATCCCATCTCAATTCTTCATAGAGTTAGAAAGAGCAATTCTCAAATTCATCTGGAATAACAAAAAACCCAAGATAGCGAAAACTATTCTCAACAGTAAAAGAACTTCTGGGGGATTCATTAACCCAGGCCTCATGCAGTACTACAGAGAATTGGGTTAAAAACTGCATGGTATTGGTACAGTGATAGGCAGGCAGATCAATGGAATAGAATTGAAGACCCAGAAATGAACCCACACCTCTATGGTCACTTGATCTTTGAGAAAGGAGCTAAATCCATCCAGTGGAAAAAAGATAACCTTTTCAACAAATGGTGCAGGCTCAACTGGTGGCTAGCATGCAGAAGAATACAAATCAATCCATTCTTATCTCCTTGTACTAAGCTCAAGTCCAAGTGGATCAAAGACCTCCACATAAAACCAGACATACTGAAACTAATAGAAAAGAAACTGGGGAAGAGCCTTGAACACATGGACACAGGGGAAAATTTCCTGAACAGAACACCAATAGCCTATGCCCTAAGATCAAGAATTGATGAATGGGACCTCATAAAATTACAAAGTTTCTGTAAGGCAAAGAACACTTTCAATAGGACAAAATGGCAGCCAACAAATTGGGAAAAGATCTTTACCAACCCTACATCCGACAAAGGACTAATATCCAATATATACAAAGAGCTCAAGAAGTTAGACTCCAGAGAGCCAAATAATCCTATTAAAAATGGGGTACAGAGCTAAACAAAGAATTTTCACCTGAGGAATATTGAATGGCTGAGAAGCACCTAAAGAAATGTTCAACATCCTTAGTCATCAGGGAAATGCAAATCAAAACAACCTTGAGATTTCACCTCACACGGGTCAGAATGGCTAAGATAAAAAATTGAGGAGACAGCAGGTGCTAGAGAGGTTGTGGAGAAAAAGGAACACTCCTCTGCTGGTGGGATTGCAAGCTGGTACAACCACTCTGGAAATCAGTTTGGTGGTTCCTCAAAAAACTGGGCATAATACTACCAGAGGACCCTGCTATACCACTCCTGGGAATATACCCAGAGCATTCTCCAGCATGTAATAAGGATGCATGCTCCACTATATTCATAGCAGCCCTATTCATAATAGCCAGAAGCTAGAAAGAACCCAGATATCCCTCAGCGGAGGAATGGATACAGAAAATGTGGCTTATGTACACAATGGAATACTATTCAGCCTTTAAAATCAATGAATTCATGAAATTCTTAGACAAATGTATGGAACTGAAAAATATCATCCTGAGTGAGGTAACCCAATCACAAAAGAACACACATGGCATGCACTCACTGATAAGTGGCTATTAGCCCAGAAACTTGGAATACCCAAGACACATTTCACATATCAAATGATGCCCAAGAAGGAGGAAGAACAAAGTATGGATCCTTGGATCCTTTGTAGAAAGGAGAAAAAACCCACAAAAGGAGATACAGAGACAAAGGGTGGAGCAGAGTCTGAGGGAAAGACCATCAAGAGACTACCCCACCCAGGGATCCATCCCATATACAGTTAGAAAACACAGACACTATTATTGATGCCCACAAGTGCTTGCTGACTGGAGCTGGATATAGCTGTCACCTGGGAGGCTCTGCTAGTGCATGAGAAATACAGAGGGGGACACTCTCAGCCAGCCATTGAACTGAGCACAGGGTCCCCAATGGAGGAGCTACAGAAAGGACTCAAGGAACTGAAGGGGTTTGCAGTGCCACAGGAGGAACAACAATATGAGTCACCCAGTACTCCCAGAGCTCCCAGGGACAAAGACATCAACCAGAGAGTACACATGGTGTTACCCATGGCTCCAGATGCATAGGCAGCAGAGGATGGCCTTGTTAGACACCAAAGGGAGGAGAGGCCCTTGTTCCTGAAAAGACTTGATGCTTTAGTGTAGAGTAATACCAGGGTAGGGAAGTGGGGGAGGGTTGATTAGGGAAGGGGAGATGGCTTATGGGATTTTTTGGGGGGGGACCAGGAAAGGGGACAACATTTGAAATGTAAAGAGTATATCTAATAACATTAAAAGAAATGGCTAAAAAACAAAACAAAAACAAACAAACAAAAAATAGTGAAGACATGAGAGAGTGGAGAAGCCAGCACCCCATGCCCACCAGCCTTTGTAGTCATCTCTCACACCCTTCATTGCCCAGGGCCTTTTCTTCATGACTTTTAAAAAATTGATTATTTGTAATTTCTTGTTGTGAATCCAGATCACACCCTTTTCTCAGTCCTCTTAGGTCAGCTCCCCTGACCCTTGTGATCCCTTCCCAAAAAAAGAGGAGGAGAAAGAGGAGGAGCAGAAGAGGAGGAGAAAGAGGAAGAGGGGGGGAGGAGGAGAAAGAAAAAGAAAAGGAGGAGGGGGGAAGAAGAGGAGGAAGAGGAGGAGAAGGAGCAGGAGGAGGAGGAGGAGAGGAGGAAGAAGAAGATGAAGAAGGAGAAGAAGAAAGAAGAAGGAGAAGAAACAGAAGCAGAGGAAGAGGAGGAGGAGGAAGAAGAAGAAGAAGAGGAGGAGGAGGAGGAAGAAGAGGAGGAGGAGGAGGAGGAAGAGGAGGAGGAGGAGGAAGAGGAGGAGGAAGAGGAGGAGGAGGAGGAAGAAGAAGAAGAAGAAGAAGAGGAGGAGGAGGAGGAGGAAGAGGAGAAGGAGGAGGAGGAGGAGGAAGAAGAGGAGGAGGAGGAGGAAGAAGAAGAAGAAGAAGAAGAAGAAGAAGAAGAAGAAGAAGAAGAAGAAGAAGAAGAGGAGGAGGAGGAGGAAGAAGAAAAAGAAGAGGAGGAGGAGGAGGCGGAGGAGGAGCAAGTCCAATTTGTGTAGCCCATACCCTATACCCTCATTGGAGCATGGCTAAACCTCGAGAGGCCAGCTCCTTAAAGAAAACTGAGTCCCTCCTCACCTGCACCCCAGTACCCTTTCTTATCTGTGGAATTTCTAAACAAAAATCAAGCTTTTTTTATGGCACATGAAGTAAAAATAAAAATAGTTGACAGTCCCAGAAAACCATCCTCTCTAGCCTTACCCTGGAGAAGTGGAGAACGACGGTGCTTCCCAGCCTGGCCTCCAGCTTTGTTCCTCTGGGGTTTTTGTTTTACCCTGGCACTGCAGCTTGCGTGCCCTGAGGATGGGAGTGGGGAGGGTAGAAGCAGAAGCATCAGAGACATCATCCTTTTCTGGTAGGTGCTCTGGGAAGGGGTGTTCTTCCTGGTTATCTCAGTTGTGCTTCTCTTGGCTTGCCTGTTGATTTGCACACACACACACACACACACACACACACACACACACACACACACACCCTAAAAAATCAGATCAGGGGGGAGGTAGGGAGGCAAGTGATCAAGTTCTCCATTCTGAGATCACCAGGGACATCATCACTGATGTAGATTCCCTTATGACTTAAGTTGATCTCATCCTTTCAGGAAACCTTTGTGGTGATTCTACTCCAGGGAGAATGACGCAGAGAGCGTTGGCACCAGGGCAGGCGGAGTATGCCGGAACCTGTTAAAACAGCACCAACCCTGGCTTGAGCATCAATCTTCTAATATTGATCATTTGCAGCCTTTGCCAAGTGCTCTTTGAAAACAAATTAGATTTGAGACCTACAGGAACACCAAATTATGATGATGCTATTGGCCCCGAGGATTGAACTCTTTCCAGCTCCATCTGCAGCCGTGAATCACTCGCAGCTGTACGTGATTTACTGACGTGCCGCGCCGGAATACACCCCATGTGTATTTGCCTGCCATGTCGTTTCTCCCTCTTCATTTTCAGCCTGAAAAACTCCGTAGTTGTAAATCTCAGGTTTCTTCCCCGAAGCCACCGCTTATCCCTGTCTGCCTTCTAGCCCTGGAAGAAAAGGTGGTATCTATGGGACAGGATAATTATTGCCACTTCTGATCTCACCTTCTCCACTGTGACATCTGTAAGGAACTAAGGCGGAAGGAGAAAAAGACATACATTCTAGGACTGAAGGTGTAACAGGAAGGTATTGAAAGGAAGGATTTGACAAGGACACTTTGGGACATACGGAGAATGAAAGAAAGACAGCGTCTGCCTGGTGGATGTGGTACTGTGAGGGATGCTTTAAGGAGCTATCACCAGGACATTGCTCCATATTCCACTACAGTCGAAGGCCTCTAGATGTCAGCTTTGCAAGTCAGCTACCAGGATGGGTTGGGAGAGAGTGGTGGGTCATCTCTAAAGATGCCCTTTCTGTCCCTTGGGTCCCATTTCTTCCATTTACTACATTGCATTTTGTTTTGGACCACAGAGTTCCGAGACACCTGCTGAGATGCAGAGGCAAGTTATTTATCTACAAGTATTGATACAAGTACAAGTATTGGCTGTTCAGTCGGCTCCTTTTAGATAGCTTTATGGAGCTGTCGGTCACGGTGACAGAAGATTTGAGATAAACAACCTAAATGGGATGTGGGTATTGGCAGTCGTGGTTTCAGAAGTTTCTTGCGTGGTGTTTGGACTCTGTAATTTTGGGCCTGTGGTGAGGTTGAAACATCCTGGCAGATGGCACACAGCAGAGAAAAGAACACTCTTTGCACAGAGGCCAGAAAAAGAGGAGGAAGGAAGGGAGAGTGGGGGAGAAGGAAGAAGGGAGGAAAAAGGAGAAAGAGACAGATGGGGGACTGTCCAGGGTCCAGGGACCCAATAGACCCACTCAAAGACATGCCCCATTTGGCATACTCCTTCCAGCTTGATCCCCCTTTCTAAGATTCTGCAGCCTGTCAGTAGCCACCAGCTGGGAGCCAAGTCTTCAACGCATGAGACCATAGCACATTTAAGATTAAGTCGTATCAAAAGCTCAGGTTCAGTTATCACCTTTGGTGGGTAGATTTTTTTTCGTTTTCATTAGCATCAGCCAGTCAGCAGAATATATTACACCGTTTTCTAAATGCTAGAAGCTTACCTCTGTTTAATTAGCATTTTCGTCCATTTGGTTGAGTCTGACAGAGTGTTATGGTTTAGATGTATAAAGTGCAGGAACATTTGCATCCCAGCTGTTTTCGGAATGTCATCAAACATTGGGAGGCAGTGTCAAACAGGAGGAAGTGAATCTATGTAAGGTGGGCATGAAGTTTGCAGCTTGGCCCTCCTTCTTACTCCATTTATGATTACTTTCCCTTGGGGTGTGAATAAGCAGCTGATGGTGACTTGCAATCACAGAGCCACCTACCCCCAGATACCTTCCCCATCAGATGGGCCACACCCCCTCAGACTGTGACCAAAGTCATCTCCCCTTCCTTCAGTTGCTGCTTCCTCTGATATCCTTTATGGAATATATAGTAAAGCTATATATTAGTTCAACAACTGACAATCCAACTAAAGTTTCTCAGACTTCCAAACTTGCGTATTCTAATGAGTCTAGCTTGGTCTCAGCCTACATAGATGGGAGATGAGGCAGAGAAATGCTTTGCCTCATAAAGGCTCAGTTACAAAGGTATGTGAGTGCCAGCGCCTGAGGGAAAAAAAATCTCAAGAAAAGAAAAAAAATCAAGACTCAAGACATAAAGGGATTACCTTACTCAGATGTTAGTGTTCTTAGTCATACATTAAGCAGGAAAAAAAATGCATTTGGTTTGCTTCAAATACTGAACACTAGAAATGGATGTGCTTAATTCTGAAGAATGAGAACAGCAACTTTGTCACCTGGATTAGGAAGATGGCTACTGCTTTGTTATCCGTATCTTCTTCCAAGGGACAGATGTGTGGTAGCTTAGAAGCTATGTTCTGAGGTTGGGTAGTCAAGGTCACCTCTGGGAGGAGCAGCCCTGACTGGATCCATCTGAGGAACTCATGCTCCTCCTGGAGTTTGCCTCAGTCCTGAATCTCATTCACATTGTTTGTACTTTGCCAGTTGTTCGAATGGAAGTTGCCATAGTTATTTGAAGAGTTATCATAAGGGTTATTTGTGAAGATTAGGAATTAATGCGTATGATTGAAATACAGTCAGGATACTAAATCTCCTTTGCCAAGGGAGTATTCCTCAGCAAAACCTGATCAGAGGAAAGGAGGACAGACAGGAAAGGGTGAATTGCTGCTCAGATGGACGGTCTCAGGTAGAGTCTTGGCCTGATTGGTGAGGGACTATGGTGCCGATGTGGCTAACATGGTACGGACACACTGCTATTGATTGGGGTGGACTGTCCTTGTGTATTCTCTGGAAGTCAGCCATTCTGTCTCAGTTAGAGTCTCTATTGCTGCAACAAAACGCCATGACCAAAACAGAAATTAGGCTTGGGAAGGAGGATTTATTCAGCCTACACTTCCACAGCACTGTTCATTACTGAAAGAAGCCAGGACGTGGAACTCAAGTAGGGCAGGAACCTGGAGGCAGGAGCTGATGCAGAGGCCATGGAGGGATGCTGCTTACTAGCTTGCTCCCCATGGCTTGCTCAGCCTGCTTTCTTACAGAACCCAGGATCACTAGTCTAGGGATGGCGCCACACACAGTGGACTGGGTTCTCCCTGAATGATCACTAATTAAGAAATGTTTTAAAGCTGGATTTCATGGAGGCATTTTCTCAATCGAGGCTCCTTTCTCTCTGATGACTCTAGCTCATGTCTAGTTGGTACAAAACCATTGCAGAGAGGTAGGGGAAGGTGCAATGGGCAGAGCTGGGGGCAGGTCATAGTCATTTTGGTGGTAAGATAACTTCCCAGGCATATCCTGGTGAGGTGCCTTCTGTCAGCTATGGTCCACCTTCAGGTACTGAAAACTTCTGTTTTGCATGTGGGAACTTCTAACCTTAACAAATGCACACCTGGTTCTTCCCTAGTTTCCCTTCTATTAGTTTCAGTGTGTCTGGTTTTATGTGGAGATCTTTGATCCACTTAGAATTGAGCTTAGTGCAAGGAGATAAGGATGGGTCACTTTGCATTCTTCTGCATGTTGACCTCCAGCTGAGCCAGCACCATTTGTTGAAAAGGCTATCTTTTTTCCACTGGATGGTTTTAGCTCCTTTGTCAAAGATCAAGTGACCATAGGAGTGTGGATTCATTTCTGGGTCTTCAATTCTGTTCCATTGATCTACATGTCTGTTACTGTACCAATACCATGCAGTTTTTAACACTATTGCTCTGTAGTACAGCTTGAGGTCCGGGATACTGATTCCCCCAGAGGTTCTTTTACTCTTGAGAATAGTTTTAGCTATTCTGGGTTTTCTGTTATTCCAGATGAATTTTTGAATTGCTCTTTCTAACTCTATGAAGAATTGAGTTGGGATTTTGATGGGGATTGCATTGAATCTGTGTATTACTTTTGGTAAGATGCTCATTTTTACTATATTAATCCTGCCAATCCATGAGCATGGCAGATTTTTCCATCTTCCGAGGTCTTCTTCAAAAAAAAAAAAAAAAAAAAAAAACAAATGCACACCTGAGGACTCCGTTTGTGCTCCTTACCTTGTATTACAGCAGCAGCATACTAGAAGCTCCCCCGAATCATAGAGTGTTAAGAGGCAAACAGCGTTAAGAGGCTTAACAGAGTGTTAAGCAAGTATAAAACTGAGGCCAAGCGCGGCAGGTTCAGCCCGGTGCTTGGTATACTCCAGGGGCTCTGCATGTGCTCGCTTTTTTCTTCGTTTTCTTTTTAAAATATTACTGCAAATCAGTGTGTGTGTGTGTGTGTGTGTATGTCATGGGGCATGTGTGGAGGTCATTGGGCAACCTGTATGAATTAGTTTTCTCCTTCCACCCTGTGGGTTCCAGGGATCCAATGCAGGTCAGAGAATTGCTGACAAAATATCTTCCTTCCCATGCCATGCCAGAAGTATATGGAACAAAAAAAGAATATAACGCAAGCTCCTGGCACACAGTACTCAGTTGAAGTGTGTTGGTTCCATCCCTGCAAGCAAGAGAGATTCATATCCATATATGTCCATATATACGTATCTATATGTTCATACATACATATACAACACATACACAACACATATATACATACACATACATATATACAACACATACACAACACACAAATACATAGACACATACATATATACAATACATATACATATACACAACACACATATACATATACACATACATATATATAACACAATATATGCACACACATACATGTGTATAAATGGAATTTATTGGAATGACTTACAGGTTGCAGTCTAACTAACCCAATAATGGCCATCCGTGATGGAAAGTCCAAGAATCTAGTAGATGCTCAGTCTCAGGAGGCTGGGAGTTTCACCTGGACTTCTGAATAAGCTGGGATTCTGAAGAAGGCTCCAATGGATGTGCTGGCAAAGCAAGTGGAAGGAGGCGAAGAACAAACCACCATTCCCTTCTTCCATTGTCCTTATATAGGCCTTTAGCAGAAGGTGTGGCCAGATTAAGGGTGTGCCTCAATCTGGAACAAAAGCTTGTGTCTCCTAGTCTCAAGATCCAGATCACAGATTTGCCCTCCATTTCTGGACTATAGTTCATTCCAGATCTAGTCAAATTGACAACCGAGAATAACCACCACACTTGGTGTACTGACTTTTGTGACTGTGTAGAAGAACTTGGCTCAGACAATTAATTACCATGGAGGTTGTCATCAACAATGATTAGTATAAATGTCAGCCCCAAATGGGTCTAGAATCACACTCAATTTGGATTAATGTAGGTGGAGAAAATAGCTAAATTCTATATTATAAAATATCTTTTTTTCTATTTTATCTCTGATTCTTCTGAAGTATATGTAATAGGTTTTGCTACCTAATTTGGTATTTATATGACACACACTCACTTATGCACACACACTCACATGCACAGACACACACATACTCACATACACACACTCATGCACACACACACAAATTCACATGCACACACACATTCACATGCACACACACTCACAAGCACACATTCACATGCACACACACTCACAAGCACACATTCACACACTCTCACATGCACACACACTAACATGCACATACTCACATGCACACACTCACATTCACATGCACACACACTCACACCACACACACACTACATATGCTGTGCATATGAAACTTTTATATTACTTGTTTGGTAACTACTAAACTTCTTTCATCTTCCTGGGGGACCTACAGTTATACCACTTATTAACTCATCTAAATTTTTCCCCATGCTGGATCAAAATGATTAATCTTTCATTATTGTGTTATCCTGGGAAACTGAGTGTTTTCTGAGGGCCTCTGCTTTGCCTCTTCTATCAGAGGATCCTATTAGTCTGGGAATAGTTCTTCTCTAACTATGTGGTTGTCCTGTCACAAGTGCCCACACTCCGTCCTAGTCCATCTCCGCCTTTAAAAACTTTCTAGGTTACTTTCATTTTTATCCGTTTTAAAAACAAACTATTAGAATGAGGATAAACATTTTCATTAAATAATTGTTAAATTAAGGAGAACTGACAGTTTCTTAAAGGGTCTATTTAATCCTCTTGCAGGGTTTTCCAACACTCTTATTTTGGTAAAAGGGGTTTTCCTAGTTTGCTCTCTGTTAGTACAATAAATACCAACCAAAACCAACTTGGGGAGGGAAAAGTTTATTTTAGCTAACAGCCCAGGATTGAGCCTCGAGCAGGAACAGAAGCAAAACAAAGGCAGTTAGCGTGGCTGCTTACTGGCTTGTCTCCAGGCTCACAATCTGCTTGAAGCCTTTCTTATTTGTCCCAGGCTGACCTGCCTAGGTATGGCCCTGCCCACAGAGGGCTGGACCTATCTCCATCAATTAGCAATCAAGAACATGGGAAGATTCCTCAGCTGAGGTTCCTTCTTCTCAGATAGACCAAGCGGAGCCAGCACAAATGTGTGTGTGTGTGTGTGTGTGTGTGTGTGTTTCTACACCAGCTTTGTTGGAAAAAAAATCTGTGGTTCTTTTTAGTGGTGATTTAGATTCAGGAAGGATATAGAAAATGATAAGCCTTCTTAAAACTTAGTTAAATTAGTTTTAGTCTTATTCGTTTTAATAGAGTCCCCTTTAATCCTGTCTGGCCTTGAATTTACTACATAGCTGAAGATGACCTTGAACTCTGTGTCCTTCTGCTCCCACGTCCAATGTGTTGGGATTACAAGTGTGCACCACCACACCTGGCTTACGGTTTCCGTTTTGGTTTTTATGATGCCAGGGATGCAGTACAGGGTTTCATTCGTGCTAGGCAAATCCCCAGTTCCACGTCTAGTCTACATTTCCATCTTTCCTGAAGCACGTTTCCAGAGAGGAAGCCACACCACAAGCCCATGTGTGTCCTGTTCTCATTTCACATAATGCTGTCTAGAACCTGCTCTGGAAGTCCCCGCCTCGGTGGTAATGCAGACTCCCAGGCCTCTTCATGTAAAGCTGTTGGGGAGGACTGAGGCAGGGAGGCCTGCTTCAATTTTAAGGAACTGATTTTAGAAGCCACAATAGGTACCCCAGAGGCTGGCTTTCTCCACTCCATATTCCTGACTCAGTTTTAATTTGAATCACAAGGGGGGGGGGCATACATTCTCCAAAATTCTTCAAAAGGCAATAACTCTAAGCAACCTAAAATATATATCTTTCAAAGGGGGAGGTGTGAATTTTTGTGCATCTTTGGCTCAACAACTTTATGAACTAATTTAAAAAGAAATCCCTTAATTTTATGTCTTCTGTGTTTTACATAAAGTAAAAGAACAGAGGGAAAGCCACCACTAGCTTTCAGAACAAGGAATGAGATGGCTCAGTGGTGTTTTCTGTTACCCTTTGTGGCTGTCTGTCCCCAAACCCTTTGTCCTATCTGCATACTGTACCCCGAGTTCCCATCTTATGGGCTACTCAGATATCAGTGAGCAACTGAGTCACTTCTCTGCCACTCCTCCATCATGGCTGCTCCCTCCACAGAGCAAGTGTATGCAGATGGGGCCATTGGACTAGCATTACAATTTTAGGGAAAGAAATCCCAAAGCCTCTGTTGCTTCCTGTCCTGATTGCTTATCTATCTGTCTGTCTGTCTGTCTGTCTATCTATCATCTATCTATCTATTTATCTATCTATCTATCTATCTATCTATCTATCTATCTATCTATCTATCTATCATCTATCTATCATCTATCTATCTATCTATCATCTATCTATCATCTATCTATCATCTGCCTGCCTGCCTGCCTGCCTATCCATCCATCTATCTGTATACCCATGCATCCATGCATCCACGCATCCGTGCAACCGTCTGTCCATCCATCCATCCATCCATCCACCCATCCATCCATCCATCCATCCATCCACATCTGGGTCACTGCCCCCTCCCAGTTTCCTCTTCCATAGTCCCTCTCCCCTTCCCTTCCACTTCTCTAAGAGGGTGGATTCCCCCACTTCTGGATATGCCACCACCCCGGCCCATCATGTCTCTGCAGGGCTTCTCCCTCACTGAGGCCAGACAAAACAGCTGAATTAGGGGAACAGATTCCACAGAGAGGCAACAGCTTTGGGGACAGCCCCTGCTCCAGTTGTTCAGGACCCACATGAAGACCAAGCTGTCCTGATTGCTTGCTTATCTATCTGTCTGTCTGTCTGTCTGTCCATCCATCCATCTATCATCTGTCTGTCTGTCTGTCTGTCTATCTATCCATCCATCCATCTATCATCTGTCTGTCTATCTATCTATCTGCACATCTGCTACATATATGTGGGGTCCTAGGTCCAACCTATGTATGCTCTCTGGTTGATGGCTCAGTCTCTGAGAGCTGCCAAGAGTCCAGGTTAGTTGGCTCTGTTGGTCTTCCTGTGGGGCTCCTGTGCCCTTCAGGGCCCTTAATCCTTCCCCAACTCTACCATAAATGTCCTCAAGCTCCATCCAAAGCTTGACTGTGGGTCTCTGCATCTGTCTATGTCAGTTGCTGGATGGAGCCTCTCCGAGGACAGCCATGCTAGGCTCCTGACTGCAAGCACAGCAGAGTATCATTATTAGAACGGCTGAGATAAAACTCAAGAAACAGCACATGCTGGAGAGGATGTGGAGCAAGGGGAACACTTCTCCATCGCTGGTGGGAGTGCAAACTTGTACAACCACTTTGGAAATCAGTTTGGCTGTTTCTCAGAAAACTGGGAATAACTCTCCCTCAAGACCCAGCTATATCTCTCCTGTTCTTCTTTTTTAAAAAAACAAACAAACAGTTCTGCCTGGGAAACCCCATTGCAGTCTCTCTGCTGGATATGCATGCTTGACATTCTGCATGTTCTTCAATGTGAATCAAATGTTCTCTCTCTCTCCCCCTCCCCCTCCCCTTTTCCCTCCCCCCTCTCCCCCTTTCCTCCCCCTCCCCCTCTTCCCTCCCCTTCTTCCCTCTCCCTTTTCCCTTCCCTTTCTCCCCTTCCCCCTCTCCTCCCCCCTCTCCCCCTCCGCCTCTTCCCCCTCCCTCCCCTTCCTCTCCCTCTGTTTTCTTCATCTTACTTTTGTGGCTGGGTCTCACTTATCTGGCTTAAACTGGCTGGCTAATCGCTCCAAGGATACTCCACACAATTCCCCAGCACAGGGGTTATGAACATACACCGTTGTGCTTGAGTTTTCATTCAAGTGTTGCGGCTCTGAACCCAGGTTCTCACGCAAACACAGCAAACACTTTGCAGACGGAGCTGTCTTCTGGTCCCCCAAACCTATGGCTTTGCTCATCGTTTTAATCCGACAGGCAGGTAGTGTTTCTCTATTGCAGTGCTGCAGCGGATGCGGAAGAATGGAAAGCTGCTTTTTCACTGAGAGATGCTGTTGTCTCTAAGCAGAATCTTTAATGATGGTCAGTGGAGGGGGCTGACGCGACGCCCACGGCTCAGTGTGTATGATTGTACATTTCACCCGTGAGGGAAGATAGTTTTCTCAATTGGTGTAGATACATGAGACAGTTTTCTCAATTGGTGTAGATACGTGCTATCACTTTTAAATTTTCAGTTATAAAAATAATACTTGCCAATAAGGATCTTTAAAAAAAATTAAGAAAGCAAGATGAAAAAGATCCAAACAGCTGGTTTACACAAACCACTCTATATCACCTTTATGTTTACTATTAATATTATTTATTAGAAAACACTATTTACAATAGCAAAGCAATTACATCTTGATGGTGTTTTGTGTGTCTATTATAATGGATACAGGATTTTCACTGATTAATTGTAAAGTGAAAACGTATTTTGTCTTTCTGTATATTAATATTGTGTTTTCCTTATAGAGTTCTTGGCAACTTATACAAGTTCATAATACAATGAAAATGTTCATTTTTAGTATTTCTGTAGTCATCTTCGCAATATGCTTGTTTAAAGTTTATGTAATAAAGTTTCAACACTGTTTCTGGTTTAATCTTTCATTGTCTTCCTTAGAGGTTTTATTATTTTCAAGCTTAGTAAACCTTTTTCATCTCTAGATTTTTCAGTAAATAATGATTTCACTTTTTCTTTGGCTATTTTCTCTTTGATTCTTGTATGTATATTTCCCCTAACTACCTAAAATATATATTTAGAATAAAAAGTAAGATGAGCCTTTGGAGTGATTTTTCTCCAGTTGCTCATGGCCTCCTCAGACAGCACTGGCTTTAGTTTCTCACGGACTGAAGCATCTTTTATCAGAACTGTAGGCAATATTTAATGTGTTCTATTTTCTAGGCTTTGTTTTCTGCTGTTCATTGGTGGCTTACTAATGCAGTGTTCAGGAGCAATAGAACATGTAGGTAATCCGATGTGATACCATTAACCACACGTTTATCTCTGTAGTAATTTTGTTTTCTCCTTTATTTTTTTATTGTTTTTCTCTTTCTCTTTTAGTTTTGGGGTGTGTGTGTGTATGTGTATGTGTGTGTGTGTGTGTGTGTGTGTGTGTGTGTGTGTGCAAGAGAGAGGGGGGTATTATTTTTCTGATTTATTTTAGAAGATCTTTGGTGTGTGTTTGCATCAGGGTGGGGGGATGCCACTGGAATTTTGACTAAGAGTCATTTTGAATGTATAGATTCATTTTAGAAGAAGTTATATTCAGAATAGTCCAAGAAGAGAATGTTTACTCTTTTGGGCTAATAGGATACACAATGGTTCCTTTTCAGAGCACACAGAGGGCTGAGAAAAGATTAGCACAGTAAATTGCTGGCTAGTGCATCTGCTTGAATACTCTGGACAATTTTCATTCTTCTCCTACACACTTTCCTGTAAGCTGTGAGGGCCCAGGTTTGTCATGCCTACACTCGGGAGGGTGAGACAGGAGGATTGTACAGGGCCACCCTGAGCAACCTAGGGAGAGCCTGTCTAATGAAAGCAGTGAAGAAAAAATAAGCCTATGCTGACATTGTCATCATCATGTCTTCACAAGCGTAAAATGACCACAGCGCTTTCAACAACTAGGAAAAAGCTAAAGTTAATCCCTGGTCTGATGCTAGTTATTGGGTAAGGGCAGAAGACGATGTCAGTATAGTAATGGGTGGTAATTAGCCCTTGTTCTTGAAAGCCTCCTTCTGTCTGCTGGAAATGTCACTCCAGACACCTTTCCAGCCCATTGCGGTTGCCATCAGACATAGCTTTCCCAGCTGATCTTTGATTAAATCTTTAATTGTTTTTGAGACAGGATCTCATATAGTTGGGGATAGTGCTGAATTCACTGTGAGGTAGAGGATGACCACAGCTTTCGAGCCTCCTGCCTCTACTTCTCAAGTGCTGGCGTTATAGGTGTGTGCTACCTCCATCCTTTTAATACGGTGCTGAGTGTCAACCTTGGAGCTCTAAGCGTGTTAGGCAAATACTCTACCAACTGAAGCATACCCCAGCCTAGTGTCTAAACTGTCAATCACTCCATCCTCTCTCTCTCTCTCTCTCTCTGTCTCTCTCTCTCTGTTGACATTCAAAAGTGTTTAATTCACTCAAGTTTTAACATCAGATTTGTCAGGTATATCACAAATATTCATAGGTTACAACTAAATCCTATAACCCAACCTGGACTTGAACCTATGGCTATGATCTTACAGGGAATGTGGGCACAAAAAAACGTATGACATGTAGTCTCTATCTATGGTCCTGGGGAAACCAAACAGGACCTTGCACATCCCAGGCAGATACACACTGCACATGGACATTGGATCTCAAAGAGGGGAACTATGCTAAAGTTACTCAAACCGAGACATAATCTCTCTCAAAAAAAGTGTATTTATCAGATGGAAGTGCCTGCCCAACATCGATGAGCTTCTAAGGGCTGAGGCCCTAATACAGACAAAACTTTACCAAGGTGCATCTAGTTAATAGGCCTCAAAGTCACACATTAAGCCAATCTTCAGCAGCTGCCCATGCAGATCTTCTTCTTTCCTCAGTCAGTGAGTTACTTGGAATCCCTGATCATTCAAATACAACCCAGAGCTCGAGAGCAGTGTCTTAAAAAAAAAAAGCCACTTCCTCTTCTTTAGTTCCATGTCTTCTGTTCACTGGTCAGCGGCTTGTCTCTGCACTGTAGCACCTTGTGTATGTTTCCGTCCCTTCCTATACGGATGCTCCTCGGTTCAGGAATTTCTGTTTCATGCAATTATAATGGTATGAGTGTCATGCAATGATTGTAGTGCATGTGGATGTCAAGGTAAATTCAATGCATGTTGTAGTAGGCTATTCCTGGTTGTCAACTTGACTATATCTGGAATGAACTACAATCAAGAATTGGAAGGCTCACCTATGATCCTAATCTGGAGGCTCAGAGATACAAGTTTCTGATCTGGATCTTGGCATGGAGATCTTGAAGCATAGTGGCTATGAATTCCAGAAGATTAAGACAAGGAGATCTCTGAGTTCAAGGTCATCTAGGATTAAAGGCTCGGTGGCACACGCCTTTAATCTGGGCCACACCCTCTGCTGGAGGCGTATATAAGGACATTGGAAGAAGACTCACTCACTTCTCCTTCATTGCCTGCTTGCCTCGTGGGACTGAGCAAATGCTAGATCCTTGGACTTCCATCCACAGCTGCTGCTGACCATTGTTGGGGAGTTGGACTACAGACTGTAAGTCATCAACAAATTCCCTAATTATATAGAGACCACCCATACATTCTGTGACTCTAGAAAACCCTGTCTAATACATATGTCTACCACAGAAACGTGTCTGCATAAAAGAAACCCAATATACATGACAAATATGCCTATAAGGAAAACATTGGCGCAAAAGTTTCTAGAAATTTTGATATATTTCAAACATTCCAAACCTACCAAATTCCGAAGAATCTGGCAAAACTCAACAACACCAAAACCAGGCTGTGCACGTGTTGTGTGCATTTCGTAGGCAGCAACTTCCTCTCTGATTTCAGAATGACATATGTAGATTCCTTGCTTCAACGCCTTTGTTTCGATACCAATAAACACGCACTGTTTCCAAATTAATGTTCAACTTTGGAAAACATCACTTTAAAGCACACAGCAAACTGGTAGGTGACTTTGTGACCAGACCGGAAATGTTACCAATGAACTGGGTTTTTCCCAAGTGGAAGGGTCTGATGCTAACCAGAAACTGCAGCATCTACCCATGAAAAACATTTGTGTCAGCACAACTGACTTAAGGTGTGGATAAGGCCGGCAATTCTTTGCATGGCATTCACATCTGCCACAACCTCTTCCCTGTGTGTCTGCCGAGGGACAGAATGCTCTCAGCATCATGCTGTTGTGTTTATGTACAGTAAAGTGAGTTAGGACTGGGGCTTGAGACCAGTGGTAGAGCACTTGTTAGCTCGTCAGAGGCTCTAGGTTCAATACCCACCACTGCTAAAGGGATGAGGAGGAGGAGGAAGAAGTAGAGGCGGAGGAGGAGAAAAAAGGGGAGAAGGAGGAAGAGTTGTCCTCATTATGACCCCAAACATCAAATTACCCATGTGCTGGATTACAGACATTTTTTTAAAGCACTCAGTACAAATGGCTACCCCATGCTGACCTGACTAAAAGCCCTTCCTGCACGTGCTACATCAGTTCCCTTGCATATGGTCTTCCCTTGTATAAATTACTTCTTAATTTCCCTTTTGATGTCTTCTTTTATTTATGGCTTATTTAGAAGTATGCCATCTCCTTTCCAAGTGATTAGAAATTAGCTATCTCACTTTTTATTATTCATTTTCACCATTAAGTTGATGCTAATTTAATCCATAGGTGACCAGTTTTACACTGCGTGGCATGAGTCTTTCTAGGCTTTTAAAACAATAATAATGTTTCAAAGGTTTATTTTTATATATGTATACGTGAATGCATGTGTGCGTGTGTGTGTCTGTATGTGTGTGTGTCTGTATGTGTGTGTGAGTGTGAGTGTGTGTGTGTTAACAGTATGCCACCAGTACATAGGTATCTGGAGAGGCTAGAAGAGCCTTTTGGAGACCCCTTGGAGCCGGAGTCACAGGCAGCTGTAAACCACCTGACATGGGTGCTTTAAGAACAGCAAGTGCTCAGAACTGCTGAGCCGTTTCTCCAGTCTCTGACTATCCTTTTGGAAATTATTTTTATGCTCCAGAATATGGTCATTGTATGAACCTTGTAGACATAGTTTTTACTTTATTTATTGTCCCTTCTGTTCTATCCTTAGCTCTCCTCAGCATCTCTGAGTCTCCATTTCATGCCATCATCTCTGTGGGGGTATTTCTTCCCCCCCCCTCTCTCTCTCACACACACACACACACACACACACACACACACACACACACATATGTATGTATGACACACCATACTCTCCTTCTGGCCCCATACGCTCAGTTACTCCTGTGATCTTTCCTTTGCTAGAGTATGCATTTCACAAAGCTCATTTAACTATTCCAAGCACCTAAGGTAGCAGTGTCAAGCACACAATAGATGTCCTATGAATAGGTGTTAAATTAATTAATGTGAGCTAAATACTGCCAATCGTATTGTCAACATTTAACCAACACGCTAGCAACTAACACCAAATAAAGTGTGAAATCAAGATTCTATTCACAGTCTGATTCATGTAACCCCTTTACTGCTTTTAGGTGTTCAGGGCTGGTGAATATGCTAGAGTCCAAAATGGAGGAGCACTACACTGGCTGTGAAAAGATTAGGGAGTTCTAGACCTCATGGTGTGTGAGGGAAGCAGTCAGGGGAGAAAATGAAAGTGAGACAGCCTTGTGCCATGTAAATGTTTAGAGTAACAGGGAGTAACAGGGCAGCACGACATAGCTTAGGAAAGGGAGCTGTATGATCATGTTTGCACACTTAGATGATACAAATGGTACAGTTGTTCTTGTCCAGTTAGTATTTGTTCACCCTCTCCTTTGGATAAAAGACTGTTCTCCCTGCTAGGGTTATAACAGATAGCAAAATGTATTCATAAAGTGAAAGCCCAGTGGAGAAAATGAACAATAAACAAATAATCAAATAGAAATGTGATATAATTTAAGCAGTGAATGCTTTGAGGGAAAATAAGGAAGGGTCCAGGAATGGGGTTGGAGTGTACTTTACCCAAAGAGGTCAGGCCGATGACTCTTATGGAAATTATATTTGATCAAAGACATCACCAAATGCATAAACAAAGAAAACACACGAAGCCAATTCTTGAAAGTTCTAAGAAGATTGGCAAAGACCATACACACAATGATGTTGTAGAACAGATATGAACTTTGTGTGCTAGGTGAAAGCGAAGTGACTGAACACTTGCATTAGAGAAGTGATGACTTCTAATTTACTTTGCAGGACAATTCTAGTTAGACTTATAGAAAATGTACTCTTGCAGCACAAAAAAGGAAGCAATAAAACCAGTTAAGAGACATACAATGGGGCTGGAGAGATGGCTCAGTGGTTAAGAGAACTGACTGCTCTTCCAGAGGTGTGTCTGAAGACAGCTACAGTGTGCTTACATATAATAAATAAATAAATCTTTGAGAGATGGAGAGAGAGAGAGAGAGAGAGAGAGAGAGAGAGAGAGAGAGAGAGAGAGAAACACCATACAGTACAAAAACATAAAGCAATTCTAGAGGATGTGACCACAGTAGGCGTGGTTAGACATTGACCTTGACCTGGTATGGTCCACAGTAGGTGTGGTAAGACATGGGCCTGGGCACCTTGTGGGGTGCCCTTGAGCATGACCTGGCCATTGTTGAAGTGTCAGTAGTTGGGACTATCCACAAGGGACCTGTGTCAGGTTAGACACATGAACTTTCCGCCACAGAGTAAGGAGGGGTTTAAAAGGCCCTACCTTTCCCAGAGGATTTCTTAAGAGAGAGTTTTTTTTTCCTTCGGCAAGATAGCTACTCATGAGTTGCACATTTTCTTGTAAGCGACTGCAATTAGATTTGTTTTCCCCACCTACACGGGTAAAGACATTTCTTTCTTTCTGTCATTGGTATGCTACACTTGATGCTACAGTAGATGTAAGATGTGTCATTCTGTGTTTCTTTAAGAAAGCAAAAAACAAAAACAGGGACTCACCATGGTATTTTCAGGAGACTTGGTGTCAAAGAGAGGTGCCAGATTTGTGGATTCTCTGAACTCCACTGGCACCAAGTAGCTTAGTCTGCTTCTCCTTGCAGTACATGCTACCTTGGGTGAGTAGATGTTTGTTCAAATCTCTAAGTCTATACAACAAACAGGTGCTGGTGAGCTTGGTGGAGGATGTCGAGGAGAGGGGTCTTAAAAAGCTTCCAGGTTGAGACTGAATGGTTAGTCAGTGGGGGTGTAATTCTCTGAAATAAGATACAACATGAAAGCTGAAATAAACCTTCCACCAGCTGTGCCCAGCTGTTACATGTGCATGACATGTTGTCAGTTCAATGAAGGCAAGAACGAGGGGGATGTAAAGATTGTTCCAGAATGTATGGTGTGATAATATCTATTGTCAAACTATTGTGTTGTACTTACTCCAAGAGAATACCTGTAGCTGGCTACGTGGACCGAGTGGTCAAACAGATAGAACTAGAATCCTAGGTTCTGGAATCCAGAAATCTGAAGAGGAAATGCTGAGACAGTCACTAAAGATTATCTCTTTGGAAAAACTGAGGTTAACCACAGCAAATGGGTTAAATAGAAGTTGGCAGAACTGCAAGTGTTCATTGCTCAGATCTACTTAGAAGTAGGGTTTGTCTTTCTGTTTTTTTTTTAAAGCAGGCTGCTATGAACATACTGGAGTATGTGTCCTTATTACATGTTGGAGCATCTTCCAGATATATGCCCAGGAGTGGAATAGCTGGGTCCTCAGGTAGTACTATGTCCAATTTTCTGAGGAACCACCAAACAGATTTCCAGAGTGGTTGTATACCAGCTTGCAATCCCACCAGCAATGTTCCTCTGTCTCCACATCCTCTCCAGCATCTGCTGTCACCTGAGTTTTTGATCTTAAACCATTCTGACTGGTGTGAGGTGGAATCTCAGGGTAATAGACTCTGCCAGTGCCTGACAAATATGGAGGTGGATGCTCTCAGCTAATCATTGGACTAAGCACAGGGTCCCCAATGGAGGAGCTAGAGAAAGGACTCAAGGAGCTGAGGGGGTTTGCAGACCTATAGGAGGAACAGCAATGTGAACCAACCAGTACTCCCAGAGCTCCCAGGGACTAAACCACCAACCAAAGAGTACATATGGAAGGACCCATGACTCGAGCAGCATATGTAGCAGAGGAAGGCCTTGTCGGACATCAGTGGGAGGAGAGGCCCTTGGTACTGTGAAGGCTTGATGCCCCAGTGTAGGGGAATGCCAGGGTGGGGAGGCACGAGTGGGTGGGTTGGTGAGCAGGGGGAGGGGGATGGGATAAGGGGTTTTCGGAGGGGAAATGAGGAAAAGGGATAACGTTTGAAATGTAAATAAAGAAAATATCTAATCAAAACAAAACAAAACAAAAACCAGGTACTTACCATGGTGATTTTCAGGAGACTTGGTGTCAAAGAATGGTGCCAGATTTGTGGATGCTCTGAACTCCACTGGCACCATGTAGCTTAGTTTGCTTCTCCATGCGGTACATCAACAATACCCAGTGGCTAGCTAGAAAGTGAGAAAACAGTTGCCATTTCAGCATGGAGGTGATTTTGCTTTGGATATTTCTTCTACTTACTGCCTGTTCTAGTTTCATCATTTCTGTTGCTATGACAAAACACCCTGGCCAAAAAATAAAACAAAACAAAAAAATCAAGAGGGAAGAAGGGGTTCATTGTAGTTCACCATTCCAGGTTGTCATCCATAATTAAAGGGAAGTCATGGGGGCAGGAGACTGGGACGACAGATGATGTCACATCCATGGTCACATGCAGAAGGGAAGGAATGAACACATGCTCACTCACTTGTGCTCAGCTCAGTTTCCCCACTCTCTAAGAACCTCTGTGTAGGAAAGGGTGCCGCCCACAGTGGGCTCAGTCTTACCAAATCACTTAATTAAGATAATCCCCACATGTATGTCCACAGGCCAATCCAATGTAGGTAATCCTCCATTGAGACGACTGTCTTTCCATTCATTCTAGGCTGTGCTAGACCAAGCTAACCCTCACACAGCCGCTGAACTGACTTACATCGAGCTGCCTCTCCTTCCTCCCCCTCTTTTTCCTTCTCCTCAGATCTATCTTTCTATCACTCTTTAGGGCAGAGAAAAGCAGTGGTTTGCACCCACAGATCTGAAGCCACATCTTCATTGATGTAGATGTTATTGTTGCTTCTGTAGATTAACAAAATCTTGCAGTGACCTTGGGGGAAGTGATTGCTTCATTTCTTTCAAAGCCAACCTTATTTGCCCTAAATCTTATCTGCGCCTTTTAGCCAGAGCCTCCAGTTTTCTACTTTAAAACTTGAATTCAGTTTAAGATATAGATTGATGAGTACATTGAGGTATGCTTCTGAGGCAAGGCTACCTGCGGTCATAAGCTTACTGGGTACATGACTGTGCTAAAGATAATTACCTTAAGCATAAACCTAGAGAACATATCATAGCCTTCCACATCAGCTACAATTAAGTCAGTCAATACATGTAAAGCTCTTAAACCAATGTTGAGCACATGGCTAACATAAAGAGATGCTTATGTATTAGTGTCGGTACTTTTCTGATTTTTTTTTTTTTGGATTTTTATATTTTTGTGGATTTTTATATTCCACAAAAGAGACAGTGGGAAAATCACAGAGCTAGCTTTAAATAGTTTCACTTAAAGATATGTGCAGTTAAACCGGAGGAGGGAACAATGTCTATAATAATATTCAAGGAGTGATTGTTAAGAATGTGTCTTAGAAGGCTATTAACTTTTGTCACTGAGAAGGATGGCCAGTCTGTGCAGAGATGGACAGTTAAGGGATGTGTCACTCAGCAAGATGATCTTGGAAGATGCTTGGAAGAAACAGTCTTTGGCGGAAGAACAGGTGATCAGTGGTATAATCATATATTAGTTTTATTCCCTCCCACTCCCTGAGATAGCACTGCATTGTGGGACCACTCCTGATGACAGCATTGCATTGTGGGACCACTCCTGATGACAGCATTGCACTGTGGGACCACTCTCCATGATGGCACTGCACAGTAGGAATGTGCTTGACTATTTTCCAGTATTCAAACCTGGTTCTTTGAAACATCCTCTCATTTTGTATTGCATGGGATGTGAGCTGAAAGTGCAGCCACTTGACACTTTGACAAAATACCCAGTGGTTTACTCATACCGGGCTGCTATTTTTGCTGTCACTTCAGATGGGAGTTTTCACTATCCACTGTGTCTAGGAAACACAGAGAAAACAACACTTACTCTTCTTGAAAACATTGCATTTCTTAATATGTGAACGCTGCTTATTCTTCATCCACCCAAATTCTGTTTTTTGGTGGAAATATTTATGAAATTTGACAATGATAGGTCTTAACGTGTCTGGAAGTATACACGGCGGCATTGCCCCCAAATTCTTATCTTAACCTTTCTTAAAAATTGCAAAGACGTATTTCCTCTTTTCATTCAGTGACAAACAACTTTGAAACATCATCTTTCAGGATTTTAACATCGAGGTGCTTCGGTGCATTTATTAGCATATTGCTGCTTTGGTTTGTGAAGTGTGCCATCTCAATACTTGTAAATAAATTGTAGCTTTTGTTACAGAAGCCTGCCAGCAACCAGTGGAAGAACGCACTATCTACATCCCAATCCTTCTTAACTTTAAACCAGTGATGCTTGACTCCTGCACTGCCCCACCCCCCCCCACTTCCATCCACACCAAATGCTGTAGCAATTATTTACTAAAGCTCAGATCTTAGTACTTTTAGTCCATTCAAAAATTCTCCACCACTCTCCAGAGCCACTCTACAGTGACAGTCAGTACCTTTCCCGTCCTCTTCCCTGCTCAGCTGATCAGGTATCCTTCATTACCAAAGATGCTTGGGCCTTGTGCTTTTTCAGTCTTGACTAAGTTCTCCTGACTCCTGGTGGGCTGGCAAATGCCTCAGTAAATGGAGATTCCCTCCTTTCTTCCCAGATCTAGTTTAGTGACCCTTTGAGAATTTTCTAAGTGGCTCATTCAGATTTGAAGAGAGTTGGTCTCCTCTGGGCTACTACAACTTTTGACTCACCCCTCTAGTTGGTTGTTGGACTCCAGTAACAGATGTCACAGTCTAATTGCCAACATTGACATAGAAGCATTCACTAACTAAACTCACATTTAGAACAATGAAAAGCTCACATAAGTAAATATCGGTCCCTCTAGTTTGTTTAGTACGCCCATACATTTGCTGTTCTCGGGAATTCGAGATAGTCGAGTTTTATTATACATTCTTAGGAATCTGATGAATGTACCAGCTGAAATTCAAAGGCGCCTACTTTGGTCTTGATGCCCTTCTGGTGTTCAGGGTTCTACTCACATAATCTCCCTTAGGCTTCACAGAGCTTGGGCTTGGTATGCGCCTGTCCTAACCAAGGAAATTCAGACTACACGTCTAATGGTGGACTCCTGCGTACATCTAAGTGCCGTGTGAAAGTCTGGAGGCTGACTACGAGGGTTTGAGTCCTGGCTATCCTTTGTTCGGCTGGGATAATGACTAAGCCTTTCTATACCTCACATTCATCCATTGCAAAACTTTTGGTATTGGGAGTGGGGTGTCTCTCTTTTTCCTACTCTTGGGACTCTTCTTCTCATCCAGCATTGACTGAGGGATGTGCCTAGTCTCACGGCATCTTGTAATGCTGTGTTCAGTTGGTATCCTTGGGATGCCTTCTCTTTTCTGAAGGGAAACAGAAGAACAGTGGATCTGGGGGAGAGGAGAGGTGAAGGGAGACGAGGAGGAGTTGAGGGAGGGGAGACTTCTTTTGGGATGTATTGTATGAGAGAAGAATAAATAAAAAGAAAGAATAAAATAGGTTATTTTACAGAAAGCTCTTAGAGCAGAGAGTAGCATGTAGCAGCAGGCAACCATGAGTGTTGGCTACCCTTCATCACCACCACCGCCACCACCGTCATCATCCTTGTCATCATGTCTTGTGAAGGTAGATGTCAGAAGTGATTGGCTTAGATTTGGATCCAGATGGGGTTGGATTAGAACCCCTCTCATGCATAGACGTCAACTTGCTTCTTGCTTTGTCCATTTGTCTTTGAGTAGGGAGTGAAAAGACCTCTTGGATTTCTCCCTCAGGGATTTGAGCACTTACTTCATCTACTTCTTTTCGTTTGAAAATTGTGAGCAGTGTGCCCCCCCCCCCCACTTCCCAGAAACATTAGCATGAGAAAGCCCACATGCTATTCATTTGATGGAGTCTTAAAAACCTTGGGTACCATGACAAAAGGTGTGCAGGGGAAGGATTAGCCTGCTTTTGCTCTCATCAGTTCTACACAGCTACACGGTGAGGAAGGACGCAAAGGACCTGAGCCTGCAAGTCATCTCTCTCTCTCTCTCTTTCTCTCTCTCTCTCTCCCTCTCTCCACCTCAACACCTGCTCATGCGTGCTCATGCAGCACCAGTAACATCTCTCTCTCCACCTTGCTTGCCCAACTAAGGGCTGAGGAGGAGTCTTGTAAAGTTGTAGAATATCTCTGTAGGAGTATTTCTTCCGCCGCAGCCTCTTTCCTCTGTTCCTCAGAAAAGCGCGGGCCCCACATTGCTCAGGAAGGGCAAAGCTGAGGTGAGAGGCAGATAAGAAAGGTGTTATATTTGGCATGACTGGTTTAATGTTAAGTTTGGGCCTAAATAGCTATTTAGGGTGATTTAAAAAAAATATGTCCTTTGGGTATACTTTGCTGTGTCTGCATTCACATGTTCCTCTCATTAATCAAAAGACTCGGATGGTAAGATGAGCTGCCTAGGCAGTATTATGCTTTTCATTTAGTTAAATTCAATGAAATTCAACATTTTACCCTGATCTTGAGTTATGGCTTCATTCTGGGACTTGTGGATAAAACTAAGACAAGGCCAGGTTTCTTAAGACGTTCTAAGCTCTGTCTAGAAGACAATCCAATGCTAATGGCACACTGCAATGCATTCCGCAATAGATATAGCCATAAAGAACCCAGAGCCCACACAAGTAGGAGATATCATGGTCTGTGTGGTTGGCTGGGGCCAGTGGTGTCTGGAGAAGTAGTTGGTAAGGCAGTATCTCTGATGGGAAAGTTGGAAATCTTTCTCTTTATAGAGAAGGAAGAGTAAACACACCAAAACATAGAATAAGAGCTCATGCTCAGAGAAAAATTAAGTTGAGCTTATCCAACCAGCTGCTCTGAGAAGAGCAACTTGAAAGCGCTCCAAACAGAGTAAATGAGGAAACTCACTTGGGCAGCGTGTGGGTGAGCTTTCCCTCAACTTGACACAAACTGGGGTCATTTTTGAAGAAAAAGTCTCAATTGAGAAAAAGCCTCCATCTGATTGGCCTGTGGGTGAGCAGGTGCGCTTGTTCTTGATTGATGATTGGTTGGTGTGAGAAGGCCCAGTTCACTGTGGGTGGAGTCACCCCTGGCTGGTGGTTCTGTGGGGGTGCGGGGTGGGGTGGGGTGGTGTCTATGAGCAAGCAGGCTAAGCGAAGCCAGTAAGCAGCATCCCTCACATCCCTCCATGGCTTCTGCATCAGCTCCTGCCTCCCGGTTCCTGTTCTTACTTCCTCTGTGATGGATTGTGTGTGTGTGTGTGTGTGTGTGTGTGTGTGTGTGTGTGTGTGTGTGATGAAATAAACCCTTTCCTCCTCAAATTACTTTTGGTCATGGTGTTTTATCACAGCAATAGAAACCCTAATTGAGACAGGTCATGATATAGGCAGTGAGTGACAAGATTCAAAAATGGCAAGCTATCTCCACCGAAAGATAAACTCATTAGCCATTGAATTTGGTCTTTATGATAAAAATCACCTCTGTAGATGATCTTGGCTAGCCAAGATTCACTAACAGAGCTTCATGGGAGGTTCCTAGAACTGTAAAGATCCTGATCTTACAAGTGATTCAGTGTACATGGCTCCACTATTCAGCCAGAAGCATAAACCAGTGGCAAGAGAGTAACTCACGACACTTCCTTATCTTCCACACCCATTTCCTCACTGGGTTCTCTGAGCTCCTCACTGAGAGTCCTTTCCCTTCTTTCTATCTCAAGTCCCAGCACCTACAAGCAAGACTACCAAGCCCAGTGTTCTTCCAGCTTCCCTTCCGGCTTCCTCCAGATCAGTACTTCAGACTCTACCACAATGTATACATACACATACACACACACACACACATACACAAACACATGCACACACACATATACATACACACACATGCATACACATACATACACATACACACATATGTCACCCTTGCCTCAGCCCTCTCTAGTGGACTGAGGCTTCCCCTCAAACTCTTTCCAAACCTTGCCCATAATCCACAGGGCTCTGCATACCCAGGTTTGTGAGGGCGGAGCTTCTCACCTCCATTAAAATAATCAAGATAGTTCCACACAGACACACCCACAGCCCAACCTGGACTAGGCAATCTGCTACTGAGACTCCTTCTGTACGTGTTCCTAGATTGTGGCACATTGACCCTGAAAACTTACATCACAGTCAGTTCTACTTTTCAAATGAGCCTTGGGGGTCTTTAAGACAGTATTTCATCTCCATGGTCTCATCAAAAGTATTTTCTCACTACTCAGATGCTGGAAAATAATGCCCAGATGTTAATAGCCATGCAGCTAATGCTGGTTTCCCCTTTGCTCATGTACTTTTCTTGCATTAGGAATGGATCAGTCATATAGGCAGTAATGAGAATTTACATCAGTTTCTGAGAAGGCGGTCGTATTATCTTTTGTCTTATCTCCATTTTGCAGTCAGGCAAATAGAGCTACAGAGCAGGTAGCCAAGTTAGCCTAGAGACTAGGGATGTGGCTCTAAGGTAGGGTGACTTTCCTAGCATGCTCAACACATAAGGCAGCACTGCAAGGCAGTTTCTATCTGCACTATCAGCAGAAACCATTCTGCTGGCTGCCCTCAGATGAGGCCCCAAGGAGAGCAGGAGGCTTTGTTTGCCACCGTGCTTGGTCCTTTGTCTTTGCTAAGCTCCTACATTCTTAACTGCCACCATCCCTTCGGGTTTTGGAGGCACGGTTTTCCTGTGTAGCCCTGGCTGTCCTGGAACTCACACTGTAGAACAGGCTGGCCTCCAACTCATGGAGATCTGCCTGCCTCTGCCTCCCAAGAGCTGGGATTAAAGTCTGTGCCGTATACAGCTCTTAAAGCCTTTTATCTCAGATTCTGTTTGTGCTTTATTATTTCCTATTATGCTTTTGCCTACTCAGCACAATTAGTCTGACCACATGGAAAGACACTCTGTCATTTAACCTTTACCTGGTGCATTACTCAGAGGTAGAGGTTTTTAAGGAAATAGGACCAATGTGATGGTGGTGGTGGTGATGTGTGTGTGTGTGTGTGTGTTTGTGTATGTGTGTGTGTATGTGTGTGTATGAGTTTGTGTATGTGTGTGTATGAGTTTGTGTATGTGTGTATGTGTATGTGTGTGTATGCATGTGTGTATGTGTGTATGTATGTGTGTGTATGTGTGTGTGTATGTGTGTGTATGTATGAGTATGCATGTATGTATGTATGTGTATGTGTGTGTTTGTGTGTGTGTTGTGTATGTGTGTGCATGTGTGTGTGTTTGTATATGTGAGTTTATGTGTGTGTGTTTGTATATGTGTTTGTGTCTGTGTGTTTGTGTTTGTGTATGTGTGTATGTGTATGTGTGTATGTATATGTGTATGTATGTGTTTGTGTATGTGTGTGTGTGTTTGTGTATGTGTGTATGTATATGTGCGTGTGTATATGTGTGTGTGTTTGTATATGTGTGTGTATGTGTGTGTGTTTGTGTATGTGTGTGTTGTAATAGATTTGTTTCAATTGGGTCATGGAGTTGTGGAAGCTTGGTGTGTCCACAAACTAGAAAGGAAGGCTGGTGGACTGGAGACACACAAGAGAATTGTAACTTCAGCCCCCTAGCAATCTGCTAGAGAACCAGGAGGAGTAAATGTCTGCAGGCTTCTTAAGAAAAAAAGAGTTTCCACTCTGAAGAAAAAGTTTTAGGAATACTTAGAAAGATAAGAGTACAGGCAGGTACATACTGATAATATGCATTTGATTACAGACAAATTTATTTTAAAACAATTCCTAAGTTTACAAATAAGTTTTATGTTCATTGAAAATGAAAGAAAATTTGCACACTAATGAACAGATGTACTTGTATATTTTATACAAAGAAATCTTGGCTGAATACTTAATGCTGCAGGACACAGAGCATCTTCAATGCTTTCCAGAGTGGACTTATATTCAGATTTTATAGCAGTTAGTATTAAGAACACTGCTTTGTATAAATGCTCGGTACAAAATAGCAAAGACATATCTGGGGTCCCTTCAGAAACTGTGGGAAATTCTGTCTTAATCAGAGTCAACATTCATTTAATAGCTTTTAAAAATTGATATTCACATAGCAATTTTTAAAATAAAACGATTGAACACAATATCCAATGACAATCAAATTTGATACTGATATGTTGGAGAATTTAATACTGACATATTCAAAATCTTTTGTTTTCTCTAATTAAATCATAATTTTCTTAAGTACTCATAAGTTACTATAAGAACTGTATAAGTATATGCAATAAAACTTAACACTGGAATTTATTTTATTACCTGGGATAATCTGGAAACAAGTGTCTGTTTGAATTCAAGTCCTGCTTAATGATACTAAAAACTATTACCTCATACCATTATTAGGTTAAGAACCTATGACAAGACAGATCATAGTCCCTAGTAATAAACCTACTACTACTATTATATTGCCAAGTAGACATAGTATCAAACTGAGTACTAATGACTTCTTGTTAAACCCATAGATCAATGAATCACCCAACCCTCATCTGAGGAGCTTCTACTTACATAGATCGTGATTAACACAGTGGCCCATAAATGCCCATGGCACAGAGAATAAGGGACTATAGAATGCTCGGCCCTAAAGGGAACACACACACACACACACACACACACACACACACACACACACACTCCTGAGGCTCAGGGGTCATTTTGGAAGAGTTTGTAGAAAGAGTGTAAGAGTTGGAGCAGTGGATGCCTACAAGGAAACATTATCTCCTGGACATAATAAAGCAGCAGCACATATGAACTCACAGTCGAGGGGAAGGAGGGAGGGGAGAGGGAGGAGGAGGAGAGAGAGGGGGAGGGGAAGATGGAGAAGGAGAGGGGGAGGGGGAGGGAGAAGGAGAGGGGGAGGAGGGGAAGGAAAAAGGGAGAGGGAGGGGGGGAGGAGGGGAAGGGGAGAGGGAGAGAAGAAGGAGAAGGGGAGGGGGAGGGGAAGAGGGAGAAGGAGAGGGGAGGGGATGGGACAGGGAGAGGGGGAGGAGGGGAGGGGATAGGGAGGGGGAGGAGGGAGGGGGAGAAGAAGAGGGAGAGGAGGAAGAGGGGAGAGGGAGAGGGAGGGGAGGGGGAGGGGAGGGGGAGAGGGAGGGAGAATGTGTTTTTCTAAGAATGTAGTCCCTGGTAAGTTGAGTACTCTCCACTGGAAGGTCACACAACCAAGAAGATTTAGCAGCACAAAGTGGTATTGAAGGATAAAGAAGAGAGGAGAGGAAGGGAGGGGAGGGCAGGGGAGGGGAGGGAACAAGAGGAGACACAAAATCGAGTTTGAGTAGAAAGGAAGGGTAGATCTTATAGGAGTTGAATGAGGGGATTGACTATGATTAAACACATTGAAACTCTCAAAGAACTAATAAAAAACAACTAAAGAAAACATCAGGAGGGAGCCTTTTAGCTTTGAGAAGCAGATGCTGGTAGAAAAGGAGGTGGCCCCTATCGTGGTTACATTACCCCAAAACCTTCCTGGGAGGAAGTATTGCTACCAATGAGTCTTATAGAATAGGACCATAGTTTCACGGTTAGCCGTTTGCAGGCTCAGAGTCGGTCAATCCCAGGCACCACGGTGGGAACATCTGCACCCGCTGTGTTGAGGAAACCCAGCCATTCAAGTTTTCTTCCTCCATTCTTTCTTTGCATTTTGTTTTCATTTCTCTCTTTCCATCTAGTTTGCCTCTTTGCCATTCATAGTTCCTTCCTTTCCCCCAAGAGAGCTCTGAGGATCCCCAAACCCCGGAAACCACAGAAAGAACAAAGCTCTCCTTGTTGATAGGCCACTCACACCGCTTTCCTTCTGTGCTCGATGACAGAGCCCTCCTCGCCCTCTGTGCATCCTAATTGTCTTTGTTTACTAGAAAGGCCCACATGCTTGGCATGTGACCTGATGGCAGTAGGTATGGTCAGTGGTAGATAAATGTACATTAGTTGAACTTGAGTTCATGGAACTGAGAGCAACTGGGAGAGTGCAGGGTCTCCATCCCATTAATGCAGGTTGGATCAGTAGTTTTGACGATTCCCATGAAATCTCCTCAGGAGAAAGGAGACTATACAAACTTCCCTTTACTCTTCTCCCTCGGATATAAGGAGAACTGTAGGTAGTATCTGTAGGGGGAGGTTGCCTAATTGTTGAATGGGTCAATAAAAATGGCAGAAGCCAATTGCTGGGTGAAGTATAAGGCAGGATTTCCAGGTTGGACAGGAAGAGACGGGGACGCAGGGAGGACTGAAGACTTCGGACCAGACTGTGGAGCGGAGAGGAGGTAGCAGACATGTTAACTCTCGGGGACCGATAGTTTGTGGCCTGTGCCATGAGGAGAGGCCAAGGAGGATGGGGCAGGCACAGCCTTTGAGTGGTCTGATCAGTTTTAAAATATAAAGATCTCCAGTGTTTTCCTTCCTTGGGGCTAAAGGGAGCTAGATGAGACGGCTGTTGCCAGAAACCAGCAACGAGGAATGGGTGGAGCTCTTGGTAGGACAGGCAGCGGCCATTCTGAGACCATAGCTGGGATCTCAGGAAAGCATTAGCTAGCCATGGTAGCTGACTAGACGGCAGGCTAGCGTCTGCTAGTCCCAGAGCCTAGCCGGAGCAAGCATGTATTTAAAAGTACATGCAACAAGTATCTCCTTGGTCCTTTCTCATCTTCAATGGCCACTTCTCTCTTGTAGCTAATCTACTCACACTCTTCCCTTCATACATAATGATTCTCATGTACTGAACTTAGAGTAACTCAAGAATGCTGGTAGGACTGGGAAAGCCTGTTCCACGTGGGTCAAAGACGAAGGGTGCATTATTGACAAATCCATCCGTCCAGTCCTGGTGGGAGAGTGAAAGCACCTTCCCTTACTAGTCAATTTATTAGGTCCTTATCATGAAGATGAAAACAAGAACGTCAGGAGAATAAATAGAAACAGTGGATGGTAGTGGGGGGTAAATGTAGTCAAGGCACAAAGAAGACTCATATGAAACCATCTTTATGAAACACATCGCCATTTTTAGGTCCTCAGCTAAAAATGACTTAGACACTTGACATGTACAGTAAAAAAGTTAGCAAGAAACAAAACCAAAACAAGCTGAACTTTCAGTCTAGAGACCAGAAGGAAAAGGAGGCAGAAGGGTTTGATGTCGGGGCGGATGGGCTGGGCTTCCATACTGCTACCAGGGCAAGAGGGTTTAGGAATCTGTTGTGGTGTCCCCTTCATGCTCCATCATTCTCCACGAGACACTCTTCTTGCTGTGTAGGCTGAGCAAAAGTGTAGCAGGTTAAGCAATGGTGGGTCTCGGCTCTCACAAAGCGCGTTGCTGCTCTTAACCACCAGCCCGGTCAGCTAAGATCCTTTTGGAACTTGGCGTTTGATTCTATGGTACCATCAGGGAAGGAACCACTCCCAGTGAGCCTGAATCTCAGTGTGATTCGGTCCATTTGTTCTCTCTATCCTTGCCCTCTAGGATCATTCTGCTTTTTTTCTCCATATGAGCTTATTAAACGTAAACAACACAGGTTATAGATGAGCAAAATCGAGGCTCTAATACATCTGCAGTTTACTGCACAAAATAAGCATAGGGGTGGAATTTGGAGCTTGAGCTAGCTGGAGAACACGTCAGTATACATCCCAGGGTCCTCTCCTATATCCATGCTGTCCTTTGGAATATGACACCTACAAGATGTAGCTCCTTCTGCATTTCTAGGTCATTCGAAAGAGGGAGGGGGGAATAGTCAGAGGAACGTAAAGTAGCAAGGTTAGTTTATGAGAGAGACCAGAGAAGAAAAACAGCATTTATAGCGGTTGCTCAAAAGCTAAGTTCTTAGTAATCAATTGCTGAATAATTGAACCGCAACCCACAGTCAGATTAAACTAGGTCAAATTTAAGTTTACAGCATTGACTTTGTGTAAAGCAAGCCTGGGTGGCAGAATTAGCACGGAGACGGTGCTGACCTGAGAGGGCAGTGAGGGAATAAAGTAATTTATTCTATTTATGCCTCTCGTTATGACAGACCCTCCATCTCTGTGCTCTAGGAAACAAGAAACCCATCTGAGGCACGATCTCCACAAAAGCTCCAAAGATTCGAGGGCTAGACTCCCATCCGGATTGCGAGCCTTAATGACTCTGACTGGTTTTTCTCATCTATAAATATATCTCACAGGGAGGCTGTGAAGATTAAATATGATCTAACACTTGGCAGAGACCCACCGTATAACAAAGAATTAAATAAACAATGGCCCACATGGGCGGTTGAATTAAATAACCATTTGCTATTAACTGTAGAAAACCATTGCCTTTCCTGCTGTGTAGAGGAGGGAAGGGAAACTAGAATATTGAAGTGCCTTGTTAAGGTACTAGGGCAGTAAGAGAAGCTACCCCGAGAGTCACGTGGAGGGTATCCACAGGTCCCTTTCTCCCACTTTCCTAGTCAGTAGTAGCCATGGCAACCCCTCAAAAGAAGTGAATCAACAGGAAGAGCCATGGCTGTGGTGTAGGGGAAGGGCGTTTGTATGTGCGGCAAGGCTGATGCAGGATTTGAAATCGAGAGCGTTGGAGAATCGCATAGAAATAAAAATGAGGCACGCCCCTCGCCTTGCAGTTTGAACAGGAGTGCGCGGTGGATATATTTGCGTGGCTTAGTGAATATTATCTGTTTCTAAAAGAAGTCTGTGCATCACGGAGCTTTGAGACATTCTTCCCCTCCGCCTACGCTGGAGACGCGCATGGGTTAGACTGTGCGGAGTGAAGACTCACACTGTAAATGTTGTAGCCTGTAGCTCATCAGCAGGGGGTGCCGTTTGCTCCTAATGATCAGCAGCACCCAGAAGCTCAGATCCCATTATGGGATGCTCATGGATATGGGACCATAATAGCCCCGGGTTATGGAAGAAGGGTTGAGGGAGCAGGAGTTGGCTACCTCCCTGCTCCCTACTGGTGTTGTAAAGCCAGATCCCCCATGATCAACCCTAGCAGGAATTTATCACCCTGACAGTTCTCAGACTTCACTTCTTGTTTGACCTTATTAGAGTTGTACCCCAGCCCCCGCAGACCTTGCAGCCCCTGAGTATGTAGAGGAAGCATCTTCCAACATCCCTACCCACACCAACCTAAGCTTCTTTCCCTCTGGTTCAGCTTGGTAGGCAATGAGGCTGGCTACCCTGAGGGAGAAGCAGAAACTGGTTGTCACATGGGGTTCCTTCAATGCAGCGGCACACATTTATATAGGACAACACTTAAAACCTAATAGTATCTTAAATACTCATGTGCCCATCATTATTGCCAATTATTGCAAATATTAGCTTCATATATATATATATATATATATATATATATATATATATATAGAGAGAGAGAGAGAGAGAGAGAGTATTAACAATAGTTAATCTCAATTTTTTAACATTTGAGGTTTTATTTTGAAATTACAGTGGTTTTTCTTTCTGTGAGCTTTGGATATCCTTGTCTTAGCTGAGATAGAAGCATGTAGTAGGACCTTCTTAGGGTTATCTCTATACACTAAGTAAGGATATGATAAAGCCTAGGGCACTGAGGAGCCACCAATAATAAAAGACCAGATCTCTCAGTGCTCTCACAGTGACAGCCACCCAGGCCAAGGGTGTTTCATGACAGTAAAATATCAGTCATTTAATTAAAATTCTGCTTCTGTGACTTTCCCAAGCCTAGCCATTCTCAATGGAAACGAAATGTTCTTCCTAGCACCCATACAGTTGAGAGCTTAGCAGAAATGAAAGACTGCTTGCAGCCAACTATGGGACTGAGCACGAGTTCCCCAGTGGAGGAGTTAGAGGAAAGACTGAAGGAGCTGAAGGGGTTTGCAACCCCAAAGGAAGAACAACAATATCAACCAACTAGCCCCCCCCCCCCCAGAGCTACCAGGGTCTACACCACCAACCAAGGAATACACATGGAGGGACCCATGGCTCCAGCTGCATATATAGCAGAGGATGGCCTTGTTAGGCATCAATGGCAGGAGAAGCCCTTGGTCCTGTGAAGGCTCAGTGTCCCAGTGTAGGGGAATGTCAGGATGGGGAGGCAGGAGATGGTGGGTGGGGGAACACCCTCATAGAAGCAAGGAGAGGGGGTATGGGATGGGGCAGTTCTGGAGGGAAACTGAAAAAAGGGATAACATTTGAAATGTAAATAAATAAAATATCCAATAAAAGTGAAAAAGACAGACAGAGAGACAGAGAGAGAAGAAAAGAATGACTGCTTTGCTTCCCAAACCAGCGACCTAATTAAAAGAAAACATTTTCTATACTGATTAAATGGTAGTTATGCTCCTAGCGATCTCAAACACATCATCTAATTTAAGTATCATGGGATTCTTAAGATGTACAACATTTTTAAATCTTCATTGAAAAGAGGAGAAACTGAAGAAATTGAGGCATAGACAGGGGAAACAAGCTGGAACCTAAATTATCTGGGCTTCGAAATTATGCTTTCTTTATATATATATATATATTTATTTTTTATATTTTTATTTACATTCAAAATCATTTCCCCTTTCCTGTTTCCTCCCTCCCCAAAAGTCCCATAAGCCCCCTTCCCTCCCTCTTTTCCCCATTCAACCCCCTCTCGCTTCTCTGTCCTGGCATTCCCCTACATCCAGACTTTCCAGGACCAGGGGTCTCTCCTTCCATCTTCTTGGAAATCTATTGATATGTGTATTGTGTCTAGGGTATTCCGAGATTCTGGGTTAATATCCCCTTATCAGTGACTGCATACTATGTGTGTTCTTTTGTTATTGGGTTACCTCACTAAGGATGATATTTTCAAGTTCTGACCATTTGCCTAGGAATTTCGTGAATTCATTGTTTTTAATTGCAGAGTAGTATTCCATTGTGTAAATAGACCACATCTTCTAAATCCATTCCTCCATTGAAGGACATCTGGGTTCTTTCCAGCTTCTGGCTATTATAAATAAGGCTGCTATGAACATAGTGGAGCATGTGTCCTTATTGCATGCAGGTAAAGCCTCTGGGTATATGCCCAGGAGTGGTATAGCCGGATCCTCCGGGAGTGTCATGCCCAGGCTTTCTAATCTGGTTTCCAGCCACTCCTAACTGGATGTTGACATCACTTGGTGTGCTCCTGGAAGAGAGAACCGTCTGTCCCTTTCAGGGAGGTGTGACCATGTGACTGGGTTGTCCTTAGTGGAAAGAAAGCAAAGGGGAAAGACTGCTGCTTTCCATCTTGTCAATTGCCACACCCTACCCCTCCCATCCCTCAGGTCTTCTGTGCCATTTCCCTCTTATCCTACAAATGCAAGGAATGGTGGAAAACCTAGGGTTAGGGAAGGCCTGGATAGAAAGAGTCTGGGTTACTAAACTACTTCCTGTATGAAGAAGGGCTTCCCCTCCAACCTTACCAAGATCTGATTTATGAACAGACGTTAATTTGAATTGTTCATTGTTACTTGCTGACACTTAGAAATCTGATTTTTCTGCTTATTGCAGATTAGTTTCACTAATCCTTAGAGAGGATTTGTTGTTGTTTGTGTGTGTGGTATGTATGTACGTATGCATGTATGTATGTATATTATATACATGTGCAGGACAAAAGTTTACATCTCTTCTCGGTCACTCTCTCCCTTTCTTTCTGAGATGAGGCATCTCACTGGATTATGAACTAGACAGTCTGGAGAGTCTGCCTGCCCAGGGATGTCCAGGGATTCTTCTGTATTGCCTTCCCAGCACAAGAATTATAGACGTCCACTGCCAACCAGCCCAGTGTTGTCAGGGTGCTGGAGATCCAAACTCAAGCTCGCATGACAAGTGCTTTACTAACAGAGCCTGTTATAGAAGTTTTTGCAAAAAAAAAAATCAATCCATTTTTTATTTTGATCATCCCAGATTTAAATGTGTTTTCCCATTTACCATCAGAACTACAAGGCATCAAGGAAATGCAAACCAAAAGAACCCTGAGATTCCACCTCACACCATTCAGAATGGGGAAGATGAAAAACTTAGGAGACAGCAGATACTGGCAAGGATGTAGAGAAAGAGGAACACTTGCTCCTCCATTGCTGGTGAGATTGCAAGCTGGTACAACCACTCTGGAAATCAGATTCCTCAGAAAATTGGGCATAGTACTACCTGAGGATCCAACTATACCACTCCTGGGCATATACCCAGAAAATGCTCCAACACGTAATAAGGACACATGCTCCACTATGTTCATCGCAGCCTTATTTATAATAGCCAGAAGCTGGAAAGAACCCAGATGTCCTTCAACAGAGGAATGGATACAGAAAATGTGGTATATTTACACCATGGAGTACTACTCAGCTATTAAAAACAATGAATTCATGAAATTCTTAGGCAAATGGATCGAACTAGAAAATATCATCCTGAGTAAGGTAACCCAATCACAAAGAGCTCACATGGTATGTACTCACTGATAAGTAGATATTAACTCAGAAGCCTGGAATTCCCAAGATATAATTCACAGACCACATGAAACTCAAGAAGAAGGAAGACCAAAGTGTGGATACTTCGGTCCTTATTAGAAGGGGAACAAAATACCCATGGGAGGAGATATGGAGACAAAATGTGGAGCAGAGACTGAAGGAAAGGCCATCCAGAGACTGCCCTACCTGGGAATCCATCCCATATCCAGTTACCAAACCCAGACACTATTGTAGATGCCAACAAGCGCTTGCTGACAGGAGCCTGATATAGCTGTCTCCTGAGAGGCTGTGCCAGTGCCTGACAAATACAGAGGTGGATGCTCACAGCCAGCCATTGGACTGAGCACAGGGTCCCCAATGGAGAAGTTAGAGAAAGGATTGACGAAGCTGAAGGGATTTGCAGCCCCATAGGAGGAACAACAATATGAATCAACCAGTACCCCCCCCCAGAGCTCTCAGGGACTAAACCACCATCCAAAGAGTACACATGGAGGGACCCATGGCTTCAGCTCCATGTGTAGCAGAGGATGACCTTGTTGGGCAACAATGGGAGGGGAGGCCCTTGGACCTGTGGAGGCTTGTTACCCCAGTATAGGGGATGCCAGGACAGGGAAGAGGGAGTGGGTGGGTTAGTGAGCAGGGGGAGGGGATGGGATGGGGGGTTTTCGGAGGGGAAATGTGGAAAGGGGATAAAATTTGAAATGTAAATAAAGAAAATATCTAATAAAAAAAACAACAAAAAACAAAAAAACAAGAGATGTTCTACCTTAAAAAAAGAACTACAAGGCATATCTGTCTGTCTGTCTATATCATGTATGTATGTATGTATCATTATCTATCTATCTATCTATCTATCTATCTATCTATCTATCTATCTTGTATCTATGTATCCTCTATCTATCATCCATCCATCTATATTTCCATCATCTATCTATCATCTATATAGTTATGTATGTATGTATGTATGTATGTATGTATGTATGTATGAATAGTAGCTGTTCACAAATGTTTAGTGATGACTAAGACTATGGAAATTTGTTTGATTCTTAAATCTTGGGGCATAAGGAATGCCACTTCAGTTCATTTTATGGTGCTATAAAATTACCCTAGGTGGATCTTGGTATTTTATAAAGTTCCTCCAGTGGTGCTGAGAATTGAAACCGGGGCCTGTGGGTGTTAATTAAGCATTCTTTCTGCTATGGGGATACATCCCAGTCCAAGCACGTCATAAAGGAAGGAGGCTTATTTATGTCAGAGTTGTAGATGCTCAAGATCACAACATCCTCAGCATCTGCTTGGCTCTGGTGAAGATGCCAGGGCAGAAGGTACCACAATGTCATGAGCATGTGCCGAAGAGACAAAACGGTGATATGAGGAGTCAGAGAGGTCGGAGGAGATGGCATGCTCGTGACCTCCTTGTAGAGAAAAACACTAACCTCCATGTAGCCCCATGACCCAGTTATCATTCACCAAGCATCACTTGGTAAAGGTTTTTCACCTCAGTACCACCACAAAGCAGCCTAAGCATCCCTTGCATGGGTTTCGAGAGATGTTCTCAGACCGTATCTAAACCATAGCAGGGAGCAGCAAGATCTTCAGATAGGATCATGTTTACACATGCTCTCTTTGCAGCTTAAAATTGAAAATTTACTCACCACATGACTTTATCCACGTTTCCTTAACTGAATTTAATTTTTGAAGGGCAACACATGAATAAGGTAATTTTTTTTGTTGTTGTTGTCAAATGTTTTGACCATGGTAAGATGACTCACATTTACTCCTTCGGGGTATAGAATGAGAGCCCCTGGTATGGTGGAATAGTTTCCTGTGAGGATGCCTAACGGTTTGTAGAGTGCTTAGCATGTGTCAGTTGTTCTTCCAGCAACCGTGCTGGGATTCATTAAACCTCAAGAAACCTCCATGAGAGTAGCCCTCCGTCCGGTTCATTTCATCATGTGGAAATTAAAGAATGGGAACATGTAGGAACA
Source organism: Tokudaia tokunoshimensis (assembly GCA_036184795.1). Taxonomy (NCBI): domain Eukaryota; kingdom Metazoa; phylum Chordata; class Mammalia; order Rodentia; family Muridae; genus Tokudaia; species Tokudaia tokunoshimensis. The sequence goes on from BTHU01000007.1 coordinate 40,980,614, forward strand.
TCCCGAGTTCACACATCATGTAGCTGATGGGGCTCGAACACGAATCCGCCCAACCTGGCTTTGGGGCCTGTGCCTTTTCTCATGGTTCACACCTGTTCACACCATTGCCATGTGAATATGGATGCAGTGCTTTTGCTTCTCATTTCAATCATTTAATCCTTTTCTAATGTCTTACATGAAATCAGCACACATTTGGATCAGAACAACTTACTCTTCTGAGCTCAGATTCCACAGTAGGAGTCCAGGTACAGCTTCCCTGGGTCTTCCGCTCAGGATCTTGAAAAGCTTCACAGTAAAGGAGTCATCCCAGGCCAAGCTCTCCTTCGAGTTCCATGGCCTCTTCTACAAATACAGAGGGGAGAGGAAACGTCACTTCCTTTGAGGCCATAGAACCAGTGGAAATTGCGTCTTCGGTGCCATCTGGCTTAGTCATGTACTTGGAGCAAAATGACAGGACTGATCTCTGAAGGGCTATGCCGAGCAGGCCCAGTGTGGGTCAAAACACGACATAGTCAGGTTTTTCCTTTGAACTAGCTCAGCTCTATTAAGAGAGAATTTGGTTCCCAAAGGGATCCCAACAATAAGAAAAATCAAGATTGCCAGATTCAAAAGATGGTCTATTTATGAATATCACACAAATCTGACCACCTCAGCATTGCCTGTTTTTAAAGAAACAGGATCTTATAGTAGAGGGGAGACTAAAAGTCTGGAAGAGAGGAGATAAAGATGAAATAATAAAATACTTTAGATTAAGTGGCCTTTTGAAAGAACTGCAGGGATAAAAATGAGAAAGAGCCGGAGGAAAAGGAGGTCCAGCGACTGGCCCAAATTGGGATCCAGCTCAAGGGGAGGCCCCAAGCCTGACACTACTACTGAGGCTATAGAGTGCTCACAAGAAGGGTCCTATCATGATTGCCCCCCAAAAGACCCAACAAGCAGCTGAAAGAGTCAGAGGCAGATATTTACACCCAACCAATGGACAGAAGCTGCTGACCCCTGTGGTTGAATTAAGGAAATGCTGGAAGAAGCTGAAAAGGTGACCCTGTAGGAGAACCAGCAGTCTCAACTAACCTGGACCCCTGAGATCTCTCAGACACTGGACCACCAACCAGGCAGCATACACTAGCTGATAAGATACCCCCAACACATATACAGCAGAGGACTGCCTGGTCTGGACTGTTAGAGAAGATGTACCTAACCCTGGAGAGACTTGAGGCCCCAGGGAGTGGGGATGTCTGATGGGGGGGGCAGGTCTGGTTGGGTGGAGGTGTGGGGTGGGTTGGGACATCCTTTTGGAGACAGGGGCATCAGGAGAGGAAGAATGGGATGTGGAATAGTCAGAGGGTGGACCGGGAGAGGGATAAAGTCTGGAGTGTAAAAAAAGATTAAATAAAAAATTTCGAAAAGAAAAATAAAAGATAGTAAAGGACATTGATAAAGTGCAACTATATATGGAATTATGATTTAAAAATAAGGAAAACATTCCCATTATAAAAAACATATTAGACCAGCATACACCAACAACCAGAATAGTATACATATTCATTTCTATGCTTAGTGCTTATGTCCAGGAGGCTATAGTTGTCAATATGATTATTTCAGGTCGTGGATTTTTCCTGCTCAGCACACAAAAGCATGTAGCTCCTGGGATTTCTAGCTTACCCAAGTGTTCTTAGTCATGGTTATATCCTCAAGCTTCTGGGAAGAAATAGTATATTTGGAATACACCAATTGATTCTAGGTAAGATGTATATGCCTTCCATAAAATAAGTGCTAAAGAATTATAAATGAAGAAGAGGGAATGTCTTATTATATCTGGTAGAGTGTCACTTCATGTAGGGAATTGGAATAGACCAGTCTAGTCCACTTTCAAAATCATCATTGTCTTTATGTACAAGGTCTTTCTATAGTGGCAAATTTATGAGCACAATTTAAGTTATTTCTGAACCATTAAAACCAACCACTCACTGCACTTTCGATATGCATCCTATGGAAAGAAAAAGCATGGGCTAGGTCTCAGGAAGGGAGGAGAGAATACATATATATGAGAAAAATAGAAATGTGAAATTAAAAAGGAATGAAACAGGAAATAAAAAGTGAAGGTGATGGCAGCATGAGACATTTGCATTGTCTGACTCCAAGTAGCTTCTACTCTCAAGAATATACATACATTCACACTCACCAACACACTCACACATTTACAGATTCTCTCACACACATTGATACACACACTGACACACACTCACCCATTCACATTCATACTCACATTCACACATACTCACACTCATACATACCCATACTCACACACACTTACACACACACACACACACACTCACACTCATACATACCCATACTCACACACACTTACACACACACACACACACACACACACCATTGATCCAACATCAGTAGAACACACACTTGAGCTCAGTGTCCCAGTGCAGGGCTGAACTTGCAAGGGTGACTCTTCTGTCACAATCTCTGGAAGCCACCATAGCCCCTGTGCCAGACAAGGAGAGACCTGTGTCCCTGATTTCAGAGATACCTACTGACCCATATGTGAATCAAACCCAAGATTGTGGCCACTTTGATTCTGGAGCAGTGCATTCATCTCACTCTTCCTTTTCCAGGCAAGAGTGCCCCAGCCAGACAATACTATCCTCATGTGTCACTTGGAGGGGATGATTACAATTTAACATGACTAATATCCTTAAATGTTTAAATCAACATAATAATTAACAAATGTATAAAAGTGAGTAGTAGTGAGAGCATAGTAGAGGATTTTACTTGTATAAAAAACCCCACAACTTTCCCATCCTCATCCCTTCCTATCCTCATTTACAAGGATCTTATTTGATTTCTGCATGAGCTTGTTCCTTGAGATGGACACCTGAGATTGTACACTACAACCAAGAGATGCTCTTAGACAACTGGACTTCCTTTGCCCCATTTCTTAATGTTTCCTGCCCTCTGGTGGTGATATGAGATCTGCTGTATTTTTTTCTTGGGAGGCCAAAGTAAAACATATCATCCTTAGTCATTAGGGAAATGCAAATCAAAACAACCCTGAGATTCCATCTCACACCAGTCAGGATGGCTAAGATCAAAAACACAGGAGACAGCAGTTGTTGGCGAGGATGTGGAGAAAGAGGAACACTCCTCCACTGCTGGTGGAATTGCAGGCTGGTACAACCACTCTGGAAAGCAGTCTGGCGGCTCCTCAGAAAACTGGGCATGACACTTCCGGAGGATCCGGCTATACCACTCCTGGGCATATACCCAGAGACTTTACCTGCATGCAATAAGGACACATGCTCCACTATATTCATAGCAGCCTTATTTATAATAGCCAGAAGCTGGAAAGAACCCAGATGTCCCTCAACGGAGGAATGGATTCAGAAGATGTGGTATATTTACACAATGGAATACTACTCTGCAATTAAAAACAATGAATTCACGAAATTCCTAGGCAAATGGTCAGAACTTGAAAATATCATCCTTAGTGAGGTAACCCAATCACAAAAGATCACACATGGTATGAAGTCACTGATAAGGGGATATTGACCCAGAATCTCAGAATACCCTAGACACAATCAGCATATCAATAGATTTCTAAAAAGATGGAAGGAGAGACCCCTGGTCCTGGAAAGACTGGATGTAGGGGAACGCCAGGACAGAGTAATGAGAGGGGGTTGAACGGAGAAAAGAGGGAGGGAAGGGGGCTTATGGGACTTTCGGGGAGGGAGGAAACGGGAAAGGGGAAGTGATTTGGAATGTAAATTAAAAAAATAAAATAAAATTAAATTAAAAAAAAAAAAAAAAAAAAAAAAAAAATAAATAAAGTCATCTATCTGTGTGTCTTTCTGCCACAGTGGGCATGTGTGTTGACCCTGTTCCTCATTGTGTCTTCTTAGGCAAGACTTTCAGGATCAAGCATTCCTGGACTGAAAACAGAAACAGCCCATTCCCAGTGGATTCCAAAAGGTCAAATACAATTCTAAGAGGAGACATTGGAGATGAACTCGCTGGGTCTAGAAAGACGTGGAAATTTGTTAGTGCATGTGAGTATTCTGAATTAGAGTTATATTACTTTGCCATACCAGGCTAATAACACACACTTTGATCAGTTGGGCATGCTTTACTGGGGGAAGGAACTTGTTTTTCTCTTGCTTTCTATTCTCGGCACTAGATTGGCTCAGTAATAAACATATAAGACCATGTGCTTATAAAAATAAGGGCAACATTCATCATAATTAACAACTAAGATGCTCAAAGTTCACTGGGATAAGTGGTCACTCAGTTAATTTGCCGAGCACTGTATCATTCTTTAGATTATATCCTCTGACAATATGAGCAATAATTTGAAAATTAAGTCAATGAGTCAGAAAGGGAACATATTGATCTGGGGGAGAATTTATGCAATAGAAACATCATTATGAGTATTTTTAAAGATTTTCATAAACAGGACATATTTAACCTTTTATTTAGAGAACTAATTTTTTCCACTGACAGATGTTAAGTTGTCCTTTTAAAATAAAAATTTTCAGCTATGCTGGGAAAGGTTTTCAATTCCTCCCCAACCCCCCCCTTTTCAGTCTTTTTATTAACATTCTATCCTGAAATAGTTTCAGATTAACAAACATTTGCAGAAGTAGTTAGTACAAGGGATTTTTCTCTCTTGAAAGCCCTTCCACTCTTGGGGAATTTTACCCATTTTTCCTTGACAAATCTATGATCTCTACAAATCAAATCGGTTCAAGAATATCTAGGGACTCTTCATCCAATCTCAAATGTAAGGTTAATCCCACATTTCTTAATTCCAGTGAGGTTTTCATGTATGAGAAAGCTACGATTAAAACCATCCTATTAACTACATATGCATCTTATGGAATCATCACCATATTATAGTTGTCATAGCAATGCCCAATGTATAATCCAGGTTGTAGATAATGAATAAATTAGAAGTGATGAAATGTAGCCTGTACACATACTGTGTGCAGAAGTCATTCTGTGGTCGTCTCAGTGTGTCCTATCAAGGTCCATTTCCTTGATTTTTTTTTCCCTTTGGGGAATATTAATGTTGAGTACTTGGGTAAAGTGGTGGTGCCTACTGATCATTGTCTTAGTTAAGGTTTCCATTGCTATGAACAGACACCATGACCAAGGCAATTCTTATAAAGGACAACATTTAATTGGGACTGGCTTACAGGTTCAACGGTTTAGTCCGTTATCATCAAGACAGGAAGCATGACAGCATCCAGACAGGCATGGCCCTGAGGGATCTGAGAGTTCAAAATCCAGTTCTGAAGTAAAATAGGAGAAGACTGAATCTCTCAAGCAGGTAGAAGGAGGGTCTCAAAGTCCACCCCCACAATGACACACTTCCTCCCACAGGACACACCTAATAGTGCCATTCCCTGGCTCAAGCATATTCAAACCATCACTGTTGTCCTCATGTAGAATAGGTATTTTTAGCATTTAACTGGTCAGTAAGTATCCTGTGGAGAGATGCTTTAGGACTATACAAATACCCCTTTCCTCATATATCTGCCTGTCATCATCTCCAACTGGTGATTTGTCTACTCTATAACTTCCCTAACATTCATTAACTGGAATTCTCCTTGCAAGAAGAGCCTCCTTTACCCTCATCCATTAGTTAATTACTTTCATGTATTAGAATGGAGTCATGAAAGTTTGTATGTTATCATTCATCACAGTTGCCATTGACTTGTTCTTCAAGTTGGCTCATCTTTAGTCATTAGGTATCACTTTTAGGCTGACTCCTCTGTCCTTTGAATTGAAGGCCCTAATCTTTTGGGAGGTTTTGTTTTGTTTTTTGTTTGTTTGTTTGTTTTGCATTGTGTTTGCTTGCTTACCTTTTGTGCCATCAGGTATTTTAGGCATTTCTTTAGGTATTTCATTAGGTATTTCTTCCTCTGCTCCAATATAGAAATTATTATTTTTTTCAAGGATCTTTGGTTTCTTCTATTAGAGAGTAGTATTTAGTATTTAGAAGCTAACATCTGGATGCTTGCTATACTAATTGATACCAGAGTATTACTTCTCAGTTTCTTATCAAACAAAGGTATTAAAAAGTGTTTTCAAAAATCATATACACATGTATGAAATCTAAATCTCTATGTATCTGTCAATCCTATGAGTCTATGTATCTATTTATCACTCTATCACCCTATCTATCTATCTATCTATCTATCTATCTATCTATCTATCTATCTATCTATCTGCCTACCTATCCATCATTTGTCTGTCTGTCTGTCTGTCTGTCTGTCTGTCTGTCTGTCTGGTTACCTATCTACCTACCATCTATGTATCACCTTTTGTCATCTATGTATATATATATTTAATTGATATATATCTATCTACAATTTACCTATCTATATCTAGCAATTATTGTCTACCATCTATCCATTATCTATTCATCAATCATGTATCAGCAGGAATTCCTCATAGTAATTTGGTTCCATACCAGCCTCATTGGGGTGCTTGTTGATTAAGCCTGAAGCTAAGAAATCTTGTTCTAATTATCTACTTTATCTACTTATTCCCCTCTTCATGTAATCTACATGAACTTAAGCATTACTAACTTGTGCCTCTCTAGGATTGGGAAAATTATTAATTGAGATAGGATGTTTGCTAACTTCCTTGTTTTGTTTTAGAGTAGATTATCAAAAACTGGTTCTCAATAAACATTGAGGTTTATTAGTTCTATTTGAGATAGGAATTGATAGTATAGATCATGTTCTCGGCTTCTCCTATGGAAGGATTGCTGACAATGACAAAGACCATCAGTTACCCTTGGCTCAAATTCTTATCAATGATTTATTTGTGAATTTGTGATCTGTCTATCTATCTACCTATCTATCTATCTATCTATCTATCTATCTATCTATCTATCTATCTATCTATCTATCTATCTATCTATCTATTTATCTATCATCTCTCTCACACTTTCCTTTGTCTATCATGTATGTATGTATCTATCATCTACCTATCTACCTACCATCTATGTATGTATTTATGATCTATCTATGTATCTATCTGTGTATCTATGTATCTATCTATGTATTTATGTATGTATGTATGTATGTATGTATGTATGTATGTATCTATCTATCTATCTATCTGTCTGTCTGTCTGTCTATTTTGTATCAGCTATCTATCCATCTAACATCTCTCTCTCTCTCTCTGTGTGTGTGTGTGTGTGTGTGTGTGTCTGTCTGTCTGTCTGTCTGTCTGTGTCTAACTACCTCAGACCTGGGATTGAAACCTGGTCTTTATGCATTCTAGGCGAGTGCTTTACCACTAAGCTACATCCACAGACACTTCCAAATTTTTAAGACTTCTTTGTGTAGTACTATTTGTATCTTTATGTATGGTTAGATTTACTTTGAATTTTAAAAAGTTTATCAACTGTCTTTGATTTTGCTTATGATCTTTTCTCCTATCCAGAAAAATAATCTATTTTGTTTAGTCATATCAATGTTTTCATAAAGTGTCTCTGAGTTATGAGTCATTGCTAAGAAACTGCTCCTTATACCCAGGAATTTATTCATGCTTTCTTCCAGGAGTTTTAATTTTTATATTTATATCTTGGTTACATTAGGGATCATGCCTATATTTGACATCATGTGTGCTCTGAACGTATTTTGTTCTAATGAATACTGAATTACCTCTGAACCATCCCTTGATTTATTTTTCTCCCAGTAAACTTTTGGTGCAACTTTTATTATGTACTGTTCTATACTTCCAAATGTACTGGAATCTAGTTCTGTGCTTTCTGATCCACTCTCTGGGTTTGGTTATTCACCTTCCACCAACACCATACTGTTTTAATTACAAGGACTTTATAGTGTGCTTTAATGCCTGGTACAGCCAGCCTTTCCTATGTCTTTTCTTTCTAGTATTTTATTGACTATTTTGGGATTTTTGGGTTGGTTGGTTGTTTTTCTACATGGTTTGGACATGAATGCATTTACTTCTACATAAAAACTTATTCATATTTTATTGGGATGGTGTCAGATTTATGCATGGATCAGGGAGAGTTAGCAACATTCATAAGATGAAGTCATGCTTCTCAATGCCTTGAAATGTCTTTGCATTAGTTCAAGTTCACTCTGACATTTCTCATGGATGTTTTTGTCTCACATAGTTTTCCCAAGTTTATTTGCTTTTAAATATGTTCCTCAGTATTTCATCTTCTTCATTGTTATCATAAATAAGGGTTTTTTGTTACTGTGTCCTCCAATGAATTGTGTGTGTTTTTGAGGGGGTATATATATATAAACTAAATGCTAAATACTAATTCTGTATATAATATTTTAGTCTGAGATCTTTACAACTTATTTTATTGTTTGAGTTAATATGTTTTCGTGAGCTGTACAAAAATAAATGATTGTGTTAGGCCTTTAAACTTTGATTTATTTCTTGTGGTAGTTAGGCAATTCTGACTAAGACAAAGGAACAGATCTGCCAAGGTCACAAGGTAAGAAATAGACAAACAAGCTTTTAAATCAAGGCCTTTCAGTGTTAGTCACTCTGAAAGGTCAAGGTGCAGGTTCTCTGAACTACTCTGTTTCTTCTGCTAGCAAAAAAAGGGGAGCAAGCTGTTCCTTACCCTCCTTCCCTTGACTGACTTAAAAACCCCATCTTAGTTTGGGGTTCTATTGCAGTATGAGACACCATGACCAAGGCAACTTTTGTGAAGGAAAACACTTAATTGGTTCCGAGGCTCACCAATTCAGTGAACTAAATTTAGTTCGCCAATTAGCTGAACTAACAGTTCAGAGGTTCACTCCTTTATCATCATGGCAGAAAACATGGGGAGGCCCACAGGCACACATGGTGCTGGAGAAGTGGCAGACAGTTAGACATCTGATGGGGAGGCAGCAGAAAGAGAAAGTAACACTGGGTCTGGCTTGAGCACTTGAAATCTCAAAGCCTACTCCACCCTCAGTAACTCACTTCCTCCAACAAGGCCACACCTCCTAATAGTGCCACTTTCTATTGGCCTTTGGGGGCCATTTTCATTCAAACCACCACAAGCTCCAACATTAATTGCGGGAACACAAGCAGAATAGCTGGATGAAGGTTCTCCCTGAGGTAGATCAGAAAGCTGCACACATATAACAAGAACTTCCTATAACATGCACTTCATTGTTTAGCATGAATGTAAAATTAAACTTCTGGCTAGAAAACTAATAAAAGCTCATCTCTGGCTCACCAAATACTCCCTGAAATACTTAAGAATAACAATACCTCTGCCCCTTTGCCTGAGTTGTTCAAGGGACCCATGCTCAACTCTGGGTAGAGGCAGGGTTCCTCCTCACAACCTCACTTTGCTCTCCTGCCTCAGCTCTAGCACTAACCCTATCACACTGAAATTTCTTATTCATGCTACATAAAATCTGGAGAGAAGCCGGGCAGTGGTGGTGCACGCCTTTAATTCTAGCACTTGGGAGGCAGAGGCAGGCAGATTTCTGAGTTCGAGACCAGCCTGATCTATAGAGTGAGTTCCAGGACAGCCAGTGCTATACAGAGAAACCCTATCTTAAAAAAACAATGTGTGTGTGTGTGTGTGTGTGTGTGTGTGTGTGTGTAGAGAGAGAGAGACAGAGACAGAGACAGAGACAGAGAGAGAGAGAGAAAAGCCTTATGGGCCACTGGGCAACTTTGAGTTTGAGTTATAGATCCTGTACCAAAACCAATATTTAGTGAGCGTTTGATGTATGTTTGTTGAGTGAGTGATGAAACCATATTGCCTTCCAAACTCCCAGAATACACAGTGTTACTTGTGTTATACACATGAGCATGTCAGTCTCTTTCACTTCCAAAATGAGATCCTGAGGTTATCTATTGGAGTACCTTACTTTTTTTCAGAGTCACACGAAAAAACAAATTGCTAGATATATTGTGTGGCCATTGCATACATATTTGCTCAAATGTTTTGAAAGTTTAAACAGTTTTCTCCTAGTCTTAAGGAGCTGTATATATGGATGGGGTTTTAACATGTTGGGGCAAAGCAATATACACTGTAAATATACATACATATACATATCTGCATATATATACACACATATATACATACACACACATATATACACATATACACATAAATACATATACATGCATATATATATATACATATATGTGTATATATATGTATACACACACACACACACACACACACACACATATATATATATGCACACACATGCACTCTAGATTTTTTGATCCAATCAAGAAGTTTCTGGTTCTGATTATAGCAGATGTAATAAGAGTTCAAGAAGGGGAGAAGACCCCACGATGTCATCCACCTACTTCTCTTCTTGTTGAGCTTCTGAGATGAATGTAATGATGCTTCCATGGATGCTAATGAGCCTGGTGCTTTGGGACTGGTTTGCTCTGTACCCACACTGGATAAGAAAACATTCATTTAGCTCATCCTCTTTTAGAGCTTCCTCTCCTGGGGGCCATGACTCTTTTCCGAAGGAAGTGTAAGGAGATTGTTGCCACTCTATGAAGATGTAACTGAATTCATCTTTAGCTCCTAGGACTGCCCGATTCATAATATGTGCTGAATCTCTGCTATAATGGGAGATATCTTACTCTATGGAATGCCTCTCAATCCTTGGAAAGTCAAAATATTTCCATATATCATCATAGATGGTGTGGCTGGCAGGGATCTGTGGCACCAATCATCAACTCCAAGAAAAAAAAAAAAACAACTTTCCATTATTAACACTCTCTGTCCAAAGTGTAAAGGATGCCAGTGTGCATGTATAAAGATTTGGTGTGAGATGGAATCTCAGGGTTGTTTTGATTTGCATTTCCCTAATGACTAAGGATGATGAACATCTCTTTAGGTGCTTCTCAGCCATTAGATATTCTTCAGGTGAGAACTCTTTGTTTAGCTCTGTACCCCATTTTTTAATAGGGTTACTTGCCTCTCTGGAATTTAACTTCTTGAGTTCTTTGTATATATTGGATATTAGCCCTCTGTCGGATGTAGGGTTGGTAAAGAAACCAGTTAGTTGGTTGCCGCTTTGTCTTTTTGACGGTGTCTTTTGCCTTGCAAAAACTTTGTAATTTAATGAGGTCCCATTTGTCAATTCTTGATCTTAGAGCATAAGCTACTGGAGTTCTATTCAGGAAATTCTCCCCTGTGCCCATATGTTCAAGGTTCTTCCCTAGTTTCCTTTCTATTAGTTTCAGTGTGTCTGGTTTTATGTGGAGGTCCTTGATCCACTTGGAATTGAGCTTAGTGCAAGGAGATAAGAATGGGTCAATTTGCATTCTTCTGCATGTTGACCTCCAGTTGAGCCAGCACCATTTGTTGAAAAGGCTATCTTTTTTACACTGGATGGTTTTAGCTCCTTTGTCAAAGATCAAGTGACCATAGGAATGTGGATTGATTTCTGGGTCTTCAATTCTGTTCCATTGATCTACATGCCTGTCACTGTACCAATACCATGTGGTTTTTAACACTATTGCTCTGTAGTACAGCTTGAGGTCCAGGATACTGATTCCCCCAGAGGTTCTTTTACTCTTGAGAATAGTTTTAGCTATCCTGGGTTTTCTGTTATTCCAGATAAATTTTTGAATTGCTCTTTCTAACTCTATGAAGAATTGAGTTGGGATTTTGATGGGGATTGCATTGAATCTGTATATTACTTTTGGTAAGATGGTCATTTTTACTATATTAATCCTGCCAATCTCACACCAGTCAGAATGGCTAAGATCAAAAACACAGGAGACAGCAGTTGTTGGTGAGGATGTGGAGAAAGAGGAACACTCCTCCACTGCTGGTGGAATTGCAAGCTGGTACAACCACTCTGGAAAGCAGTCTGGCAGTTCCTCAGAAAACTGGGCATGACACTCCCGGAGGATCCGGCTATACCACTCCTGGGCATATACCCAGAGGCTTTACCTGCATGCAATAAGGACACATGCTCCACTATGTTCATAGCAGCCTTATTTATAATAGCCAGAAGCTGGAAAGAACCCAGATGTCCCTCAACGGAGGAATGGATTCAGAAGATGTGGTATATTTACACAATGGAATACTACTCTGCAATTAAAAACAATGAATTCACGAAATTCCTAGGCAAATGATCAGAACTTGAAAATATCATCCTTAGTGAGGTAACCCAATCACAAAAGAACACACATGGTATGCAGTCACTGATAAGGGGATATTAACCCAGAATCTCAGAATACCCTAGACACAATTCACATATCAATAGATTTCTAAGAAGATTGAAGGAGAGACCCCTGGTCCTGGAAAGACTGGATGTAGGGGAACGCCAGGACAGAGAAGAGAGAGGGGGTTGAATGGGGAAAAGAGGGAGGGAAGGGGGCTTATGGGACTTTCGGGGAGGGAGGAAATGGGAAAGGGGAAATGATTTCGAATGTAAATAAAAAAAACTTAGAAAATAAAATTTAAAAAAAAATATCACAGAAGATTAAAAAAAAAGATTTGGTATCTCTTACATAGTGCTGGGGAGTAGAGTTATATTTTGTGCACCTTCAAGCATGTATGCTCTGCAATGAATCCAAAGGAAATCTGACACCTCCTAAAGCATTTTTGCAACATGCTGTGTTGGTTACTTTTGTTGGGGTGTACTCTGTGAAGGTCGTCTTTGTAGTATTCAACTGTTAATTCTATACTGGTAGGTGAATACTGGCTAGATTTGGGTATTGTTATTCTTATGGTTCATCCCTTGCCTCAGTATTTTGTAAACTTACACCTTCCTCGGTCACTAATTGGCTTAATACAGATCTGATGGCCAGTAGCTGGGCAGGAAAGGGAAGGCAGGACTTCTTGTCTGAGAGAGGGTCTCAGGGAGAAGAATTTAGGTGGGGAGATTCACCAGAGGGAACAGAGGAGGTTTTACATACTGGGAGAGAGAGAGAGAGAGAAAGAGGTAGCTGGCCACACGTAGGACATAGACAAGAGTAGCCAGGTTAATTAAGTTAGGTGAGCTACCCGAGAGTTAGCCTAAGCTAGGCCTAAGGTATAATAAAATCAAAAAATGTCTCTGCCATGACTGGCAGGTTCAAGAAAGTCCAGCAATATAGTTTTATGTCTACTTGATACAAGCTAGAGTCATTTGGGAAGAGGGAACCTAAGTTGAGAAAATGTCCCCCCATGAGATTGGTTTCCGTGGAAACCTAAGTGCATTTTCTTAATAAGTGATTAGTGTGGGAGGGCCCAGTCCATTGTGGGTGGTGCTACCCTGGGTGTGATGAGCGGGCTATACAAGTTGTGGGTAGCAAGTCAGTAAAGGGCATTCCTCCATGGCCTCTGGTTTAATTCCTGCCTCCAGGTTCCTGGCGTGAGGTCCTGCCCCACCCTCGCTTCATGCTGGGCTGTGGTCTGGATGTGTAAGCTGAAATGAACCCTTTCTTTCCCCAGTTCCTTTCCCCCTTCATGATGTTTTAATCACAGCAATAGAAACCCCAGGGCACTGTTAAACACAGAAGAACATTAGGAACCACCTAAATGGCTATAACAAGATAAAGGATGGATACATTTTGGAGCAAGCGTTCAGTGTAACTATATCAAAGAGAAAATGGTTAAATGGAAATCATGTGCGGATATTGCCTGCATGGACAACTAACACTAAATGTTGAACAATTGAAGCAAGATATGAAGGTAAGTGCAGGGTGTGGGGCTCGTGGACAAGGCTTAGAAATGAGCAGTATTACTGTCATTTGTGTACATCCAAGGAACATGAACACAGAAACGTGGGAGTGACAAACACCAGATTCTCTCTGGAGAAGAAACATGGAGGAAGAGAGAAGAGACAAAAAGTGGTGTACAACAAGCTCAAACCTCGTTATTTTATGTGTTATTAAAATGTTCAGAAAGCGTGAGGGTGTGTGAGTAATTACGGTAGGTGGGTGGTTTATCTAACCCTGTGGTAACCCTGGATACTGCACGGATGGGCAATGCTAACTTAACTAAGCAAATTACATACATTTTTGTTTAGAAAATTGAAATTAAATTCAAATCAATATCCTTAAAGTTGGCTTCTCCAATTGGCTGATGAAGGGGCCAAATGTGTGTGTGTGTGTGTGTGTGTGTGTGTGTGTGTGTGTGTGTGTGTGTATGTGTAACAATAATAATTAAAGGAGGAGTTATTGATTTGGGAGAGAGAGTGGGGACACTGGAGTTGGGGACAGGAGAGGTGGAAGTAATGGAGATACAGTGCTCATCTATGAGGCTCTCAAAAAGAATTAAAAATTTAAAATAACAGGTGATAAAATACTTATTTTACTCTAAATACCTCTTTTCTGCGTTTGAAGTGTGCATGTAGAACAAAAATACCACCAACAATGACAGAAACAAACCTTCAAGGTCTTAGAGTTTAGGACGGCGGGGTTGGAATCGGACTCCTAGTCGTTCCAGGGCTGCGGTCCATACTATTTTGTCCCGTTTCCATATCAGGAGATGTGTCTGACCTCCTTCTCCTTTGTCCTGTCAGTGAACCCTGCCGGAATCTTTCTCTCACCATATCTGCAAACTACATCACCATTTTTCTGCGTCTGTTATCTCAAAGGCTCATTCGCTCCCATCTGGAATATCGCTCTGTGCGCAGTTGACTCCTCCTGGCCCCCGCCTGCCCCGCGCCATTGACTTTTAAATAAATGTTTAGAGAACGTTGGAAGGAGAATGGGACAAAGAGGAGACCTCGCAAGAAAGAACCAGCGAAAGGCCCAGAAAGCTGGCCTTAGAATGTAAAAATGGGGAAAAGGTATATTGGAGAGGATTTCACAGCTTCTAGGAGAGGGTTGCAGAATAAGATTCAGGGAAGCCCGGTGGCGTGATCCTGTTGGACTGTGGGGGTTTATACTGTGTGCTGTGGACACTGCCAAGCATTGCGGGGGCTGATTCATGCCCCTCCTCCCGAAGGGTGTGCTATTATTCTTGTTTTGCTGTTATTCTCACACTTTGCAAAGGACGATGGCATGCAAAGGAGACAGGCTAAGTAACTTAGGGGTTTGAACCCTGAAAACGTACTTCTGAGTCCATGCTGTCTGCCATGATAGCAGGAATTAAGGAAGGCAGAGACTGAACAGGGTGCACTAATACCTTTGTTAAACATATAGATGGGGTGAAACTTTAAGGTGAGCATGTTGAGACACAGGCCGAGGACCTCTGATGACCAAACTAGGCAAGGGAGGGAGGTACCTACATCAGCCACAGGGAGTCAAGGACTTGACTGCAGCAAAGTCAGAAATAAATACAACCCGTGAGAAACTGGTCTGCTCTCTTAAGGTTCTAGGGCAGCATCTCTAAACTGTTTCTGTCGGAATTCTATACACTCGACATGGTTACTGTCATTTGAAATGTCACTATTCTTGCTTTAATTATCATTTTCTACTGGGAAAAGTGGGGCTTTGCCATTGTTTGAGACTTTTTTTCTATGCCGTTAATTGAAGCCTAGTAGGGCTTAAGAGAATAAATGTATAGGGGACAGACGCCATAGAGCTGAGGGGATAAACATCTGAAAAGATGGCCCTGGAGCCCGAGTTGGCCTGGAGCAGGACAGACCCTGGGAAACTGAGTGACTAGGAAGAGGGAATGAGGTCAGGGGGCAGAGAGCAGGAAGCAGGAAACTGCCACTTGGCTGATTGGTGGATGTGCCAATCTGTCTGTCAGTAACCAAGCCTCTTCTACAGGCAGCCGGCGCTTTCCCGTCTCCTTAAGGCTAGAGAAGACAGCTTTGCCACACACCGGAAAGTCATTTTGCTCTCTCCATTTTCTGTGCACCTCCCAATATCTCGCTGTCCCTGGTGAACTGCTCCCCCTCCTTCTCAGGCTCCTCCCACTTCCCAGCCTCGGCCCCCGTCTCTGCAAACCACAGAAGCTTACCAAAAAGAGTCATCTGCTACTTGCTTGTACTACCTTTTGTCTCGGGTCTTCCTAAAACCCGAGTACCAATACATGGACAGATAATCTCACAAGGCCATGTGAGATCGGGTCATGTGACCAGCTGACCAACCCATACAAGAGAGGTCAAAGAGGATGAGATGCTCGTGTAGACAGCCTGTGGCTTCAAAATAATTAAGTTAATTAATTAATTAAAATCATGAATGCTTTTCAAATGCTATTATGTAAAAAAATCAGAAATGAGGATTAGAAGGTTACCTTTAGTCCTAGAAAATGAGCTTGGGTTTCTAGGTTTGTGACTGTAAGAAAACCAATCATTCTTAACGTTTACGGTTGATTCACTGCTATGGGTGGTCTTACTGGGGCTCACGGGAGTCAGGCTGGTAAATGTCTCAGAGACCCGTTTGAACCCAGAAGACCCTGACTTCTCTCATTTGGCCCCTTCATCAGCCAATCGGAGAAGCCTACTTTAAGGCTACTGATATGAATTTAATTTCAATTTTCTAAACAAAAATTTATGTAATTTGCCTTAATTGGCAATATGGATCAGAAACATGGAATACAGCAAGAAACCACTCTCTGGAACTAATCCTATAGTACTACTAGAAATCCCATAGTATTACCAACTTTCCCTGTTATTTTTCTGTTATTAAAAAAAAAATCTGTTATCCAAGACCTTTAAGGCACCATTGCGTTAAAGGGTATCTCTAACTAAATCCCTTTGCAACCTGAATACAAAGGCCCTACCAAGTCCATTCCCACAAGTCTTCCTGGGACCACATCACTAGAATAATTCAACCAAAGCTTCCTGTGGACTTGAGTCCAGCTGGATAGAGGCTCTATGTACTTACGTCCAGCTGGTTCTGAAACCTCAGAAAGAGTGCGTGAACTTCCAGAGGCAAGCAGATCTTTTGAGCAATTCCTTCCCCTGGACTGACTTAGAATATCTGTTCCCTTTAACTTCTTCCCGTTTCATTCAAGCCTTCCCTTCTCCTGTCCCTTCCACCTCCTATCAGAAGCACAAAAAACACCACCCTCTTGCAGCACCTCCTAATTCCACCCACAGTAATGCTACGTTTAAAGAACACACATTTATTTGCTTTAAAAAATGTGCTCTGCAGAAGGCTCCCTCAAGGAAAAGTGTTCTCACCCTCCTGGTGCCAGTCCAAGTGTTATTTTTTTCTCTCCGGCTCCTCTCTTCCCAGATGACTACACTTTTGGTTGGCGTTTCTCTGCAAGAATGTTCAAGACCTCTTTAAGAGTCAGAAAAGCTACCTGAGTTTGCAGGCAGCTTCCTGTGGGGGTCACAGTCTGCAGAGTGAACAATGACTTGTTGCACAGAAGATGGGCAAGGTGTTTGAAAAAACAGGAAGCACCTGTCAAAGTGTGACTTTCTTTCTGGAAGCAGAGAGCTCCCTCAGAGGTGGTTCTAGATGTTTCTGGCTGCTTCCACCATGCACTGTAAGGCTGTGAAGTGCCCTCAGCAACTAGGAAAGACTTGTGAAGGGCAGGGTTATTTGGAGACTGCGATGGAGGGGATGGAGAATGATGATCGTCCATAGCTTCTTTAGTTTTCCTTTTTGCTGTAGAGATTCATTTTTTTTGTGTAAAAGTGGAGCTGAGTGATCCTTGCAATGGGGAAATTCCAAGCACGTGAGAATTGGAGGCGACATATTTGTTATTATTGCAGGTTCCTGGAATACGGACACACTTTCATTGATTAGTCAGTGAATGTGTTCTATGTCAAACAGTAAGAGAGTCCTTAGACATGTACAGGGAATAACACAAACATGTATTCTGTTACCCTTAAAATTCCTGTACCCCATGTTACTCTTAAAATTCCTGTACCCCATGTTACCCTTAAAATTCCTGTACCCCATGTTACCCTTAAAATTACTTATAAGGTGTCATGTTTCAGATTTGCATTTTCACTTTAAAAAAATGTTTATTTCATTTAGTATGTGTAAGGGAAGGATATGTATTTGTGTGCTTGAGAACTGACCATCCTTTGGGCACCCACATGACTACAGTGGATAAAGTTTCAAAGCTTGTTTGACTAGAACCTTGCTTCACTTGTATTATATATTAAGCAAAGGTTAGTGAGTCCTCTAATCTTGCCAGCATCTCAATCGGGGTAACTACTTCCTGCATGTCCCTGACAAAGCTTCCTGGATTATAGACAACCTAATTGATCACTGCTCCTATCTGCTCACACGCTGCTCTTCACAGCTAGGTAGAAAAAGCCCTGGGGTACCACAGAATAAGGCCCTCCTGTCTGTAAGGAGGCCGGAGGTTCCGAAGGGCACTCTCTACATAGCCTGAGCTTCAAAAGCCAACTGGGAAACACAAGAAGAAACAACTCTTGTAGTTTGCAGTACCCATGCCAGGATTGAAAGACTCATTTTCATAAGGAAAATTTAAAGAAGATGTCATCCTGATTAAAAAACAAACAAAATCCTAGGGTTAAAGCACTAGCCATTTAGAAGCAAAGTAATTTGGTTTTGCTTTGTGCTTTTGAGACAAGGTCTCTCTATACAACCCTGGCTGTCCTAGAACTCACTCCATAGCTCAGGCTGGGCTTGAACTCAGAGATCTATCAGCCTCTGTCACCTGAGTGCTGGGGTTAAAGGTATGCGCCACCATGCCCAGTCAAGAGTCAGACTGATTTTTGACTTGGAAATGATTCCCCCTGGAAAATCAAAGGAGACGATAAGTGAGCTGTTTTCAGTGAACCTGCAGGCATAGCTGCATAAATGTTGTAATCAAAGCTCTTTGACAGTTTGAATTTGAAATTCTCAAAATAAATACTGCTGATTTGTTGGTAGGCTTCACTGAAAGAAAGAGCAGTGACTGAGGAGGAAGAAGCCGGGAATAAATTCCAACTCTGTCACGGACTAAGTGCTTGAGCTTGGGTGGGTTGTTGAGCATTTTTGCAAGATCAAGTTTCCTTTCTCATAAATGGAAGTAATTTCCATACTTACTTCAAACAATCATCACGAGAACTGAGTTATGGGAAGCTCGCAGAGCAGGGTAATTATCTCCCCAGGTTCTAATGCTGGGTTGGGACTGGAGCCAAGAGACATAGGATTGATGTTGGAAAGGTAATTTTTGTGCCTGGCATCTTAGATACCAATAGTGTGAAAATTCTACATGCCCTGCCTTTGAATGTCCCCCAGATGGCCCTTCTGAGTGACAGACCCACCAACTCAGGGAAGTGTTCTCCCGGCTACACACGTGAGTCTGCTCAACTTGGCATCTGTTCCTTGGAAAGAGAAGAAAATATTTCTTCTAAGGTTCGAATGAAATTCACAAGGGACCAGTTAGCTGCGGACTAAATTTTAATTTGTCTTAAAGGACACTTTCCACATTGTGTGAGTGATTAAAGGCAACCATAATGAATCCAGCTATTATCTAAACGGCACAGGCAGGGATGGGTAGTAGGAAGTCCAGGACTAACTCCATTACCATTCACTAGATGGATGTCCTGGGACAAGAGACTTCACCTTGTTGAGTTTGTTTCCTTTACATAAAGTGTGGACAGCACTAGAATCTTTCTCATAGGGCTCTTGAGAAGATCTTGAATTGATAGGAGAAAGAGAAAGGATAAGAAAAGTGAAAGGGGGGAGAGAGAGGAAGAGGGAGAAGGAGAGAGGGGAGAGAGAGAGGAGGACAGGAGAAGGGGAGGGGGGAGAGAGGGAAGGGGGGAGGGGAAGAGAGGAGGAGAGGAGAGGGGGAAGGGGCCGGGCAGGGAGAGAGGGAGAGAGGAGAGGGGGAGGGGGAGAGAAGAAGAGAGGGGGAGGAGGAGAGAGGAGAGGAAGAAGGGTAGGGGAGAGAGGAGAAGAGGAGAGAGAGGGTGAGAGAGAAGAGGGGGAGAGATAGGAGGAGGAGAAGGGAAGAGGAGAGGGAGAGGCAAAGAAGGGGAGGGGGAGAGGAGAAGGAAAAAGAAGAGAGATCTTATATATACATCCTGTTTGCATATATTGGGGATATATTCAATTATATTTAAATAAACTCTAGTATAACACCTACTGTGTGTTATGAGCTACATTAAATTTTAAAGACAGAAGAATATTCAAGATTATTGGCTTTAATTGGAAAGCACAAATAAACATAATGATTATCACTGATTAATTCAAAGATGGACTGGAAGAGGTCTCAAGAATCAGGAGAAGATATCTGAATGTGCTACTTGGAAGAGAGGAAGTGTTAGAAATGAATGATTAAAGGTATTCATGATGAATCGAGCTATCGTATCAATTCTTATCTATGAAGAACATTGTGAACAGAGAGGAGAGATTTATTTTTAGGGTGTCATTTACCAATCAGTATCTTTTGGGATCCTGTATAGGAGTTGTTGTCACTCTGGAAGCAGACTACTTTTCTGAGCTCTGATAATGGTACTGGAGTTGGACAGACTTGGGGTCCCATAAATTGAGATAGACAATGTTTGTACTTCTTCCAAATCACCAGCATGAGAACTGAGATATGTAAAGCATCTAGAACAAAGTGGTTATCTACCCTGGGTCTAGTGCTGGACTGAGACCTGAGATTGATGTTGGAAAGATCGCTTTCCTCCCTGGTATCTCGAGCAACTCCAGAACAAGACTTCTTTACTCTATTGATTCAAACAGTAGTCTCTCTATAAGTTCAACCAAGAATGTACTCTGTCTGGGCATCCTGTAGCCCAGTTAACACACAAACTTAGCAACTGCAAGCTTCTAATCCCTAAGACATAAGGACTTTATTTAGAAATGGGATCATAGCTGATGTAATCATGCTAACATTGTACTAGAGAAGGATCCAGTATCCAGTAACCAAGTCTGAGCTGATTAATGAAAAGCAGCAATTTGGATATATTGGTGAGGGGTAGGGGCACATAAACAGAAAGGACATTTTTCTGAAGACAGTGTGAGATAATGGTGTAAGGAGCCAGATCAATCCAAGACTTTCTCAGAGCCCCCGATGAAAGGACACAGCACTTAGTTCTGTGACTTGACAAGGTCTGTTTGCTGCTGGAGCCAGTGTCTCAGACCCAAATGTCACCCCCTGCCGACCCCTTCTGCAACCCCGTGCAGTGGTTATCCGTCCTCAGACAGCTGTATCTGAGGTATCCCATGATGCTCTCTTTGCCAACACTGTCTGACTTAGCTCTCTGTTGACATTGGTCATTTCCCCCTTGCAAATACTATATATGATACTATACTTAGTAAACGTGCTTAGATGAAGTCATCTGCTTATGCAAGAACTTCTGCCTCCAGCTGTTGTGTTTATCTTCTTCATTTCTCTTGCCCAGTTCTCCCAATTAACCCCTTGCCATTTGGGACTTTAGATTTACATGACAAGGGATGAAAACCAATAAGGCCATCAAAGGACCAGAAGCTAGGGACTAGCATGGAACAATTGGATTGCCAGTCCTCAGGAGGGACCAATCCTGCCAACACCTTCATTTTAGAGTTTTGACTTCCATGCTAGAGAGAAATACATTTTGTTTGTGCCATCTAGCTTGTGGGACATGGTCAAGACAGCAGAAAATAACAAACGAACAAATGAACAAACAAAACACTACAGTGCTCCAACTAGTGTGTATGAAGAAGGGTAAGTCCTGAAAGTTTCATAATAATTCACTTAGAGAGTTCTACAGATCAGTGGGCCAGACACAACCTTGTCTTTGCCCATGGGCTGATATAATTCAGCCTTCTTTCCTATTGTGGAAAGGACACTGCCCTTCTGTGGCCCTGGAGTTTACGACTCGTTCAACCAGTGAAACTGGGCAGTGACCCAGTGCCAGCGCTAAGCTTGGGTCTTAAGAGTCTGAGAGAGGATGCGGAGGGTCTCACACTGAAGCTGAGGTTTTCTCATTAACCCCGAGCTTATGAGAATCGAATGTTCACATTCACCATCTTTTGAGGCTTGTTATCTAGCACTGACTAATATGACCACTTTCATTTTCTGATCTAGTTTTGCTTGTTGAATATGAGAGTTCATTCTGAATTTACTTCATGTTTGCCAAGAGAGAATTGCAAAACACACATGATAGAAAGGGGGCCTTGGACTAGCCCAAGATTAAGACTCCAGATGCCTAAGAGTATTGATCAAAATTTCATGTATCCTGGGCTCTTAAGTGTTGGTTATAATCAAAAGCAGTATCCTGAATTTTAAATGTGAAAAGAGATGACTATTTATATGTGTTATAGAAAAAGATATAATCTTTTCTAAATCTATTTCTTTTTTTCTAAATTTGGATATCCTCATTTGTGACATGGAAATAATAGTATCGGCTTATATATATAAAACCTATGATCGCATCAAAGGCAAATGATAATATATAAATGATAATACATGACTTGGATCCAACTTCCCTGGGAGTCTTCAAGACATAATGGCAAGAAAGGAAATAAGGCTTCTGGCAAAGACAATACTGGGTCTTCCCACATGTGATGGTTTGTATATACTTGTCCCAAGGAGTGGCACTAGTAGAAGGTGTATCCTTGTTGGAGCAATTGTGTCACTGTGGGGATAGGCTTGGAGATCTTCCTCCTAGATGTATGAGCATGCCCTGTCTGTTCCTAGCTTCCTTCAGATGAAGATGTAGAACTCTAGCTCCTCCTGTACCATGCCTGCCTGGATGCTGCCGTGCTTCTGCCTTGATGACAATGGACTGAACCTCTAAACCTATAAGCCAGCCCCAATTAAATGTTGTCTTTTATAAAACTTACATTGGTCATGTGTCTGTTCACAGCAGTAAAACCCTAACTAAGACACCACATGACCTCTACTTTCTGAAGACTCACGGAAGTCTATGTCCTCCTTATTTAAAATAATATCCTTTATTTATTGTTGGAGAATTTTATATATGTATACTTGTATTTTAATAATATTTACCCCCATTTCCCTCCTCCAACTCCTCTTGTTCCCTTCGACACTCCCCTCAAAATTCATATCTTTTTATAAATGTATTTAAGCCTTCTGAGACCAGTTAGTCCATGTGAATGAGTGTGCAGCTCATGTTTTGAAGCAGAAACAACACCTGGTGATAAAGGACTGTCCCTCTCAGAGTAGCCAACTGTCAACAGCCAATAGCTCCTGAGCTAGGGGCGGGGACATCATCAGCCCCTCCCCCTTCCATGTTGAAATGTTGTTTAGTTTGACTCTGGGAAGGTCTTAGCAGAGATCACATCTGCTGGGTTTATGAGTGCAAAGGTCCTGTTGTGTCCAGTGGTCCTCCCCCCATTTCTGGCTTTTTACAAACTTGCCCCCACGTTGTTCTCTGAGCCGTGGGGGCAGCAGGTATGGTACACATGTGCTGTTTCAGGCTCAGCACTCCACACACATCTACTCTCTGTACTTTTTGTTTTAATGAATGAGATACAAGTTGCTTCCAGTCTCGGTTCCTAAAATCAAAGTAACCTCCCAGTCCTTGCTTCCACAGTTCAGGGTGATGGTGGAGGACCACAGGCCCAATGTCTTTTATACAAGATTGGGGGTGGGGGATGACGCCCCAGATTTCCACCAAACTATGAGGTAGCTTTTACTTTGGTTGAGTTTGTAGCTTTGTTGGAATAGCAAATGCAGCTTTCTCTGTTTAGCACAAGATCTTCCACCATACCTGTGGGAGGTACTTTTGAGGTGAGGGGGAATGCTGGGCTCCCTTTCTATCCCCATTCAGCATTGCACAAGATCTCTGGTTTGGTTCTGTGTGAAAAGGATAAGGATAAGACATGATGGAGTAAAACCAAACCAAACCAAACCAAAAAACAAACTAAAACCAAAAAAACTGTAAATCATTAAGCTGTAAAGAAAAGTTCAAACACTGAGGATATTTTGTCTATTTTGTAACCAAGCAAAGAATATATGTGGAGCGTTTCAACTGTGCTTAAATAGCTGAAGTTTGGGAGAGAAATCTCTTTCGGTGTAACTTCAGGAGTCGAGCTGTTGGTGTTAAAAGCGCGGGTTGAAAAGAGGACAGATTTTGGCTTCATATGTGGGAGAAATTCTCATGCCTCTCTGAATATGACACAAGGTGCTATTAATGGACACACATCAAAGCGGCATTTGACCAACAAGTCCAGTTTGTGTCTGCACAGCCGCATTAGTCTTCCCTTTCTACCTTGATGAGCTCACACACTGTGCAAGGGCTTGTTCCTGGCCTGGCCTCAAACTGAGAGAGCATTTCCTCTGTCTTTGCGCTCCACTTGAGAAAGTACATTCCTTCTCACTGGATGCCCCGAACATCACCTTAAGAGACACAGAAGACTTGGAAAGCACGCGTATATTACAGAAAGGGAATGAAGTGAATGGCTTCTAAGTTTCCTTCAGGATCAAGGATGATGTATTTATTGTTCCGGTATTTTTAACGTTTGCTTTTTCAGGCCACAGTTTGTGTAAATCAAAGCGGGCCGGGAATGAGGAACTGCCCTTGGATCCTTTGAATTGGGGCTTCCTCTCTGAATTCCATTCAACCGTAGACAGCAGCAAGCCGATCGTGGAGTGAGTGACATTTCAGCCCTCTTAGGGGATAGAGGACACGCCACTATACAGGTGGCTCTAATTACTCGAGCCTTGGCTGCCAGGGGAGACCAGAGGGAAGCAATCAAGCCACCAAGGAAACAATGCCAGGTAGCTGGGTCAGTCAGGAGTCTCCTGGAGCGTTGCCAGCAAACACAGCCCCACTTGGCCAGCTCTGTAAAGACTAATTGAAGAGAATTTACCCAGAGGGACAGCATGTGTAGTAGATATACCTGCTTTTAAGCCTTAAAGCTTTAAGGCATTTTCTATAAGAAAAAAGGGGAGGAGGAGGGACCCAGGACTTAGAGAAGGCAGCTAGATGAAAATAGAATACAGTCAGATAATGACTTCTAAGACCTGAATGAGTTTATGGTGCCCCGATACACGTTTCCACCGTCTCCTAGCCTGTTGTCCCGGCACCTCGGCATTTCCGGTTCCCATGTCAGCAGGAGCTGCAGGTTGATTCTTTGACTCAACATCCCGGTACTTCTTTCTTTCTTTTGTGCTGTGACAGAAAAAACACATGAGCCCAGCACAAGCTCTTTTACACAGTGTGGGAGCTCAGCAGGGTTGAAAGGAAAGGGAAGGCAAAGCAGAAGTCGGGCTGGAACACGTCTTTGGTTGGGGGCTGCCATAGGGACATTTCGCTGAATCGATTTTAGTTAGGACAGATCCTATATAGCCAAAGCATGCAAGGAGGCGATGCAGCTCAGAGCTATCTCAGGAGCAGTTGCTCCCTATCTCCCATGAAGAATAAGGACCCCGTAATTAACCAGCCAGGACTCAGCCATCCTTGTGCACTGGATAAGCATCTTACTGTTTTGATTAATATGACAGGAATATGACCGCGTGACCTGTGAAGAAGGTGCCTGGTCATCTGAGTCAGATAGCTGCGGGCTCATTCTTGGCTCTCACTAACCCTCGTGCTCCTGCCGAAGTATCAGAAGGTTCTGTTGTCACTCGGTCAGCAACTCCACGAAACCCTAAACACCCTCTACTCTCGAGATGTCTCAAGGGCGATATTCCTTTCCTGTTGGATTTTCCTTTCATGGACCCAAGCGTTTGAGAGGATATCTTTGTAGAATTTGATTGACAAACGCAGGAGCTCTGATTCTAAAAGGTAAGAGCTCAGGATCACCTTGGACAATTTGAGAAAGTTGAAAATGAAGATTGAAAAGATAAAATAAAAATAAAGATAAAATAAAATAAAAAAGAAAAGTAAGGAAGTCTATAGGGAGAAATAGAAGTTTTTTGGTTTTTTTGGTTTTTTTTGAAAGATCCAGGAAATAAAAAACAAATTTGGCTTGAGCTGTCTGTGTTGTCTTTGAGCACAGACGATAGCATGAACTTTGACATATAAATTTTGTCAAAATTAGAATTACCATGTGATCCAGCTAAACCACTCCTAGGAACTCCAAAGGCAATCCAAGTCAGCACACTTCTTCCAGAATGGCCAATTACGGGAGTAGCTTAGGTCTCTACAAACCAATACATAGATTTAAAACATGGCTAATTCACACAATGGAATTTTGTTTAGTCATAAAGAAAATATTATGTCATTTGAAGAATACTGGGGTTCAAGCACTTCTCCATTGCCCTGTTTTCTTCTGAGAGAGGTGGACAGCAAGGGCCTGTCCAGCCTAGAGCTCAGTCCCGAGGACACAGTGTTACCATGGCTTCAAAGGGAGCATATTGTCCCAGGCAGAAACCAGTGGCTTCATTTCCAACATGGCATCCTCACCTCCTCTGCTGTAGTGGATGACACTGAGTTATTAAGATCTTTTATTTCTAATCAAATTCCAGGGCACACTGGCAATGTTCTCTGAAGGCCTTTGCACTAAAGTTTCCATGATGGATTTCCTGGTTCTCTCCCCATCCAGTGTGTCCATCTTCCCTTGGAACACCTCTCGGAGCTTGGTACCTTTGTTAGGTGACAGGTGAGATGATAGTCTCACGCTATTGACTTGGTGAGGCTCTCATGATGAAAGAAAAGCATTGCATACAGAACATGAACCAGCTCTAGGATTACAGCACAGTGCCATGTCAGTTAAAGCTATAGACATGTACCACATGCTCATAGCTTTGGTGTTTTGAAAAGGTAGAAAACCATAAAAAGGGAAATAAAAATCACCCTTGATTCCATTATTTCATGTGTCCTCCCGGGAGCAAATCCTGCTTCAAGCCTGTTTTTGTGAGGCCTCCAGTTAAGAATGACTTTTAAACTATTAAGAGCTTTAATTATAGTAGTTCATGTTCACACACACACACACACACACACACACACACACACACACGGAATAAACTGTGGAACCCATATATGGCTACTAACTAAAATATGTGTTATCTGGTCTTTAAAAAGTTTGCTTACCTCTGATTCAGAATTAACCATTTTTATGTTGGTGCTTCTGTCTGTCTGTCTGTCTGTCTGTCTGTCTGTATCTATCTATCTATCTATCTATCTATCTATCTATCTATCTATCTATCTATCTATCTATTTGTATATGTATGTATGTATGTATTTATGTATGTGTGTGTGTATCTATCTATTTATCTATCTATCTATCTATCATCTATCTATCTGTCTGTCTGTCTATCTATTTGTGTATGTATGTATGTATGTATGTATCTATCTATCTATTTGTGTATGTATGTATGTATGTATCTATTTGTATATATATGTATGTATATATGTGTGTATCTATCTATTTGTATATATATGTATGTATGTATGTGTGTATCTATCTATCTATCTGAGGACTCTCACAGATTTTAGTGGGGAAGAGCAAAGCAGTGACATCACTTTATACTGTTTTATAACTTGTATTTTTCTCTACTATAAAATCACACCGTGAATATTTCCTCATGTCATTTTTTTAAGGAAAGCACATTTTAATTATAAATGTCAAATATAAATAATTACCTTTATGGGACATGTGTCTTATTAGCTCATCTTCATTTCCACATAACTCAGCCGTTTCAAGGGATGAACACCTACCCATCTTAAACTAATATTGTCATAGTTTTAAAGTCTCCATCATCCATTTGAAGTGTATGTGTGCTGTGCAATCTTCACCAATACACCGGTTTAAGTTCCACCATCATAAAACAAAAATCCTCGCACCCACAAGATAATCCCATCCTTCCCCCTCCACTAAAACCACCATTTTTATAGTTACATGGTACTTATTTCTTCAATGTCCTCTGGCTCTTCCTTGGGAATTTCTCTGCCAGTGTTGGACATAGATGCTATTTTCTGGTGAACTTGTTTAAAGTACATGGGGAAAGCAATTAAAGTGAGATCAAAGGATTCTCACCGGTGCTTGGGACTGTACTTTTTTTTCCCTAAAAGAATAGTCATAATTCAATTAAATGGTGCTTTTATGTTGAGTAGAAAGTTTTGGAGTTGTGGTTAGAGTTCTGGCCCTGTGACTTAGCCTTCGGGGTTAGTTTTTCTCATTGAGTCTCCTAGCTCTGCTTTTCAGACAACCAAGTGTCGTGAAGTGATTGGGGTGAGGCGATGTTCAAAGGGGAGATGGTACGTGAAAAATCACTTAAAATAGTATGCAAGTGTTGATTATTGCTAGGCTGCCACAAAACTCACCATCAAACAAAGTTACCAGAGAAGGAAATATTTGGGCGGTTCTTTTTCAAGTGGGAAGATCAGTACAGCGAAATAGGAGTGAAGGAAGGTTTCAGAAATGACTTTTTAGTGGCTCA
Organism: Tokudaia tokunoshimensis; assembly: GCA_036184795.1. Classification (NCBI taxonomy): domain Eukaryota; kingdom Metazoa; phylum Chordata; class Mammalia; order Rodentia; family Muridae; genus Tokudaia; species Tokudaia tokunoshimensis. The sequence continues at coordinate 41,008,752 of BTHU01000007.1, forward strand.
ATTTTCCCCCTGGAAATTTCCCATTGTCCTGGGATATTGCTTGGTTCAAAAGTTGAGCACTTCTGCACACATTTGATTAAAATGTAGCCTGGGCATGCTATGTGAAGAATTTTAAAGAGTCCATGAAATCACCCGACTGTCAGCCCTATACATCTTTCTTACTATTCACATCGCCATCGGAACATACTGAACAGTCCATCAGCATAGAAAGCTGGTTGGGATTGTGTGATTCTGCATACGTACTTTTTAATATTTAGTCTGTAATTATTGTGCATTCCATTTGCAATAACTAGGAAATAAGAATATAAAATAGTTCTAAGATCTGTGAGGTGGCTCTGGCGATAACAGCACTTGCAACCAAAACTGAGGGTCTGAGTTGAATCCCTAGAAAGGACCTAGTAGAGTTAAAAATCGAGTCCTGAAAGTTGTCTTCTGATCTCTATGGGTAGCAGGAACACACACACACACACACACACACACACACACACACACACACACACACACTGTAATTTTAAAAACTATAATAGTTATATCATCAATCTCTATTAACTTCAGTTTTCGGGTGTCTAGAGATATAAATCAGGTGCCATACTCTAAAGCAAAAAATCATTTTGTTTACAAGCAGTACTTTCAAAGTTCCCGTGTGTGTAGGTAGACAGTCAGATCAGGAATTCTCCTGTGAGGTGCTGTGGATTTAGGGAGTCATTCATCACTGTTGATAAAACATCCTGAAAACCGTTTTCCCCAACAGTCCTCTGTTCTTATTGCTACCCAGCTGGGTAAGAATTCAAAATCAAGCCTCAAATGGACCTCCTGGCAATTCGGAGCCACTGGGATCCTCCAGTCAGAGGAACGAACTATAGTTCATGTCTCTACAAGTTTGTAAGAATCCCCCAGAAAGATACCCCAAACTACGAATGCAAATGTGTGATAGGAGACTCTTCAATCCTGAGGCTAGAGCAATCGCTAGGAACCGGATGTGGCTGCCTTCCGGTGAATCCTGAGAGGAGATCCTGCTTTCCCCCAGAAGCTCTGAAGAGGACGTTGTTCCTGGAAGGCCTTTGCTTTCTCTCTATCTGTCCCCTGTGGCCTCTTGCCCCGGTGTAAAGATTCTACCTAGCAGTGCTGGGGAAGGAAAGAAATATCTCATGCTGTGTGGTGGTTTGAATTTAAGCATGCCTCATCCCCATAGGCTCATAGATTACGATGCTTGGTCACAGGGAGGGGCGCTGTTAGGAGATGGGGGCCTTGTTGGAGGAAATGTGTCCCTAGGGACAGGCTTTGAGGTTTCAGAAGCTCAAGCCAGGCCTTGTGTGTCACCTAGTGGACCAGTTGCCTGCTGCTCCAGATGTGGAGTTCTCAGCTTCCTCTCTAGGACCACATCTGCCCTCATACCATCACGCCTTCTGCCATCAAGGACTGTGGGCTAAACCTCTGAAATGTAAGAGAGCCCTGATGAAATGCTTCCTGATTAGCTGTGGTCAACTATCACAGAGCTAGGGGCATCCATTCTTGAATTAGTGGCTGTCCTGATGAAGCCAGCGACTCTTAGATTTCAGGCCACCCCTGGGGAAATAGATCAATGGAAGATTCACAGCAAGCACACAAATAGAACTTGGATCCCGGAGATGTGCCCTGGTTTCTTTCAGTGGAGACAGGAGAATCTGGCAGCCAGCCAAATCCCTGTCACTTGGGGAGCACTTTCCTCCTATCATGTACAAATGTGACCAGGTTGGACAGAGACCAAGTTGGCTACTGGAGACACGCCACCACTTATAGGCTGTGTCAGGGTGACCTTTTTAGGTCTGGATTGCCGACTGGATTAACTCCCCACTTTGCTGTGAAGCAAAAAAGTTTCAGAGAGCTATTCAGGTGACAAACGGCCCAGATAAGATGACATTTCTTCTCAGACTGAGTGACAGGGTGCTGAGTGGCAATCAGATTGTTGATAGTGGCCAGGAAGCCGGAAACAGCAGGCTACTCTCTGAAGCACATTGAGATGCTGTGGATAGAAAATGACGGGAGCTATGAAGGCATAAGTGAGCTTGGGAATAACTTTGAAATTATCACACAAATTTTGTTGAAAAGTTTTCCATCCCCCTTCCTTCCCTTCCCCTTCTCCGTTCCCTTTCCCATTCTTCCCCCTTCCCTCCATCCTTCACTCCTACTCTCCTTCCCTCCCTCTCTCCCTTCCTCCTCTCTCCTTCCTTCATCCCTCCCCCTCATCCCACCTCCCTCCCTCCTGCTCTCCTTTCCTCCCTCCTCCCTCCATCCTCAATCCCTCCCTCTTTTCCTCCTTCCTCTTTCCCTCCCTCCCTCTCTCCTTCCCTCCCTCTCTCCCTCCCTCTTTCTCTCTCTTTCCTCCCTCCCTCTCCCTTTTTCCTCTCTCCTTCCTCCTCTCTCACTCT
>BTHU01000007.1:41016159-41118659 GCA_036184795.1 Tokudaia tokunoshimensis
AAGGCTGTCCATAGCCCCAGATGATCAGTGTGACTGTTGCTCTGATCCTGGGGAGCATAAAGGAACCTCTGTCACTGTTGGCTTTGGTGTCTACTGAACAGGAAGAACAAATGGAAGACTTCCTTCTAGCTCTGGCCTCTGCCTCATAGAATTCTACACGGTAGACCAGCGGTTCTCAACCTGTGAGTCACAACCCCTCTGGAGGTCAAATGACCCTTTCACAGGGGTTGCATATCAGATATTTACATTGTGATTCATAATAGCAGCAAAGTTACAGTTATGGAATAGCAATAGAAATCATTTTATGGTTGTGAATCACCACACTATGAGGAACTGTATTAAAGGGTCACAGCAGCATAGGGAAGGTTGAGAACCACTGTGCTAGATTATTGCCACCTACCATGCTATCAATATTAGATGTGATCCTAAATAAGCCACCACAAGGTCTGTGACTGTGTAGCTATATTTTCTCAGCACCTACCTTTATGGCTTTCAGGTAAACTGAAGAAAATAATGGGCCTTTTATTAAATTTTTATCATTTTTTATTTTTATATTATTTTTAGTTTATACTAGTTTATCGTATATTGTATTTATTTTGTTTTATATTATTATTTTATTAGTGATCATAAATGCCACGTAAATGAAATCTAAGAACAGACAAGACAGTGTGTTGGAAATGATTTTTAAAAAAATGGACATGAGTCTAAAGATTCATTATAAAAATAGAGGATTTTCATAAAGAGACAAATGTAAAGAAGGATCAAAAGGCACTGGATTTACTGATACTCTGTGACAGGTTTTCTAGATGAAACCTTAGCTGACAGTTTTTTTTAAGATACTATATTGTAAGTAAATTTGGGGAGAAATGGCATTCCTAAGCATAACACAGTAAGATTCTTGAGAAAGAAATGGCCTCCAGGGAAAAGCAACAAACTACCCCCAAAGAAGGAAAAGAATTCAACCATGAAGAGATTACAGTGTAGAGGCTAAGAACAAAGAATAAGGCTCCTGATAGCGCCTTCCTCCATCTATCACCCATACGATCCCAAGCAGAAATACCAAGACAGGAAACTGTGCTATAGTTTATGCCAAATGTAAAGTATACACAGTGACCTCAGTCCATCTGTAGTGCTTTGTGAAACTTAATTAGTAGTTAATTGGCATACAGGGCTGAGAAGAGTGCTTGGTGCAGTTTAATGCACGGGGTTGCTGTGATTATCCATTGGCCATCTCTCTGTGTCTGGGGAAAGAGGTTGATCTAGGACCTGTGACGTCATAAAATCTGTAGCTGCTGACGTCCATCGTATGAAGGGTATAGTACTTACATGTAATCTACACGTGCTCTCATGTGTACTTTAAATCATTCCCGGTCTTTTGTGAAACTGAATACCACAACACCGCTTGTGGCAAGTCTAAACTAGTAACCAGTTTGGACAAATTGTTTTTATATTTATGCTTTGTTGACTCTGTTGATGTGAAAACCACAGATGTAAAGTTCTCTCTCTCTCTCTCTCTCTCTCTCTCTCTCTCTCTCTCTCTGTGTGTGTGTGTGTATATGTATGTGCACATGTGTGTGCACACATGTGCATGTGTGTGTGTATTTACTCAAAACTGCTAATGTGTGTGTGTGGCATACTCAAAACTGCTAGTTACAAGAAAAAGGAGATAATCTACAAAACAATAACTAAACTCAAGTTTCCTACAGCAGATTATATCATTCTGTCCTAGTGATGGAATATGTGTCTATTCTGGAATTTTGGGAAATGCATCTTCCTCATCCTGGGAGGAGATGAAAATGAAGTTTCTTTCACTTTGGGGTAGTGAGATGGTCTTGCTCCCAGCCTCTTGGCTCACAGGCAAACCAAAAATAATCATTAATTTTGTTCCTTGAGAATTTCATACACAGACTTATGTAATGCGTATTCATATGTTTATAATGACAAATCTAGATGTGATGTATTCTGACTCATCTCAGCTCCCATTCTCCATGATCTCTCTCCCATCCTGTCAGACTCCTTCTTGCCCACCACTGGTTTCACACATTCACGACCTTTGTTTTGTGACTCATTTTTTGAACATTTTGACACTCCTAGATCTAGATGCCCCTTGATGTCTAGGGCCTGTTGCCTGTGCCTGGACTACTTACCCTTGGTTGGAGGTGAGGTGGGGCAGAGTCAATGCTACACACTCTGGGAGCAGGTTAGAAATACTGCAGGCTCATCTGAGCACTGCTGCAAGCTCCTCTCATACCCTCCTCCCACGCCCCCATTGGTCCCAAGAAAGCATCTCTTCTAAACAGCAGTTACCAATTGGCTGGCTTTGTTTCAATGGCAATCCTTGGTCTTTTAGCCAGTCCTCCATTAGGTCCTCCTATAGGAGATGCTTTTGCGGCTGTGACTGTGCAGCCCCCAGCATTCATAGAGGTGGCCCTGCCATTGTTCCTGCCACAGGGCCAGTTCTTCCAGATGCAGTATGAAGCACCACGGAAAACACTTGCTCTTGAGATGGCGTCTTCCAGGAAATGCTCCTCAGGTCCTTCCCACTGCGAAGTAGACATGCATGTGACATGTCAGCGACACGTCTGCTTACGCTAAGGGAGAATCCTTAGTTAAAATCATGGATGGCATCCTCGCTCTCAGCTCCCAACAATGCCACAGTCCTTCCATTTCCATCTGTCCTTTTCCTGTCCATCTGTCTCACTTTTCTTACTGTTTATGTTCCTGCTGAGCTCTGAAAGGTGGCAAGATATTTTCAATAGTTGAACACGGAGGCTGAGGAATAGTTGTTTGTGTCAACAATGCAAAATACTTCTTAACTTGCACAAATGTCTATGGCATGTACCCTGTATGGAATATGATATCCACTTTGAAATCATTTACAGTGGATAAACACTGAACACTCAAAATTGAATATAGTTTTATTTAGCATTTCTTTTTGAAGGGGAGTGAGCCTGGCTGTGTCGCCAAGGATAGTCTCAAATGCATTATCTTAAATAGCCCTTCTTCTTAATAGTTAGCACTGTGGGCATACACATCCAGCTATTTACAAGTTGATGCTACATTAAGATTTACGAAATACTTAAAATCCTATCAAAATTCATCCCTCTTGTATGTGTATGAGTGTTTTGATTGCATGTATATGTGCGCACTACATGCATGCCTGGTGGCCATGAAAGCAAGAGAAAGCATTGGTCTCCTTGGAAGTGGAGTTATAGACAGTTGGGGGCTGCCATCTGGGTGCTGAGAACCAAACCTGGATCCTCTGCAAGAGTAGGAGGTGCTCTGAACCACTGAACCATTGCCCCAAATTCAGTCTTTTTAAAGATTTATTTATTATGTATATAGCATTCTGGTTGCATGCATACCAGAAGAGGCCACCAGATCTCACTATGGATGGTTGTGAGTCACCATTTGGTTGCTGGGATTTGAACTCAGGACCTTTGGAAGAACAGTCAGTGCTCTTAACCATTGAGCCATCTCATCAGCCCCAAATTCAGTCTTTAAAAACAATTTTGATTAGGGGGATGGAGGGATATCTCAGTGGATGTACTGGCTGATTTTGTGTGTCAACTTGACACAAGCTGGAGTTATCACAGGAAAAGGACCCTTCCTTGAGGAAATGCCTCCATGAGATCCAGCTGTAAGGTGTTTTCTCAATTAGTGATCAAGGGCCCATTGTGGGTGGTGACATCCCTGGGCTGGTAGTCTTGGGTTCTATAAGACAGCAGGCTGAGCAAGCCAGGGGAAGCAAGCCAGTAAGGAACATCCCTCCATGGCCTCTGCATCAGCTCCTGCTTCTTGACCTGCTTGAGTTCCAGTCCTGACTTCCTTTGGTGATGAACAGCAGTGTGGAAGTGTAAGCTGAATAAACCCTTTCCTCCCCAGCTTGCTTCTTGGTCATGATGTTTGCACAGGAATAGAAACACGGACTAAGACAGTGGTTAAGAGCAAATAGTGTTCTTTCGTTTTTGCTTTTTGCATTTTGTTTTTGTTTTTTAATTTTAGGGAAATGGGTCTGGCTGTGTTGCCAAGGATGGTCTCAAAGTCATGATCTTAAACAGTTCTTCTTCATAGTTGGGACTATGGCCATATATATCTAGCTATTTATTTTTAAGTTAACGATAAATTAAGATTTACTAAATACTGTAAATATACATTGTTTTAGAGTTCCATTTACTAAATATAGAGTTCCAGATTTACTAACTACTCTAAACACCTACATTCTTTAGCTCACAGCCATCTCTAGGGCAGTCTGACACCTCTGATCTCTGTGGGCACCTGACCTCATGCACACATACCCACACAAGGACAAGCGCACATATATAGAGTTAAAAATAATAAAATAATTTAAAAATAATTTGATTAGAAAAAATCTGTATTTAGTAACTATAAAATGTATTATTTTTAAGTTAGACAATTTTAAGCATATTTAAAGAAAAATTTGAGGCTATGAAAACATTTTTAGGTAATTTTCCACTTCTTTATATTTTAATGAAACTATGTTCTATTCTTGTATATATGTGGGTGTGGTATGTGCATGTGAATCATGTTCACTTGTGCATTGGCTCACTAATGTGTGCAGGTGTGGCTGCACATGTGTACATTTGCTATGGGAGGCTTGAAGTTGACATTGGGTGTGGTCTTCAGTCTTTACCCACCATATTTATTAAAGCAGAGTCTCATGTTGAACCTAGAGCTTGCTGGTTCTGACTGACCTTAACTAGTCAGCTTGCCTCAGGGATTTCCTCTCTGTCTCCAGAGTACAACAAGTATTACAGATCACCAGGGAGCCTGCTTGCCTTTTACTTGAGTACCAGGGATCTGAACCCTGGTTCTCACGCTTGCATGAAAAGCACTTTATTCAAAGTATATCCCATCCTCCAACTTAAAATTCAATTTTTATGTTTATGATTAAGCTACATTTTACTTTTGGTTTCAGATCATTTTATATGAGAATAATCAATAATTTTCATAACTTAATATAATAAACACACAATAACTTGGAGCGATGGATATTTTTATTTTATACCCAGCTAAACATCACTGGATTGTCAACAGAACATGCAGACATTCTTGTAATACTATCATTCACTGTATTCAGTTTCATTTCACACTCTGCCATCCTTTGGTAATCTAAAAGCCATAGCTTTACCTACACTTATTCACTTTGTAGACTCTGACGTGTATATTCAACAGTGGAGGAAAAGGCACATTTAATTCAGTAGTTTGTTAACTTGGATTTAACAACAAGTTACAGCCTGATTTCAGAGGAAAACCAACTTCCTTCCATATTCATAGATAAATATGGAAGGAAGAACATCACTTCGTCTTTTCCTTCTAGGGTCTTACAAATGTTAAGGATAGAACCTGGTAATGAACAATGGAACTCAGTTAAATCTAAACAGATTGTTAGACTCCCTGGGAGTGTGTAACACTTACATCTTTGGGAGAGATCTCTATGAAAACTCAAATTAAAACCTATAATCATAAAAATTAAATGGTTTTAGTAATTTCTGGGGTTAGTCATCAGGGAGCAGAGGAAAGTGGGGTATTTCTAAGGAGAAAGCACGGAGAAATGTTTGAGATCTCATTTTCAAGCCCATTGGGGAAACGAGAGTAGGATGAAGCTATTCATACAATTCAAGAGAGAATGTGAACGAATGTGTACACTCCTCAAGTAAGGCGCTCTGATTGTCAAATTGTATGCCACAAAAGAGCTAAATACATATAGAAAATATAGTCTAAAGGAAAAAAAATACATGTCCCAAAGGTTGTTGTGACAGCAGACTTAATATGTATGAAGAATGAACTGGAAATGATCTCCGATGAATAATTACACAAATTACATTGACAGATAAGAACTCAACCTGCAGTCACATGCTGTTCATGGGCATTTGGTAAAAATTGGTTGTTCAAGCTACTAAAGAAAATATGAGTGAAAAACTAAACATGTGTATTCAAAGGCCATGATATCTGATCATATTCAACAAGGTTGAAAATAGCATTTAAAGGGTGACCCCCTCCCAAATCTCAAGTACAAACTCCTGTGGAACATTTATATCAGAGAAGAAATCAGAAGTAAGATTAAAATATTTCTATGTGTGTATTATTTTGTAAGGGGCATGATATGTTTTTACACCGACATGTTTCCCAAGAAACAGAAGCCAGAGAGACATTAGCCTAAGAAGAAATTATTGGAAGCAATGGCCTTCTGCTTAGGGGGAGTGAGTGTGAGTCTCTAAACAGTGGAGTGGATCTGATGCTTGTAAATGGGGTGGAAGTGGGAAGGTTAGACAGAAAAGCATCATGAAACAGCACAGCTTTACCCTTGCTGGGACCAATGTGGGTTACAAGGCCAAGCAGGACCCCCTGCTGCACTCATCATGACTGAGAACCCCCATAGGCTGCTGTTCTTGGTGGGAATACCCTGGTGGACTGGAAATGTGGCAATCTGAGTCATCAATCAACTTTCTCTCTGCAACAGGTCCTCTTGAAGGTTATCTCCCGGAAAACAAAATTCAAACAGTGGAAAAATCATAAGCACAATATTTACCAGTAGGTGAGACACATACACACACAACACAACACATACACACCTAGAGAGAGAGAGAGAGAGAGAGAGAGAGAGAGAGAGAGAGAGAGAGAGAGAGAGAGAGAGAACCAGAGAGAGTTGTATCATGGTAGCCCATGTCCATAGTCCCAGAGTAACTTGGAAGGCTGAATCAGGATACTTGCAGTCTCCCTCTCCCTCCCCCTCCCCCTCCCCCTCTCCCTCTCTCCCTTTCTCCCTTCCTCTTTCCTTTCCCCCCTCCCCTCATCTCATGTAGCTCAGTCTAGCCTCAACTTGTTTGTTACCTTGTTATGTAGCCAAGGATGACCTAGAATTTCTGACCTTTTGGTCTCCTTCTCACCAATGCTAGGATCACAGGCATGTCCAGTTCCTATAGTGCTGAGGATGAAACTCAGGCCTTCATACACTCCTGGAAGTCTTCTACCTACTTGGCTACCTCCCCATCCAAGGAGAACATTAACCTCTTGATTTTATGAGCTCCTAACTGGGCAGCAGAGTGATTATCCTTCCCCTAAAATAAAAGTTCACTTTAAAAGTAAACAAAGGAGATCATAAGTCAAAAGTGTATCACCAAAGTTATACAGTCATCCTGTTTTCTGGTTAACTTTCCCATAGTTCTGCTAGGAGAAACATTAATGCGGTATATTCCATTATCATGTCATAATATGCTATGGAAACCACTGAATGTGAGTTCACAGAAATATTGCTCATTTATTTTATGCCTACATGGTACTGGTTGTGTTGATCAATTATAGTTTACTAAACATGTATCTAAATAAGGAACACAAGCATGACAGACCAGAAATTAATGAGATTGGTTATTCCAGTACGTAAGAAATGAATAGAAGGGAGGGAAGGGACCAGAATCTCTCAGGATGTACACCTTATTTCATGATTTTGACTTTCAAAACCTACTAAGAGTTTATATCACCCTGGTTGGGAAAAATGAACTTCAGCATAGAAACATAGTCTGACTTATTTCAAATTCATAACAGAGCTATAATAAAAGAGAATATTAATGATTTTCTAATATAGTGTGTGCACTCTAGATTGTCAGACTAGTGATAAAAAGGACTGAAAACAGATATGAATTCTAACTGGGTTTTAGTTTGGTTTTTGTTTTGTCGGGTTTTTTTTTTTTAACGGTAGCATAAGCTAATAAATCTAGAACTTTCTAAATTATGCAGATGAGTTCAAAGGAGGGGAATAGTTTTATTTTTAATAAAACTGCCACAAGTACAGGGAGAAGGATGACAGAGAAACCCAGAACAAGACTACAGATTCACAGATTTAAGGATGGATGATAGAAATATGTGGAGATAATAACTTGGTAGATATTTATGTATCTAAATAAACTGATACATAGTTACACATACTCATATACACACATGGATACATAGTTTCTAAATTCATAGATAAGTGTAGATAATGTGTGTGGATATCTCCCAACCCCATCACCACACTTAACTCAAGTACATTCAACATTAATTACAGCACCAAATTTTAGTCACAAAAGTGCTGTTCTGAATTATGAGGAATTTGAACTCCTGGAGATAATATCATTATTCAGAGCTGATGTCACATCTGACAAATGAAGTACAGGTGAACAAGAAAGGTTGAATGTGGTTGAAAACTGAGACACATCACAAGGATAGAGGAGCCAGCCCAGAGGGGCAGACTGCTGGATGTGGGTCGCGGATGCTCCCTCTGAACACCTGTATCCAGGAGAAACTCTTTCTCTTGACATCTAATTAGTTACTTGTCTCATCGCTGTGAAAAATAACCTAATAAAAGTAACTTAAGGAAGCCAGGGTTTACTGTGGCTTATGGGTAGATCCATCATGGTGGTGGGGTGTTGGGGGAGAGGTCCCTGCAGCAGTGTCTGGAGACAGCTGGTAACAAAGTATCCACATCTGGGAAGCAGGGGGTGATAAATTCTGGCTCCCAGCCTGATGTCTGTATTTACCCAGTTCAGGGCCCCAAACAATGGCATGGTGCTGTCCACAGTTAAGGGGTGTCTTCTCACCTCATTTAACCTAATCTAGATAATTCCTCACAGGCATGCTCAGAGGCTAGTCTGATCCAGGTATTTGATAATCCCTTGAAGGTGTGGCTCTGGGCTTGTCTCCTAGTGAATCCAGATCTTGTCAAAGTGACAATAACATAAAACATCACAGTATCTTCTTCTCCTGCTTTCTGAGGCCATCTTAGGAAGGCAATGAGAACTGTGCCTTTAGGTTGAGGGTCTGTAGTACTTTCCCTGGGTGTCTTAGTCAGGGTCTCTATTGCTGAGATGAAACACCATGATCAAAAGCAGATTGAAATGGAAGTTTCTGGTTTCTTTAAAAATTCAGTTGTCATGTGATGTTTTTCTGGAAGCTATTTTGTGAAATGTCATGTGATGTTTCCCTGAAAATAGACACTTAAGAGGGCATATGATGTTTAGAACGAATGTAAATAGCACCTCACAGACATTGAGGAGATGCGCTTCGACAGTCCTCACTTTGTAGGGAGAGATGCACCAAAGATCTTCTCTGGGTATTCCAGCTGATTCTGGCCACTTCCACTGACATCGTGCAGAAACCTTGTGGTTTTTGCTGGATCGTGCCGCCACTGCTGATTCATGTTTGGTGTTTGCTTTTGGACTGGACTTCTGGTATCCTGACAACAACGAGTGGAATCACCCCCAAAGAATGACTTCTAAACAGGTCCACAAACCACCTTTTTCCTATTAACCTTCTTTATCTCCTGCCTCTGGTCGGTGAGCTAGAAGAGAACAATCAAAAACCCTGAAAAAAATAAGTTTAGAAAAATTAAAGCCTACAGCAAGTTGTGGAAGAAAGGGTTTGTTCAGCTTACAATTCCACATCACTATTCACCAGCAAAGGAAGTCAGGACAGGAATTCAAACAGGGCTGGAACCTGGAAGCAGGAACTGATGTAGAGGCCATGGAGGAGTGCTGCTTGCTGGCTTGCTCCCCATGGCTTGCTCAGCCTGCTTGCTTACAGAACCCAGGACCACCTGGGGACCCACAATGGGCTGGGCTCTCCCTCATTCACCACTAATTAAGAAGATGCCCCACAGCTGGATTTTATGGGGGCCATTTACTTAACTGAGATTCTTTCTTCTCTGATGACTCTAGCTTGTGTCAAGTTGATCCCATGGCCTTGCCGATGGGAACTTGGGATCCTCTGGTCTTTAACACTTGGATAATTAATGGATTGTGTCAGTATCATCTCTAGCAATAGAGATTTCTTAGGAACACAGTGAGCTGATCTGCTTGCCTCCAGCAAGTTCCATGTCAGTAGCGAATGACATCCTAGAATTGTCCCTAAATGTAGGTTCCTATGTCTGTTTTACCAGATTCATCTTCCTGTGTCTCTCTCTTTTGACTTAATTGGAACTGCTTGGGAGACACTGGAAAGAACAGGCTGGAATGATCTCCATGCTGAGCTTGCTATAGGGTCGAATCACTTTATGGAACTGTGAGTAAAGTCTTTCAGAGATTTGAGTTTTCAGGCTTCCACTTCTTAGATGCTTGATTTTAGCGGTTTCCTTTCTTTCCAAGTCTGGTTGCAAGCCAGCCAATTTTTGCATGAAGTCATTGTTGCTCATTTAATATCTTGCTAAAAGTGGCATGAAAAGCCACTCTTCTCGAATGCTGTTCCCAACTCCTTCTCCTTAATGCCACACACTCGGGTATGTTGGAGTTAAGACAGGCTAAACATGTTCCCTCTGTGGAACACGGGTTTCCATTGTTTTTCCAGCATATGTTACCTGTTTTCTCACTGTCTACACATGATCTCTAAGCTTATATAACTTAAAAAAAATCTCACGTAATGCTTGCTAAAATACAACTTCCTGTACTGCTGATGACACTGCCAACTGCTGTACCTCATGGGTGCTCTCCTGTGAGTCACACCTAACACTGTGGCCCTGGAAATGCCCTGGTTGGGAAGACATTTCCCTCTACAAAGTGATTCATGATCTTAGACTCCTTCTGTCTACTGCCTCTAGAACCTCGATGGTCTCTCTTCCAACCAGTGGATGGAAGAAGACAGCAAGAAATTTATCAATGATGCATGCCACTCAACTCCTACCCTGCCTGATCTCACTGCCTGATTCTACTTGCCCTTGGGTTTGGAGGCGAGTTGGCTCGGGGTCAAAGACACAGACTCTGGGAACGGGTGAGAAACACTGCAGCAAGCTCCTTTAATACCCTCTGCCCGTGCACCACTGGTCCCAGGAAGCATCTCTTCTAAACAGCAGTTCCCGATTGCCTGGCATTGTCTGCTTCAGCAATCTTTGGTCTCTCAGGAAGTCTTCAACTAGGTCCTCCTCCAGGAGATGCCTTTTTGACTGCATGGTCCACAGCAGAGGTTGCCACACGATTCCTCCTACACTGTCCCATTAGTGGGAAGGCATCACATACTCCTTAGTAGCCTCTGTAAATGGAAGCGCCAATTGCCTGTAGATTGCTTTCTCTGCTATTGTTTGTTATTTGTTTTGTTTTATTATTTACCTACCATAAAGGCTACATTACCCTTTGGTCAAACACTGCTAAAGTCACCTGCATAGAACCCGATTCGCCGACTTCATTCTTAATATTTGTCATCTTAGCCTATGTTAGTGAGGGATGTTAGCTTCTTTTCTCACTGCGCAGACAAAACGGAAGCTATTTAAGGGGCAAGAGTTTATTTCACTCACAGATTAAGGTTCAGGCTATCGTGACCAGGAAGTCACCCCCTAGAAACAGGAAGCAGTGAGTCACTTTGTATCCACAGTCAGGAAGCAGAGCCAGGTGAGGGTTAATTCCCTGCTCATTTCCTCCTTTGTCTTCAGCCTGAGACTCCGTCCTCTGGGATGACACTGTCCACACTCAGGCTGTGTGTCTTGGTGTAAGCCTTTCTGGAAACACCCTCACAGATATATCTAATGCTGTGTTCCCATGGTGATTCTACATCCCATCAAGCTGGCAATAAAACTAGCTCTTACATGAAGTCAAATCCCAAAGCTGAAAAAAAAATCAGCATTTAGGTATTTTTTTTTAATTTTTGAGATTATAATATAATTATTTCATTTACTCCTTTCCTTTATTTCCTCCAAACCCTCCCACATATGGTTTTCTTTCAAAATCATGGCCTCTTTTTCTTTAATTTTAAATATACACATATATATATATGCACACATACTATGTATAAATATGCATTATATATAAATGTGTTATATAACATATATACATATATATAGCATATATACACATATATAGCATATATACATATATATAGCATATATGTGTGTTATATATACACATATGTATACACACACACACACACACACACATATATATATACATATATATATATGTCTTCAATGTTACTTGTATGTCTTGTATGTATACTTTCAGGGCTCACACTTGATATTGGATAAGCAGCTGGTGTGCTCTTCTCCATTTCTCTCGCTGTCAGCATTCCTTAGTTGCCTACTGTTGGTTGTGTACCGATGTGACTTCTTGAACTTTCCCCTTCCATGTGAGCATGTTTACCGGTGACATTCATGTTCAGGTCATCTACCCAGGGCTAGTAAAGTCGTATGTCTTAGAGGAAAGCCTAAAATTGACTCTTCATTAAACCAGCAAATTCCTAACTATGTCCTAAGTATTTGTCCTTATACCCACGGGGGAGTGTTGTTCTCATGTTCATCAAGGAAACTTCTTTGTAACAAATGGAGCCTGTAACAGAAAACCACGAGCGATCAAAGACACAGTCTAGTGGCATTTGATACATCTGTAACGGAACTACCGCACCCAAGGCTATGGGATCTTTGTGGAAAAGGGCGAGGAAATATAATAGCCAGAGAAACAGGATGTTTTCTGTGAGACTGTATCTCTAGAAATTCAGAAGCTACACACGCGAGACTCCCCAATAGGGTGCCTAAAAATCAGTGTTCCCTCTGCTAAACTTCACCATGGCAACAGCATCTCTATAAACACAGCGATGATTTAGGGAATATATTTTATTAACTGGCATGCGGTGATGGATGATAAAAAATGATGTGGTGGCTTGAAGCTTCCTCTGGTTCACTGTGCTAGTCTGTGGTGCCTTTTCAGGACCCTTTGTTCTCTGTGGTCTCGAGGTTAATAAAACGGTATGAATTTATTTCCGCAGAAAACCAGCATGACAGTGTGTGGGGGAGTGGACGGGCATGTTCTGGATGAGCTGTATCCATTAAACACATGCTGATTCCTTACCTTCAGCATCTTCAAATGTGATCTTTCGTGGAAGTGCGGTCCTTATAGATGTGTATGTCTGAGGTGAGGCCGTTAAGGCAAACCATAATCTAAAATGACTGGAGTCCTCATAGGAAACGAAGATAGACACTCGACACTCGGAGAAAGTGATATATATGGTGGACAGAGGTAGAAGCTGAAGCAATACAACAGTGGGCTGGCGACCATCTCTGAGGGCCACCAGCAGAGGCAGGGAGGTAAGGACGGATTATACTCAGAATCTCAACTGTAACACGCTGATGTCAATCAACCTTGATTTTGGACAGCCAGCTCCAAAAGTTCGAGGGCAGATCCTTTTTTCTGTTTGTTTAAGCCAGTGTGGCCCTCGGCTACTTAGGCTGGAGAAAGCAGTTCAAAGAGCCCGGACTGAAGGCAGAGAAGGGGTGGGGGTGGGGGGTGGGGTCATTGACACCTCCCTCAACCGCCATCTGTGGGGACAAGACTGTTTACCTCTCAGACCTTCTCAAATACAAAATAGGAGAGGATAATAGTTTTTGTTTTAAGGACTCTCAGGAGTATTAAAAATAAAACCTTTAGCCTACGTCCTGACAAAATATAAACGCTATGCTATTACAAATCTATTGTGACTGTTTTGGTGTTTTGAGTGGCATGGGGGTATTTTAGATATTATTTACCACACCTTTGGATGAGACAAAGCATTTTTAGTCTTCGCAGGTTCTCAATAGTCTACCACTTAGGGACAATGACTTCAAGCTCTGACTATTTAGCTTTGGAGTCCAAAGAGGAAAGAATTTCAACGAGAAAGATCAGATGATCTTACAGTGCAGTTGACTCATTGATTGGAGATGTACTTGCTGAGGACTCGGTGTGGTCCACTGTGTTGGGGATGCCACAGGGAGTAAAGCAAGTACAACAGATGACAGGAAGGATCTAGGGACGAGAGTCCTGAGGTCAGCGAGGTAAACATGCTCAGAGTAAACATGGTACCCGCAGCCATGACCCCTGTCGAGAGACAGCGCAAGCTTCCTAAAGATGTTCCCTCAGTTGCGCCCCCATGTGCAGGTGCCAATCGCCGAGCCCGAACCACTGGATGATAGAGACAGCGCAAGCCCCAGGCAAAAGCCTTCCTGTGGGCGAGCTTCCTCATGAGTTGCCACGGGAGTAGTTCTGTCTGTGCTTGTCTATTGTGTGATGTAATTCCCTCAGCCTTGGAAACTTTATGTTGTCAAAAGCAACCGAGCGTTCCTTTGTCATCTAACTACTCATTCTGGGCTTCGATTCGCTCTAAACAAAATGCTCTGACCACCATTTCCAGTTGAAAAGAAACCATACTTCCGCATAATACAATCAAAACCACCGTTGACTCTTTTCGTCTGGGCTATGTCATTTGCTGTGAACATTTTTTTAGACTGGTGGAGTGTTCAAACTGGTGCCGATACTATGGATACAAGTATGTAAGGTTCTCAAAGGTTAAAAATATGATCCAGCCACTCTGGTCAGCCTATGCCCAAAGGATTCTATACCCTACTATAGACACAGTAGCACATCCATGTTCATTGCTGTTCCTTGACAATAACAAGAAAACGGAATCAGCCTGGATGTCCATCAGTAGACGTGTGATAATGAACATGTAATCCACGTGCACCAGAATTTTATTCACGCCCAAATAAAGCTGAAATTACAAAATTAGAAGGAAAATAAATGGAACCGGAAAATATTATACTAAATCTGGTAACTCAGACTTGGAAGCTGAGTGCTGTAGGAAAAAAAAATCAGCTACACACCTGGCTGGGGATGTATCTCTCTAATGCATTCAGAACTAAAATATGAAATACACCACAAAACCAAACTAACTCCAAGGCTGAAAGGGCAAATTAAACAGATGTTTCCCAAAGGGCGAATTACAGATAGCCAATAAATACATTTAAAAAGTCTAGCATACTTAGTCGCCAGAGAAAATGCAAGTCACAAGCACGTTTGAAGGGAAATGGGACTGTTTGGGAAGAGTAAAAGGATCAGTGGGGCAGAGGTGGGAGAGGAGAGGGTAAAGCCTAAATCCCATCTCTGTATAAGAAATACACAGCAATAAAAATTTAAAAATCACAGAGACTAGTTGAAGTTTTGGAACAAACATCGACATAGCCTCCACCCATTTCTCCTGGGAACATTCTAGTTTGTTTGCACCATAAAAAGTCTACATTATCCACCAACCCATGAGCACCCTGTCCCATCTGAAGGTCTTTACAGCATGTTTAGACACCAATTTTTAGCAAACCTTATTGCTATTGTTAACTTCGATGCCCCTGAAAAGGTGCTCCACCCCCCCCCCCAGGTACTCCCCTTTCCTAGAGTATCAAGTGTCTATAGGATTAGGCTCATCCTCTCCCACTGAAGCCAGACAAGGGAGTCCTTTCCTTCATAGATAGCTTGGTCGTGGTGCTGTGTGGAGCTAGTAGGGCATTTCCTCTTCACTACTTGTTGAAATACAAATAATATAGGGTTTGGCTAAGCAAGAACCTTTTGTATAGGCTCTACTTAAGGATCCACAACAGTTCTCCCAAACATCACCTACTTTGTGCTCCTCAGAATCCTGAGTCTCCTCCAGCACACCATTCACTAGAAAGCATTAGAAGAATTTAATTTCATGCTTGTTTTTTTTTTTCTTTTTCATGAGATGATGAGCCAACAGAGGGGAGGACCTGTATCCTATTTCCTGAAACACACTTTATCGTTGTGCATACTAAACTCTCAGCTGTTAGCGAAATAGACTGGACTGGTAGTCAAAGACAATATATATATATATATATATATATATATATATATATATATATATGTATGTATGTATGTGTGTATATGTACATATGTATAGGCTGGGAGTTCAGACATAGATACTTGCAAGGGAGCTGGCTAGACTCAGACTTGTACTGGCTGGTTTAGTATGTCAACTTGACACAGGCTGGAGTTATCACAGAGAAAGGAGTTTCAGTTGGGGAAATGCCTCCATGAGATCCAGCTGTGGGACATTTTCTCAATTAGTGATAAAGGGGACAGGCCCCTTGTGGGTGGTGCCATCCCTGGGCTGGTAGTCTTGGGTTCTATAAGAGAGGAGGCTGAGCAAGCCAGGGGAAGCAAGCCATTAAGGAACATTCCTCCATGGCCTCTGCATCAGCGCCTCCTTCCTGACCTGCTTGAGTTTCAGTCCTGACTTCCTTTGGTGATGAACAGCAATGTGGAAGTGTAAACTGAATAAACCCTTTCCTCCCCAACTTGCTCCTTAGTCATGGTGTTTGTGCAGGAATAGAAACCCCGACTAAGACAGGGATGAAGGGGTTTTCTTTAAAGTCCTCTCATTTGGACCTAAGAATCCCAACCACTGTGCCACACTACCTATGGAATCTACCTTCAAGGAGCAAGTAGCTTTTTTTGTTTTGGGTGACCACGAAGCAGAGCTTGAGTCTTAAAGGAGCTCAGCCCATAAGTGGTGAACTCGATGTCTTGGAGAACGTGCTGGATTATAAAATGTTGGCAAACTGACTCCTGCCGAGGGTTAGAGCTCCCTTGTCTGTATCTCCCTACAACTGTTTCGGTTTTTAAGTAGAATCCTGCTTCTCAGTATTGTTTCTGTTTTGTGTTTTTCCCCAGACCCACGGATAGTATTTGTCTAAGATGGGTTCCTCCCCTGACTCTAAGCTGTCAGAAGTCCCCCAGCATCTTCTAGTGAGCTTGCTGTTTTAAGTAGTGGATTAATTGCTTTATGTTTTGTTTCTTTGGTTGGTTAGGTGAATTGCTTTCACCATCGTGCTGGGAGAGCAAGACATCGGCCTCTTTTTTAGACAATTCTAACTAGTAGATTAATGTTCCCGTCTCAGTGGATGCCTTTTTAGCAGGAAAAACAAGTAGACATTGTAAGGCAAATAGGTGAGAGATGGAGGGAACAGAACTTGAGTACCTAGAAAGATACTTTACAACGTTTGACAGTTGCACGGTCAACAAAATCTAGATTTAGCTTTGTCTTAGCTTTCAGTTACCTTAAACGTGCTCACTCTAATCTTTCAAATCGAGCTGGATGTGATGGTGCGCACCTTCAATCTTGGCACTTGGGAGCAAAGGCTAGTGGATCTTTGAGTTAGAAGCCAGGCTGGTTTACAGAGCGAGATCCAAGACACAGAGAAAGAAACCCTGTCTCTGAAACGAAAGAAACTAACAAAACAACACAAAACAAAAAAAAAAAAAAAACCAACCAAACAAAAAAGAACCCAAAAATATAAGTGAAAAAGATAGAATTAAAGTAAGTAATTGAGCAGTTTACTTTTCAGTCTGCTTCTTGGTATGAATATGCCTAATAAATAATTTTTTAAGCTCTATTTTGACTTTGTGTTCAGAGTAGTTCCAACCCACAGATCTTCTCCTCCTTTCTTTTTCTCGTTTGGCCTCACTACTCTATTCAGTTGTGTTTTTAAATCCAAAAATCTGGCGTGGATTAACTTTAACATCATTAGGATGAGGTGGGTGGAAGAGAGAAACTGAAAGTCCGATGCTGCCTTGGACCTGTGTGGGATGGCTAGACACACAAGGGGCCACCGCCGTAATAGCCCTCAGTTCCGATCTTCGCCACTAGGTGTCGGTAAATAATCTAATTGGATGTCCAATTTAGGACTTCAGCAAATAAGTAGCATTGCGCTGAGTGAAGCAGAAATAAAAATTAAGGTCATATGGTCTAAATAAAACCCCGACGATTATCTCCAACGGTTATTTGAAAACAGCGGGATGGGTCCTTGGAATATGAACCGGAAAGTTTATAAATTAAAAAGAACACACAAAGAGGTTCGGTCCTTACTAGGGAAAGTGAATAAATCTTATTTTATGGGTGCTCCCCTTTCTCTGTTCTATTAAGCGGAGCACCCTGCTGCCTGCATTTCCATGAGCATAAAACGAGATTTTATATGGTCTAAGAGTATTGACTGGACTCTTGGCTTCTGCTGAGACTGGCTCTTCTCCTCAGTCCTTCATTGACACAGACATTTTCTTGTTGATCCGTTTCAGAGCACATGCTGAGGTATCCTGAACTACCTGAAAAACCACCTCAATAGACCTAACTCCTGTCTACAGAGTACTTGCTTACCCTTCTAGACTTGATTAGATGTTTCTTGTCTCTTAAGCCTGATCCCAGGAACTTCTTTCTTCCCAATATATAGCCACATGGCCTTTTGCAGTTTTCACAGTAATTGACTATTGATGCATCTGACTTCTCCAGACTGTGATCTCACGAAGGACAGGGACCACTTTAGAAGCCCCTGCTAAGTTGGGCTGGTATTGGCACACTGATTATTGTTCTTTTATTCCTGAAGTCTCTGGCCAGTCAGGGAGCCATTGCTGGTCCCCTCCCTCCCTCAACTTCATGTTATATCAGCAGGAAGCAAAGTATTTGTGTCATGTAGTAGTAGATACTTAGGAAGCATAATTAAGTATTCACCAAATTGATGCGTAGTTTTGTCTTGTGTGTTGGTGTATTTGAGTGGTGTCTTCAGATGTTTGTAAAGAGAGCTGTTTATTATACATCCATTGCCAATCTATTTACAAGCAGTTACACAGCAGAGGCGTAGGGATTGTATTTATGAAAGATGCTAAATCAACACTTGGGAGTCTATTTCGAAGCAAATTGCAGCATTTTCCCAACCCTGAGAGAAACAACTTGAGATTAGAAAACATCTTTTTTTTTCCCAAAGAGTTTAATACACTTGCAAATACACACCAGTCTTTCAAACTGTTAACAGTAATTACATTTAAATTTCATCGGCGTTCTTAATTTTTAAAAATGAGTATAAATTAGAAATTTACAAACTAGTAAAAATTAAGATACATTTAGATGGTGCTCATTGCAGCTGGAGGAAGAAGAGGAGTCCACGGGACAGGCTGCACCCCTCAAGAGACTGACAACTAATTAGAAGGGCTTCAAATCTTGAGTACTTTTGTTAAGAGCTAGGAACCAAAGAAAACTTGATTACCATAAGAGAGGATGTGGTTTTCAGGCAGGTTTTTTTTTTTACAGAATTGTGGTGCTTCAAACCCGAACTCTCCCAGTTACAGAATTAGGCTTTTAAGATTCTACTTCACGACTTAGCCAACCAAATGGGATCCTGAAGGAACACAAGGTGTGTTTATATCTCTATGTTTAAAAGGAAGGTTTGTAGACTGGCTAAGGGACTCACTGGGTAAAATCATTTGCTGCACAAGCCTGACAACCTGAGTTCAACCCCTGAGACCCATGGTGAAATGAGAAGTCAGACTTCAGAAAGCTGACCCCACCCCATACACACTTATGCACACAGCCATACATGCACCCATAATGCACTTATACATGCATTCATATACACACTCATACACACACTCATACACACATCCATACACACACCCATACACATATCCATACACACACCCATATATACTTATACACACACTCACACATGCCCTCATACACATACCCATACATACTTGTACACTCATACACACACTCATACATGCATTCATATACACACCCATACACACACTCATACACACATCCATACACACACCCATACATACACTCATACACATACACATATACACACTCATACACACACCATACAAACATCCATATACATATCCATACACACACCCATACACACTCATACACATACCCATACACACTCATATACTTATACACACACTCATACATGCATTCATACACACATCCATATACACAACCATACACACTCATACACACACTCATACATGCACTCATTTATGCACAAATAAGTTTTGCAAAACTGATTCGCTCTCCAGGTATAGTTCTTTTTCTTTTCTTTTTGATATTATAATATAATTATATCATTTCCCCATTTCTTTTCCTCCCCACAAGTCTTCCCAAATACCCCTTCTTGCTTTCTTTCAAATTCATGGCCTGCTTTTAAAATTAATTGTTGTTACACACACAATATACATACACATACATCTATATTCCCAAATATAGTATGCTTTGTCTATATGTTTGAATATTTTCAGGGCTGAAGATTTGGTGTTAGATAAATGGTTGGTATCCCCTTTCTTTTAATCTAACAGATAAAGCTATTAGAACAAATCAAAATGACTATCTTAGGGTACTTCTAACCCAGTCAGTTGCAAAGTTTGGCCTACTGCAAAATTATCTCTAAGAATGATAAAACACGGAGCTGGAGAGATGGCTTAACGGTTAAGAGCACTGACTGCTCTTTCAGAGATCCTGAGTTCAATTCCCAGCAACCACATGGTGGCTCACAACCATCTGTACTGGGATCCAATGCCCTCTTCTGGTGTGTCTGAAGACAGCGACGGTGTACTCATGTACACAAAACAAATAAGAATGATAAAACGCAGATTCCGCTAAAAACCTCCTAAATTACGATTACCTGGGATGAGGTGGCCATGTGCTTTTATTGAGGTTTCCGTGTGACTCTGGTTCAAGGACAATTAATTATACGAGCAATCTGAAAGGTCTGAACTAAAACTTGAGGATAGTTAATACAAAAAGCCGGCCGTAGTTACTAATGCGTTCTTCTGATCTACTAACAAATACTCCGTTTTAGGAGACATGCGGAGATGAACGTTACCCCCCGGCACTTCTGTGTTGGCAATGCTCACAGATTACAATAGAAAACAACACTCACAACTGAAGTTCCAGCGAACCCTCACCAGGTCACACCTCTAACACGGGACGCAGCAATAACATTTCCTGTCCCGGCTTCTAGCTTGCTGCTTGCTCTTTTAAGTTCAAGCAGCTTATCTTAGTCCCAGGGAGATCAATCTTTCAAATTCCTCTTCCCAGAAGAGAACTCTTCAAGTCATTCCAATGACAAGGAAAGACCCCTGGCGGAGTCGTTCTCTGAACTGGCTGCTGGAGGTTCCTTTGGCAGGGATGAAGGAAGAAGGCGCTGGCTATCTGTTACTGACAAGCTCATTCCTCTTCACCCAGCCCTTGGGCCCCTTCCTGGCAGCCTTGTATCAGAAAGCAACTGCCTACAGTTCTAAATCAGCCGCAGACAAAGCTAAACCCCTTAGTTGGTGTTACCGAGGTCTTCCCGGTATTTTAAATAGAAACGGGGGAGGGAATGGCTCTTCGAAGCAATCACTTCGCTGAGGTAACACATCCAGTTCTGTTCGCACAAACCACTCCTTTTGCAAATGGGCAGCGGGTGCTTAGCCAAGAGCTGAGGAGAAAATGGAGGAGGCCTTTCATAGGACACTTGAAATCTTTCAGTTCCGCCAGAGGACGATTTCAGACACAACCAGTGTGAGTGAGGCCAAGGCCAGGCTTGGTTGGGTCAGCCTGGGTGGTTCCTTAGTAGAACCCTGGAACTAACTGTACGGGGCTGTCTACCCTGTGCTCCAGGGGCAACCAAGTCACTGGGCTGCTGTGGGAGTCACTGACTGGCTCAATGAAAGCATTGGATCCCCTCCCCTCTGAGTAGCTCAGAGGATAGCTACTAGCTATAGGATATTGCTAGGGAAACAGTTGCAAGACAGTATTTGGTAAGTGGATTTATATTCAGTGATTGTTGTCAGAGCTGGATGGGACCGTAAATGAGTTTATGATTGACATTAGTCTTCAAGGACCCTGATATATGCGGAAGCAGGACTTTCCTTTTCAATAACGAAAGCCCGCCCAACTTGAAAAACAGAGACAGTCATCGAAACCTGAAGAAGTAATATAAATGAGTTTAACATTCATCGTCTGGATTTTTCTTCCAATGAATTCATTGCCATACAGAGTTGAGTGTTTGTGTAACTGGAAAGAAGCAAACATCCATTGTGAATCTACGTTAATACTTTTTCATTTCATTTGCTCGTGTGTGTGTGTGTGTGTGTGTGTGTGTGTGTGTGTGTGTACTCATTAAGGTGTGGGTGTGGAAGTCAGAGGGCAACTTTCAGGAGCGAGTTCTCTCCTTTCCCTGTGGATCACCAGGTTTTGAGCAAGTGCCTTTAGCAGCCCACTGTACGTTATCAGACACAAAGCATCACTTTTCTGTAAAGGAAGATTGACATCCAAGATTTTTTTTTCTTAATTTTATTTTATTTTCTAAGTTTTTTTATTTACATTCAAAATCATTTCCCCTTTCCTGTTTCCTCCCTCCCCGAAAGTCCCATAAGCCCCCTTCCCTCCCTCTTTTCCCCATTCAACCCCCTCTCGCTTCTCTGTCCTGGCATTCCCCTACATCCAGTCTTTCCAGGATCAGGGGTATTTAAGGTAGCCCGCTGAGCATATTGCTATGCCCACATAATCCCAATACTCTGAAGTCTGAGACAGGAGGATTACTGTGAGTTAGCATAGGCTATTCTTAGTGAGTTCTAGGCTATCCTGGACTACAGAATGAGGCTCTCTCAAAAAGAGAGAACAAGGAGACAGCAGATGAAAGCAATTTCAACAGAGAGCCTACTTTTGGTCACTCCTGTTCAGCTTTCTCTCAAAATTGTCACAGGCAAAGCAGGTGATAGGGTAGCAGTAGAAGCTCCTCTTCAAGGACAATTTGGGAGCTGGCAGTGGTGGCGGGCACACATGCACAGGAGTGTGCTCTCTCGCGTGCACACACACACACACACACACACACACACATACATATGCCTCCCCCACATACCACCCCTACACACACACACACACACACATATATACATATGCCTCCCCCACATACCACCCCTACACACACACACACACACACACACACACACACACACAAGCTGTATGACCTGGTGTGTGGGCTGTGTGAGCTGTCTTTATCCCCTCACTTCCTGAAGCTTGGCCCCCACAGGAGCAGGTACGCCTGGGAGGTGGCCTGCTCACTCCACTGCTTTTACTCTGCCCATTACCTCAGCGATAGGCCCCCAGGGAGATGCTGGCTTCCATCTGCTCTTTAGGAACGTCCTTGTATAGGAGCCAATTGTGTCCTAACTTGGGTTATTAATCTTTATAGTGAGATCTCAGGGAGGTTATGCTGAGTTTACACATGGAAAAGTAGGTAGAAAGTTGAAGGGCTTTCTCCAATTAAAACAGGAACACTACTCCACCATACATACATACATACATATATACATACATATGTACATTCACACATGTAGACACGCATGCATGCATGTACAAGCATGCACCCAAATGCACCTATTTTCCCCTGACAACTATATAATGTAGTAAATTACTGCCGAGTAAGTTGTGTTTGTATGTGTGCGAGTATGTGCATGCATGTGTGTGTGTGTGTGTGTGTGTGTGAGTGCATGTGTTTGAGTATTTTCCAGGCTTTGCTTCTGTGGATGATCAACACAGAGAATGATGCAGTAAATGGGCCACTCTCGAGCAGGGAGCAATGAATCCCTGGGCATGTGCTTGAGATTCAACTGCCACATCCTGACTCTATTTAAAGCTATGTGATATGCAATGTTACCTTCACCATCACCACCACCACCACCACCACCACCATCATCATCATCATCACCATCATCATTCCTTGTATCTCCATATCACCTCTTGCTTGAAAACAGGCACTTCAAAAATATACACAGGCCTTGTCCCAGATGTGGGTGGCAAGTGTTATTTTGATCTCTCTCCAGATGAGAAGTCTAGAGTACAGCTGAATGCTCAGGTAGCTAAAGGAAGCTTTGTAAAACCTAGGCTTACACTGGCCTTCAATTTCTTTGCTATAATTTGTTTAAGTTGGTACTGATTATTTTTTTTTACTGAAACATTATCTATTCTCCATAAATTACATTTTGAATCTACATATTAGTTATTTTTTAATATTTTCACAAAGTTGTGTGCCAAAACCACTATCCAAGAATACTGTTATAATCTCAAAAAGAAATCCCACACACGTGTGGGACCAATGGCCATTTCCTTCCTTTCTCTGCTTCTGGCAACCGCAAATCTACTTTCTGTCTCATTTAGTTTTGTCATTTGCCTGTTACAGAGATCCAATACAAATGGCTCCTACAACACATGACCTTGTGTTGGGATCCTTTAACTTAGCACAGCATTTTTCTTACTTGTGACCAGGCAAACCCCCCCCCCCAGCCTCCATCCTCCAGCTGTATAGACAGACTGACTGTATTTCGTTTGTCCATATATCAGTTGATGGGGATTTGGGTTGGTCCTATGCCGAGACTATTAAAATAATTCTTCTGTGAATATCTTCTATTTCCTGGGGGAATGTCAACAAATGTCCATTCACTCCATGATGACAGTTACAGAAATGATCTCATCCATGTCTCGATTAGTAAGAGGACAAGCTTACTGGGGACAATAACATAAACATGGAACACAGAAGATGGAGGCAAAGGCTCACTACACCGTGGGCTCCGACCCTGAAAACTGCATCTTCGGGGTTTCCTGTGTCACGTGCTCATACTTTCACCCCACCCTCCTCAGCCCACCCTTTATATTTTTTCCTGGTTATGTCACCTGGGGGGGTGAGTTACAGGACCTACTTGATTCTGACCAGTTTTCCTCTCCTCTAAAGGAGGGAGTGCTTCAGTTTGGAGGATGTAATTGTGCAATATTAGTGAACAAGTTTTCTGTAGAAACGTTTTCAGATTTCTCAGATATGCAGTTGTGGAACTGCTGAGTGCCAGAGAACTTCAGTCTTTAGCATTTTGAGGAATGGTCAGACTGCTTTATGTAGAGCAGCGGTTCTTAAAATATTTATTTATTATTATATGTAAGTACGCTGTTGCTGTCTTCAAATACACCAGAAGAGGGCATCAGGTCTCATTACGGATGGTTGTGAGCCACCATGTGGTTGCTGGGATTTGAACTCAGGACCTTTGGGTGAGCAACCAGTGCTCTTAACCACTGAGCCATCTCTCCAGCCCAGAGCAGCGGTTCTTAACCCGTGGGGTGGGGCTCAGCCCCTTTGGAGAGCGAATGGACCTTTTCACGGGGGTCGCATAAGACTATCAGAAAACACAGATGCTTCTGTTATGATGCGTAACAGTAGCAAAATCACCGTTATGAGGTATCAACAAAAATGATTTTACAGTTGGGGGTCACCAGAACATGAGAGTTGCAGCGTTAGGAAGGTTGGGAGCTGCTGGGTTAGAGGCTGCAGGTTTAAATATCCTCCAGTGCATTTTTTTTAAATCTACGGTTGTCATAATATATTATACAACAATATAATATAATATAATATACAACAATTAGCCATGCCACTCAATGTAGTAGTACTGATTTTTAACAATAGGTGATTTTAAAAATATTGGTTTAAAAAAAAATACTTAAACGTGCGCGCGCGTGTGTGTATGTGGATTTGTGTACGTGTACGTGAGTGCGGGTGCCTGTAGAGACCATTGCTGCTGGATCCCTGCAGCTGGAGTTACAGATGGTTCCAGTCACCTGGCTGTTGTGCACACTGAGAACCCATCGGGGGTCCTTTGGGAGGGCAGCAAGTGCCCCCCGAACAGGTTAGCCATTTCTCTAGCTCGAACATACGATCGATCGTTTGAAAGAGGTGTAACTTGAGCTGTTAGGTCATTTTCTTGGTGGGATTAGATAAATTGACCTGTGGGAAAGGGAGCCACTTTCTGACTCTTCAGATTTCCTGGCTCTCTGGTGTCTCTGTTTAGAAGGGAAGGTACACAAGGCTTCCCCTAGCCCCATCCACTCCCAAAGCTGTGCGTAGGGAGGCTTTTCCAAACTTCCCTTCCCAGCTCCGCGCAGACATGCTGCCATTACCCCTGAGCTCAAGAGCCCAGTGCACTGAATGTCATCATTTTCGTTAGCGGTCCGGGGACACTCCACTTGCATTTGATCTGTTACTGATGAAACATCAAACGTACCATATGCACTGGCCCCGTGGCATCCCGACAACCCTGTAACTTGTGTTGTTATTGACATGTGTTGACTCTGATGACGAGAGATTGAGGATGAAGTGTAGAAGGTCAGTTTCCTTTTATGTGTAGCTGACAACGGTGATGTGGGCCAGACTGGGGAAGGAGTAATTCAGCCGTGCCTGCCTGGCACTCATAGCCATTTATTACTCTATTAATTGCTTTTCTCAATGCGGGGACAACATTCCTGGCAAAAGTGACTGGAGGAAGGACACATCTATTTTTGCTCATAGGTTCAAGGTATCGCCCATTCGATGTGGGAAGCCACAGCAGGAGAGTGAGGCAGCCGCCATGTTGCTTGCATTGCAGTCAGGAGCAGAGAAAGCTGAAAACTGTTGTCCACCTGGTTTCCTCCGCCCTTTGATTGAGTCCTGGGTCCACACGTTTAAGGTGACCATCTCCTTCTCAATTAAACCTTTCTGGGAGTATTCCCATAGACACACCAAAAAAAAAAAAATGAGTTCCCACGGTGAGTATAAATTCAGTCAAGTGACATTTGAGCATCGAAATCTCTAAACACTTTTTTTTTTTTTGAGAAATCCATTGCTGGGCAATCTTATCATTGTGCAAAGGACCACATGCACAAAAATAGCTGGGGAAGGCTGTAGGTCAGTTAATCAATGTGGCCTCTTGAGACTATTAAGACCTAGTTAAAAAATGGATATGGGAGGCTTCATGGATGTAATTCAGCAGCACCGTTTCACAGTCCATATACACCTCTGCCATTTAAAACATAGGTAGGAGTAAACTCTGATAGTCTTAAAAAACTATTAAACACACACACAAGTTACAGTCATTTATTGTCATCTAATATAATATATTATGATGTAATATGTCTTAGAATTTCTATTTCTGTACAAATATCATGACCAAGAAGCAAGTTGGGGAGGAAAGGGGTTTATTCAGCTTACACTTCCACACTGCTGTTGATCACCAAAGGAAGTCAGGACTGGAACTCAAGCAGGTCAGGAATCAGGAGCTGATGCAGAGGCCATGGAGGGATGTTACTTACTGGCTTGCTTCCCCTGACTTGCTCAGCTTGCTCTCTTATAGAACCCAGGACTACCAGCCCAGGGATGGCACCACCCACAATGGGCCCTCCCACCCTTGATCACTAATTGAGAAAATGCCCCACAGCTGGATCCCATGGAGACATTTCCCCAACTGAAGCTCCTTTCTCTGTGATAACTCCAGCCTGTGTCAAGTTGACACACAAAACCAGCCAGTACAACTGGGAGAGTGGAAAAAGCAATTCCTTCCTTTTACCCAGTAGTTCAGTCATCTTCAGGGAGTTATAGAGCTAAGCAGTCCCGGGATGTCGGATGTCTCACTTTTATTTAATTATAATTTTAATTATTCCATGAGGCCACTCATGTCTCTAGAGATAATTTTTCTTGGGCTATTTTTTTTAATCTGATGATAAAACACTAAGTCTGTGAATTCTTTTACTGGCTGTTTTTGAGTTCATCTCTATCCGTTGGGTCAGCGTAAGTTTTGGGGGAAGTTCATGGGGTACGGCCATCCATAAGTCTGGTCCCATGTGTGGCCCAGACATCCTTATCTTTCAGAGTGGTGAGAGAGAGCCCAGCATCGTCTTTTCACACCAGGTGAAAAAGACAAGTCTCAGGCAGGCAGGCAGGCTAGCCTATCAACACTTCCTCCCGTTTTCTTTCTGGGCTGTGAAAGAGTGCATATCAGTACTGCCAGGGCAGACTCTGGAGTTCTTGCTGCCAGAGCTCCACTTAATGGAGAAAAGAGAATTCCAGGGTCAACAATGCACTCAGACCCAACAGAAAAGAATCCTCTCATTCCGCAAACCCATTTAATTGAAATGAGTTCCCTTCTCTGATATTGAGACTGTGTCCAAAACTAGCAACTATGCTCGGGTCTTGACCATACATTTTACTTCGGTGACAACCGAGCCCTTTTTTCTTCTCATCATTTTAAAGACGTTGTAATTTACTTATAATGATGTTTATAGGTGTGTG
Organism: Tokudaia tokunoshimensis; assembly: GCA_036184795.1. NCBI lineage: Eukaryota > Metazoa > Chordata > Mammalia > Rodentia > Muridae > Tokudaia > Tokudaia tokunoshimensis. Next base: position 41,043,851 of record BTHU01000007.1, read on the forward strand.
TGTGTGTGTGTGTGTGCGCGCGCGCGCGCGCGCGCGCGCCGGTAGCCTTGGAGGCCAGAGGCAGCCGAACGTTTGGAACTGGGGTTTCAAGCAGGCATGAGCTGCCCAGTGTGAGTGTTGGTAACTGAACTCAGGTTCTCTGCAAGAGCAGCAGCAGCTCCTAACCAAGGAGCCTTCTCTCCAGCCTGCTTCTCAGCCTACTCTCCTTCCCGAGGGCAGAACCAGGAAGCTGATTGGCCGTATTCTCAATCACAGGTTATGAACGTTATAATGAGTGTGGTCAGCTTTTCATGGACTTGAAACAAGCACGGGGCCTCTTGGAGGAGGGAACTTCACTTGAGAAAATGCTTTCACCGGGTTGGCCTATAGGCAAAGTGTCAGGGCACTTTCTCGATTAATGATTGACGTGGTGGGGCGTGGCTTACTTTGTGTGGGTGGGGCCCCACCTTGGGAGGTGGTTCTGGGTTGTATAAGAAAGTAGGCTGAGCAAGCCATGGAGAACAAGCTAGTAAACAGCGTTTCTCTGTGGGCTCTGCTTGAGTTCCAGTCTTTACTTCCTTCAGTGATGGGCTATGGTCATATATGGAAACCAAATAAACCTTTTCCTCCCCAATTGCCTTTGGTCATGGAGGTTTGTCACAGGAATAGGTAACAAACCAATACATAGAGAAGAGGAAATCATGACCAGAGGGAAGGAGAGAAAGCAAGAGAGAATTTGCACTTGCAAAAACTAAAGAATCGACTGTAGAGAATACTGGTAAATTAAGTTTAATTAACATAAAACCGAGGCAACCTCTGAGAGCTGTTCTCCTAGCTGCTGTCAAACACAACACCTTAGTTTACCCAGGCAGATGTGAGCTCAGAACCGATATTGGATTACACTGAAAAGGCACTTCACTCTGATGGTCACTCATTTTGTTCCTTCTTGGATTGAATTTCTTTGGCACAGGCAAATAGAGTATTTCCAGGCATGGTGTGACAGCTTGCTAGGAGCTGACAGTGATTACATCACATCCGATTTTCAGGTGTGTCCTCTTACCGCCTTCATAGAAACAGGTAGACACGCCTTACTTTGGGGCAAGCATTTCTGTACCAGAGACTTTTCCTGGTGGTCACTCTCGGGAATGGATTGCATGTGATGGATTTGATCGAGTCTTAGAGTTGGCATAGTTCTAAGAGGCAATGTGTTTTATTTAAAATTTAAAATTGGAATGCGTCTCCACGATCAAGGCATCGAGGGGCATGCCCAGCCTTGAACCACAGCTACGTCTGCTACTGGACTATATTTATTCCTCATCCTTCCTGTAGGGCGGCTGCTCTAAGTCTTTCGACTCTCTCTTAACCCAGCCTGGATATGGAACCACAACCGGTATCACTAACACAACCTGTGTCAACCTAGATACCCTCTTGTCTATACTAGGATAATGACTGCGGCCAAACTCTGGAATCAGAAGACAGATCTGAATCTGCTTTGCTTACTCTGTGACTCTCAGTAAATCATTTGATTTCTTTCAGATAGTTTACTTTTTAAAAGTGGGAGAACGCTTGATACTTCTCATAATTATGCCTTTAATCTGATTTTCTATACAAAGCTCGACCATCATAATTCATTTAGATCAATGCCTGTTTGAAAAATTAAATATTTCAGTAATTTCCCTCTGGTCATTTCCCTTACCCTTTATCTTCTCCACATCGGCATCAATATCTGTCAGTATTAGAGCAAATTATAGTGATCCTCCTCCCAAAGGGACTTGGCTAATCTTTCTGCTCAGCACTGACTTTTTGTTGTTGCTTTGTATTGTTTGTGGAAGTGAATATGTAATATGTATGGTGTAAAATGGATATCCAAACATCACTGGGAACAGAATGTGTGCTATGGGTTAGACCAAGTTGTTTTAGAGAATACTGTTGACACGCTTGGTAGAGTTTCCTCTAAGAATTCAAAGGAAAGACTTAAAAGGCCAGGATGCCTATGAAGCTCATAAACAGGCCAGAGAAGAGGACAGGGAAGCTACGAGAGGGTCTGGCAGTCACCTTTTCTCAGGCAAAAGTGAGCTATAAGCAAAGAGCTAAGCATCATGGGAAAAGCACATGTCCTTGAAGCTGCTGGAGTCACAGACCTGATCAGAAGTATCCTACCTGAGTAGGGCTGAGAGTTCCTAGGAAGTAGAAGGGACACCCTGGGCCAGAGAAAATTCAGGAAGACCCTGAACAAAGCTATTGGCTGTCATGTTGTGATTTAGTAGTAGTCTGCTGGACTCAGCCCAAGGCAGTGGTGGGGCATCTATAGCAAGGCCTGGAGATTTGGTGACCCAAGATAAAGATGCATTTATAATGATGCATTTAAAACCAGAATCCACAGTGGCATTATTTCAGCCACTTCAATTAACAATATTCGTTGTTACTACTAAGACTATAGAACTTTTGTTTATAGAAAACAATGTGAAATTTACTGAATGTTTGTCCTGTCTGTCTACCTATCTATATACCTATGTATGTATGTATGTATGTATGTATGTATGTATGTATGTATCTATCTATCTATCTATCTATCTATCTATCTATCTATCTATCTATCTATCTATCTATCTATCTATCTATGTATCTACCTATGTATCTACCTATGTATCTAGGTATCTATGTATCTATGTATCTATCTATCTATCTATCTATCTATCTATCTATCTATCTATCTACCTATGTATCTACCTATGTATTTATCTATCATCTATCTATCTATCTATCTATCTATCTATCTATCTATCACTTATCTATATATTATCTATCTGTCTGTCTACCCATCCATCTATCAACTCTTTAGTCACAGCTACGTATGCAGCTCATTTAGATGCCTAGCATTGCTCCTGGTTGCAGGGCAGTGGTGAGCAAACTGGATTGACGACTCCCCAAAGTCACAGAGAAAAGTCACTGCAAAGAAATTATCAGACAAGAAGCCTCAACATTAGCAGGTTGGCACTAATTTCCTGTAGAAACTCGTGTAGAGTGCTAATTTGAAGATAGTGATACAGACCGTGGATCTGAGGACTGAGTCATGAAACTCACTCACCCACACTAAGATCCAGGTAAAGGGAAACTGAAATGAATCTAATAAGACCTAGTATGGGATGGTATGTCCTATCTCTTAGGCAATCACACTCTAATCCGCCGTGGTTAGTAAGCACTGGTCAGAGTAATTGGTATATGGCTACAGGTAACAGTCTCCAAGCTGGGTTAGGTGCTAGGAATATAAGCAGAGGAACTAGAAGTGGGAATTACAGACTAGCTTCTCAAGTGACTACTTTCCAAAGATGTTGACTGCTAGCTAACTTAAGCCTCTCTGAATGGACTATGTATGCTTATGAGAACTTTAGATTCCATAGGCAAGTGAACTACAAACACTAAGTTTAAGTTAAATGTGTTTGTTATACTGGATTTCAACCAAGTGTAGTGGTTCACACCTTTAATCTCAGCACATGGGAGGCAGAGGCAGGTAGATCTCTGTGAGTTTTGGACCAGTCTTGTCTACATAGTGAGTTCTAGGATAGCAGGGCTATCTAGAGAGACTCTGTCTCAAAACAAAAGTTATACTAGATTTTATCATCTGAGGAATCTAAGAGAAGACAAAATATTCCTCAAGCTTATCTACAAGTGGTGTCTACCAGAAAGCTTCTAGTGTTCATGGCCACAGAGGTTCCAGGCTAAGCCGTTTGGTAAACAAGGTTAAGTGCTTATCAAGTTTAAATATATTTATCGAGTCCCCTAGATAGTTAATCTGAGATGACACCCAAATATATAGTCCACAGTACATTTCACAGAGAAGGCTAGTTGTCAGGTATGAATAACTAAATAAACATGTATATCACATACACATATCCACACACACATACCTTTTTAAGGACAAGAATGAAAAAGTTACAGGTATATCAAACACTACTGGTGTTGACTTTTATTTTTTTTTGTTTGGTTTTGCTTTCCATTTTTGTGTCAAGGTATGGGTGCACAGAACCTGGATGGAAAAGAATGTAAGTTCTACCTCAGGTCTACCCTTGGAAGGCATTTGTGGAGGAAGCACTAGCAAGACCTGAAGAGGATGCAATGCTGACTTCACAGAGAGAGGTTGGGTTGCTTTAAGAATGGCCTTCTTGCTCAGACAAGCCCAGGGGTGAGAACAGAGACAAATAGAGCATGTTAAGTCTGTCCAAATCCCATGACTTTGGCCTTGGGATGTTTGAGCTGGTTAGAGCAATTTTCTATGAGTAACCGTGCCACGTACTTATAGGGGCCAAATGGCAACATAAATTGTCCCAATAGTTAGCATCTTAATTCCCTCTCTGAGCAGAGTGAGGCAAAGTAAATTCCTTTAGCTGCTTCATAGAAAATCCTTTGTGGAGAACCCTTGGCAGGAGATGGGCAGGGGCAGGATTGAAAGTTGTGATCTCATGCCAAATATCCCTAAAGTCTCAACGGGTACAGTTAATCCTCTGTGCTGGCAAAAGCCATATTTCTCTTATTGTTTATGCGTGGTCTGGCAAAGGTGTTCACAGGCACAAAGGAAACATGCACGAAAGTGTCAGTTCACACTTGATGCTGTCACTGTGGGGCCGAGCTCAGCGGTCGGTTTCGGGAGCACCTTGTATCTGTCCTTCCTGTGCTGTTCTGTCAGGACAGCAGGGCTGGCTTTTTGTCTTTTGTGACACAGCAGAAATCAATTACCTTGAAGAAAGGTGTGCAAAAGGTGTGGTGAACAGTGAGGTTCTCACATACTGAGGCCTATCATGGAATGGGAGGTGTGTACAAGATAGGATTTTGGAGTGCTGGAAAGGTAGAGAGGTGTTTCCCTTCTTCCTATGCATGTTGGCTACAAATGACAGCATAGTTTGTGGACAGAGTTTACCTCGATTCCTTCTGGAGAAGAGATGAGTCATTACTTACCTAAATACCTACAAAACAGGTATGAACTAGGTTTCTGCTTAGAAAAATCAAAAGATGGTCTCCCCACCCATCTGTACCTTTCTTCTTTCTTTCTTTCTTCCTTCCTTCCTTTCTTTCTTTCTTTCTTTCTTTCTTTCTTTCTTTCTTCCTTCCTTCCTTCCTTCCTTTCTTTCTTTCTTTCTTTCTTTCTTTCTTTCTTTCTTTCTTTCTTTCTTTCTTTCTCTTTTTTCTTCCCTTTCTACGAGGTGGGAGGGAATTCCAAAAATAAAATCAGATTCACTTTCAGAACTTGGTAACTACTACCCAGCTCCATCTCTCCTGGGAATACCTTGAAGGAATCTAAGTCATCACACCATAGGTACTGCTCACCCATGCGTACTGAAACACTGTTGGCCAAGCCTAGATGTCCACTAATAGATGAATGCAGAGAAAAGACTAATAAAGATTTATTCATATAAAGAAGGAAACAGAGTGATGTCATTTCCAAGAAAAAGCCAAATCTAAAACTCTCCAGAAAGATAAATACCATATATCGTAGTGTGTGTGTGTGTGTGTGTGTGTGTGTGTGTGTGAGAGAGAGAGAGAGAGAGAGAGAGAGAGAGAGAGAGAGAGAGAGAGAGAGAGAAAGTAGAAGAGAGATTATTTGGGAAGGGAACAGAGAGGATGGAGAAGGAGGAGGTGGACAGGATAAAGTGAGTGGAGTGAATGTTTTCAAAGTTTATGAGCCACTTAAATATCCTTATGCAATCTACCTCTTGTAGATTGTAATAATGACTATACACCAATAACACTGCCTCAGGAGAAGTTAATAGCAAAATTTCTAACACTCGATATTATACTACTTCTGTGGCAAGATAATATGCATAGATAAAGAAAATTTAAGGGTTTCTTGATAAGGTCTTAGCTTGGAGAACATCAAATCATATAAAATTAAGCAGGCTTCTTTCTGTGGGGTATCTATAGACTTCACTAGAACAAGGTATACTGTGGAGCATTAAAGGAAAAATATAGAGAGTTCTCTGAATTTACTTTATCATGGAATCCTTTGTTTGGGTCCTAGATAGTTCCATGAAATGTATATTTTCGAAAAGGCTGAAACTAGAATCATTTATCCCATTGAAAGAACACAGATCTATGTTAAAAAATTCAAGAACTGTTACTCATCTGCCAGTCTGACTAAAGTCCACATTTTTTTGTGGAGAAATTGGACTGAACAGTATTCAAACAGAGGCATAATTTAGTTGTTGGGACTTATTAAGACCATAGCCATAAACTTGCAGAAGAGAGTGAAACCAAGACAGCAGGGAGCTCACAAACACCTCTGAAATGGGAAACAGTGATTCCTATCACATCACTATTGGTGCCTTCTTTCTTATGGGGATCATAGGCCCAAATGGCCCCTGTCAGGACTGTTTGATGACCTCAAAGATCCTAGAATGGGCTACTGGGGTTAACCTGGTTTTGTCAACAGTGAGTGCACTCTTGCAGGCATGTGTGTGTGCGTGCGTGCGTTTGTGTGTGTGTGTGTGTGTGTGTGTGTGTGTGTGTGTGTGTGTAAGTTCCTACCTGTGTGTCAGGGTTGGGAGACAGTACAGAAGGGAGACAAGCCACACTTCCCTGTCTTCAAAGCTCACAGAAATCTCAGAGCTATTTCCTTTAAAACTCCCCATAGTGTGTTTCATGGAAAGCGTCCTTAAAGTACCATAGGTCTTGGATACTAGGACTTAGTCCATTGGATTTTTGTCCTAGGACATAGAAAATTCTTCATTGACATTTTGATTTGTCCGGGATATGTGATAGGCAAAGCAACACCTTGTGCTTACAAACTGAAATAAGGATCATATTTTGAAATGTAGATCAAGTATCAATGTATCTTAGCAAAAAAATAGACATTTGGGGTCTGGAAAAACGCGTCAGCCACAAAGCACTTGCGTGAGAGCATGAGGGTTTGAGCCTGGATCCGCAGACTTCCTGAGAAAAGCCCACGCCCACAGTCCCAGGACCAGGAAGTGATGCAACACTCTAACCAACCAATGAGCTCCAGGTTCAGTGAGAGCCCCTGTCTCAAAAATAAGATGGAGGAGTGGTGCCTCGAATGCAGACTCTCGCGACTAACAAGGGCAGTGTGAGGACCCGCAATAGTGAGACACAGTTTGTTATTAAGTCCCGAGTGTCTGTAGCGTTTCTCGTCCTGTACTGTGCTTTCATTTCCTCATTTTCTACAGGCTCAAATCGATTTGACTCACTAACTCTTGCTAACCCAACCCCAGAGAGTCTGGGTAGCTATCAGCAGGGCAGCTTATTAATTCAATTTGACAAGTGTGTCATTTAGACCCGAAACACTCACATGGATGTAATTCAAGCCACTTTTCATTGTTGTCAGACTTCTTAGGAACCAAACATAACCCCAGCCCCAAGTCAATGTGTGTGTGTGTGTGTGTATGTGTGTTGTGTTTATGTGGTGTGTGTGTATGTGTGTGTATGTGTATGTGTGTGGTATTTATGTGGTGTGGAGGGATGGAGTGTGTGTGTATGTGGTGTGTGTGTGGGGGGTAGTATGTGTATATGTGTGGAGTGGGGGTGTGTGTATGTGTGGTGTGTGTGTGGGGTAGTGTGTGTGTATATGTGTGGTCTGTGTGTGGGGTAGTGTGTGTATATGTGTGGAGTGGGGGTGTGTGTATGTGTGGTCTGTGTGTGGTATTTGTGTAGTGTGGGGTGTGTGTGTATGTATGGTGTATGTGTGGTGTGTGTGTATGTGTGTGGTGTGGAGTGATGAGGTATGTATATGTGTGGTATGTGTGTGTATGTGTATGTGTGGTATTTGTGTAGTGTGTGGTGTGTGTGTGGTGTTTGTGTGGTATTTGTGTAGTGTGGGGTGTTTGTGTGTGTATGGTGTGTGTGGTATTTGTGTAGTGTGGGGTGTGTGTTATTTGTGTAGTGTGGTGTGTGTGTGCTATTTGTGTAGTGTGGGGTGTGTGTGTGTGTGTGTGTGCGATGTGTGGAGGAATAGTGTTTGCATGTGTGTTTGATAAGTGTGTGCTCATATATATGTAGGCCGGAAATTGACACCCAGTGTCTTCCTTGATGGCTCTCCACTCCTTGAGACAGGGTCTCTCTCCGACCCTGAAGTTCATCAGTTGGGGTAGACTGGGTAGCGAGCGTCTTCCAGCAGTCCCTTTGTCTCCTCTCCCCTCCCTCATTCTCTCTGCAGCTGCAGCAGTGTGTCTACCGACAAGGAACATCACGCTTGACTTCTTAATGTGGGCCGGAGAATCTGAACTCAGGTCTCCATGCATTTCAGGCAGGAACTTGTGTCATCCAGTTCCCCAGTGCCCCAAAGTCACTTTATCTATTTGCAACGAGACATTATGACACAACACAAGGACAGGAGACACACAGAGTTCACAGGCTCACCCACTGTTCTAGTTGGTGGACAGATCTCAACAGACATCACTCAGAAAGGGTGAAGACAAAACGAAGACCCAACAGCGAGATGCTGAGAGTCTGGGACGCAGCTATCTCTCGAGGCCATGTTCCCAGTGTGACTGAACAAATCGGATAACAAACCCTGATAACTAAGCTTTTTCATCAGACACACCCAGGATGAATCCTGGGATGTGTTTTATGCCTTGGGAGACAGGCAGACATTTGTTCCTGGCATGACAGTGTCGAGAAGCAGTGAAGAGTGTAAGAAGTGGTAGGTAGTTAAGAGGGATTAATGTGGTTTTCTCAGGAATAGACCAGTTCACAAAGGACAAGGCTGTCATTAATAGAAACCCAGGTCATCCTCTTGCGTTTTCTATGTGCTCCCTCCCTCTAGTGTACCTGCCAGGCTTCCCATTTCTGTGTAGTCAGATGTAGTAGTAGAGTCCCTCACAGATACCCCATGACATTCACAGACTGCTGAGCGAGGTAACCTTCTTTCCTTTATAAACTATAGTCTCGGGACATATATATATATATATATATATATATATATGTATATATATATATATATGTATATATATATGTATGTATATATGTATGTATATATATATATGTCCCGAGACTATGGTTATTATATAGCAGACTGAAAGCTGCCTACATTCCACCATTCACTCTCCTCTCCTTTCTCTCTGCTTTCTGAGATTCCTATGTTCTCATCTCCATTCCCATAGGAAGAATGCATTAGCCCACTGCCTTTATTCATACATTTAATCAGGATACCATTCTTTCTCCTCCCTCTGTGGATTCATTTCACAGCCTACTATATGGCTACATGGTTATAGACAAGCAGTGAGAGAAATATTTACAATGTTTCCAAGGAGAAGCAACGCTGTCTCCATCATTACCCTTGGCTACAGTAAGGATTTGTCCTCTAGGGACTCACAACCATGTAGGGGGCGGTCACACAAAGACAAGCACATAAATATCTATCTTATGGTGTGAGACAGCAGTGACCAAGGAAGATGATCTCAAGCAGGTGTTCTCAACCCTCAAAGGACCCTTTCACAGGGGTTGCCTAAGACCATCAGAAAACACGGATATTTGCATTATGATTTTTTAACAGTAGGAAAATTACAGTTGCAAAGTAGGGGAAAAGATATGGTTGGGGGTCACCACCCTATGAGGAGGGTTTTTTTTTGTTTTTTTTTTAGGGTCACAGCTCTGATGAGGTTGAGAAACACTGTCTAAAGAGAAGCCTCAGCACAGGGAATGTGGTTACAGCTTCTTGGTTGACGGTCTCTTGTAGAGATGAAGCAAGGATTCCTGTAAGAGGGGTTGCTTGATCTGCCCCATGGACACAGACGATGCTTGATCTGCCCCATGGACACAGATGTGTTGGAAAGGGAAAGAAAGCATAAATCAGCTCTAAGTGCCCATCTCTACCCATGAGCTATCTGATGGGCTACAAGTGGGAGGCATGAGAAGGGAGAGAAGGGAGAGAAGGAGCTGGAGAGACGGGCAGCAGGTTGTTGTGAAGAACTCCCGGGGTTGATTGGGGCTATCATAGTAGTAACAAGTCCACAAAGAGGCAGGCTCCCATACCAGGATCTGTTGTTCACTGGAATCTTGAAATCCAAAATGGGGGTGTGGGTAGTGCTGGCTGCTTCTGAGTGCCGTGCAAGAAAGATCTACTTCATATGTCCCCCTGTCTTCTGGTAGCCTGCTGGCAACGATATGGTAATTCTTAACAGGTGTTAATTAAAGCAGTCTGTGCTTTCATTTTTATATGCCATTCTCCATCTCTCTGTCGTCTCTGTCTCTCTCTCTGTGTGTGTGTGTGTGTGTGTGTGTGTGTGTGTGTGTCTGTATCTGTGTATGTGTCTGTGTGCTGTGTATCTGTGTGTCTCTGTATCTGTGTGTGTCTCTGTGTGTGTCTGTCTGGGTGTATGTGTCTGTGTTTGTATGTGTGAGTATCTGTATTTGTGTGTGGTATGTGTGTCTCTGTGTGTGTTTGATGTGTGTGTCTGTGTGTATCTGGTATGTGTGTCTGTTTGTGTGTGTCTATGTATATATCTCTGTGTGTCTCTGTGTATGTCTGTGTGTGTATATGTGTCTCTCTGTGTGTGTCTGTTTGTGTGTCTGTGTGTGTGTGATGTGTACGTCTACATCTCTGAATCTGTGTGTGTCTGTGTCTGATGTGTGTGTGTGTGTGTGTGTGTGTGTGTGTGTGTATGTGTGTGTTTGTCCAAGATACCAACCTGCCCTTCCCATCAGGTTCCCAGAACACTGAATTAGGCTCTCCACTAATAACTGCTTTTTATCTCAATGATCTCCTTGAAGCCCCATCTCTAATGAAAATCACCTTCTCAAATACTCAGGGATGGGAAATTTGGAATGGACTCATTTCAGCGAATAGAAACTCACCTTTAAAGGGCAGTTAAAGTGAGAGACCATAAGTCTCCACTAGCAAAGTAAGAGAATGAAGTGTGATGAGTGGATCAGGCTGAGATGTTGATCAGCAAGCAACTGCTCATTAATAGCAAGTGGTCCACGGCACCGCATCTCCCACCTGACCACTGTAGCTCCTGCTCTGTGCCTGGTCCTTCCTTTCCCATTGCAGTGGCCATAGCATCCTTCTGAGGATGAGCATTAACATGTGGTTATGTTCATTTGCTCTAAGCACATCGTAAGCACTAAGTCTAGCCTAGAAACCTGATGCAGTCTATTGACATGGTTAAGATGCATATCAGAATTAATGCCAAGGGGCCTCTATATGGGTGTCAGCTCACTTTCCAAATACACAAAGCTATTTAAAAGGTCACACCTTGGTTGGGGGTTCTTGCCTACACTTAAGGGACTCTAGCCAGCCCGGACATGTCACGCATGACTCTGGAGGGCTTTGTCCTTCTGCCTCATTCCCTCTGCCTTGATTTAAAAAACACTAGATAATGTTCTGACAGCGAGCCTCCAAGGTCTAATCTTTTATCTGGCCACTTTCTCCTCATGAGGCTGACTACTAAGGTCCAGCCATCAAAGTATTAAAGTTCAGTGATCAAAAGCTCCCTTTTGGCTCATCTAATTAACACGCCCAATTAGAATTAAACACCTCATCCTAACATGGGCTGTCTCCAATTTACCATTATAAAACTGCTATTTTCCTATGGGCCATGCCTGTCTCTTCTCTATCCAGAGACGGTCGTTCGTCCACCTCTGGGACAAATACCCTTCCTCCCTCTCCCTGTTCCCTTCCCTTTCTCCCTCAACCTCTATTACTTGTCTTTGTCTCTTATTCCCTGCCCTTTGTCCCTCTGGGAAAATAAATCTCCTTTGTGCTGAGAACTTGGTCTTGGGGTATCCTGAGCCAATACCGCTCCTTTCATCTACCATGTGTAGAACTCATTAGATCCCATATTTGGCTTTTGAATCCAAAAACCTATGGAAACACACAAATACCAAACATGTGAACTTCAGTCATGAGAGAGGATTTTATGTTCCCTTCTTGAACTTTCTGGAAACTAGGTGTCTGGTTTGATGCCCTGTGAATCTTTTGTTCGGGTTTGGTTTGCATGTAACATGGTAACTCTCTACAAAGGACAAAACAGTATTTTTCTTCTTTCCCTTTGCATCTAGCTTTAGAGTACCCAATGTGTAAGTTCCTTCTCTCCCATCATTTCTGCCACCAAAGAAGTGACAAGATCCTCCTTCTAGCACCATGTTCTCAGCTTTACTGTTGCAGGTAAGAGCTAATTGGGACAACACCCAGACTCTGGAGACTTGTTTGAATACTTGTGCACTTTTGAATGATATTTGAAATGATTCTCTACATTTTGGCACATGCTTTTATACCAACATAGCCCTGAATCTAGATCTGAGGTTTTGAAAGCGTTTCCAATCTCCTGAGGCTTTTACCTTGCTGGCAATTTGCTGAGGTAGCTAAGAAGTCTGGAAATGGAACCTTATTTCTTCAAGAGAAGTCCATTAAAGTAGTGTTTCTGAAAGACACAGTAGCCTAAAACTCACCCATTGTCTGTATCACCTAAAATGTAGCACCCACGGTCAGTTGCTCTCGTCTCTTTTTGCTTCATATTCCCCATAGATCCTAACCTTTCCTTCAGTGATATTAGAGACAGCACTTTGCTTTGCTCACCCTCAGCCAATTCAAGCAAAGCACATTGACAAACAACTTGTATGGACCAGAAGAGAAAGTCCCAAGTACTGTTTAGTGATTTCCTCTCACTGAAGTTTTCCCTGGGAAAGGGGGAAGGGAGGGGGGCAAGCTTGTGAGTTTGGGAGTACATACAAAACTCACAAGTTCATGAAAGTCCAAATATAAGTGGCCCATTCCCAAGGTTACACAAACAGCCAATGAGGCCACGAGGACCTGCCTAGGGGTCATTCAGTGTTCTCCAGAGATGCGGCTTTCATTGATCACATGGTACCACTGTCTTCTCAGAGATTCAGTTGTCTTTGAGTCATCCTTCCTCCTCTAAGTAACTCCAGCAAACTTGTTAATTTGCCTATTTGGAAAATCATTCCTTGGGTCTGGGGTGACGAGGTATTTGTTCCTGTCTCCTCTGGAAAATTTCCTATGCACCAGACACTGCCAATCATCCGGGGTGACCTACGTCACTGTTTCTAGCATAAGCGTGCTAGAGAAGACAAAGGTACATGGAGAAACCCTGCCTCCAGGCTCTTCGAGCTGTGTGCTTTTCTGGGATGTGGACCACAAGGCCATTGTGTGTTCATTCACAAGGCCATTCATTGCATGTTCATTTAGGTCTCCCACCTTCTAGTGTCTCGTAGCTCAGTCCTCTCTAGATGAGGCAGTGTCCCTACTCAACTACACTTCTTTAGTGATTTCTTTTGCATGTCAATCTTTAGGGACCACCCTGACTCTGGATACATGAATATGCTGGCCCCTGTGCAACATCTTCAGATAACAGTCAAGACGCTTTAAAGATACATCTAAACAACAGCTCCAAATTCTCTTAGGATCCTTCCACAGTCTCTTTGCTCTAGACAAGTCCAGTGGCCTTTCCATCAATGTCTGCATCATGCACATGCTCATAGCTCTTTCTTAAGCGCAGATGCAGAGCCTATATAATCTGGCCTTGGTTTGGTGCTTTCAAAACACGTTCCCTGATAGCTCTTGTCATAAGTGATGCCCGCAAGGAATTCTTTTCCTAGAGTCCGTATCACTTTAATTCTGTTCTTCATTTTATATCCGCTCAGTTTCTTTCTGAACTGAAAAGTCCCTTGAGTATACAGATATGTCTCCTTCAGAAGCATGCAAGTGTCTGGTATAGCCTCTTACATCTACAGCGTGTACCAGGCTGACAGACGAAGTAACACCCTAAAAGTTGCCACCGTGCATCATCTACCCTGAGACGAGCTCCAACCACACTTTTATAAGCAATACTTAGGCAGAACTTCCAGATAATGCGCCCCTCTCCCAGGCTGGCTGGCTGTTACTCTCTCTCATATATTCTTAGCACAGTCCCCATGGCAATGGCTCCTTATTTTGAAAGCAAGGTGGGTGTGGGGGGTGAGCAGTGTCGTTCTGTCTGTGTTGTTTTGTTGGTGCATCAGGTTTGTTCCCTCGTTCCTTGCGTCTTGTCTCAGCTCGTCAACACACCAAGCTGATTATCAGCTGTCTCGTTTTCAGAAAGCTTCTCTGGGATCCAGTGGAATGGGCCTCGAAAGTTGGACCGTGAAAGGCAGTCTGTGTTCTGGTTGAGCGAGGCTTAACTTCCGGAGACCCAGTAGACTAACCTACAAGGGACAGACCGTTGGCCATGCTCCCAGACACTAGGCTCCTGACACCACAAGGCCCTCAACTCCATAATTCTGTGGCCATCAGTTACGTAGGGCAACACCCCAAGCCCCTGGTATTCTGGCTGGACTCCACCCCGACAGTTACCTGGCTACAGCTAGGTTTGCTCCGCCCCACAGTTACCTGGCAACAGCCAGGGAGGCCCAACCCACTATAAATGGGGTTCTTTGCCTCTTCCTCTCTCTCTTTTCTCTCTTACTCTCTTGTTCTGTCTCTTGTCCACTGCTCCCCCTCTCGCCCCATTCCCTTCCCCATTGGTCGGGCTTCTACTTCGCTACCTTCTGTCTCTCACTTTACTCTTCTACAATAAAGCGCTAAAACCATGGATTGTCTCCCAGCATTTCCAGCTGCCAGATCGGACCAAGGACTGACCTGCACAGGAACCACCCCAGCATGCCTCCCCTACCCCGCCCCCTTTCCCCTTCGGCCCCAGGGATGACTGAGCTGCCCCCCCCCTTCAGCTCTTCCGTAGTATCCAGCAGCGTCCTGCGATGCCCGAGAGCTAGAACCTGTCATCCCTGGCCTCCCTGAGGCCTAGGGTCCCCAAGAGTGTACATGATTTCCTCTCCCCAGGGGCGGGGTCTGGTGACCTCACACGGCCCATCCTGTGATGGCCTGTGGGGTCATGCAGCAGTTTCACACATCTGCCCTGAGATGCAGGTCTTTCTCCTTCTCCCTTTTCCCATGCCATGTGCCCTACAGGGCCTCGTGGCTCTTGGAAGTCTCAACAAGCTATGGTGCTTTGGAATCCTGTGGTTTTTCCCTTTTACTTGCTGTGACCAACCAGGATCCCAGATGCAGGGCTGGCTATGAATTGTAGCACACTGAAGCAAAATCCCTGAGTGTCTCCCTGTTCCCTGTCATTGCCCCTCTTTCTCCTGTGTGTGTGTGTGTGTGTGTGTACATGCATTTGCGTGCACTTTTAGGAGTGGGAGAAGAGGTAGTTAGAAGAGGGTATCAGGTAAGGCTGAGGAATACTGGATATTGTCTTAGCAGCTGGCTGGAGAAAATCTCAAAACAAGATCTGGGGTCAAGGTGCCTGCCATAATCATTGTAGTCACTTGTTTCTTCCCACAACAGCTCTGTCTTAGTTGGCTTTACTGCTGTGAGCAGACACTGTGACCAAGGCAACTCTTGTAAGGACAACATTCAATTGGGGTTGACTTACAGGTTCAGAGGTTCAGTCCATTATCATCAAGGCGGGAACATGGCAGCGTCCAGGCAGGCATGGTGCAGGAGGAGCTGAGAGTTCTACATCTTCATCTGAAGGCTGCTAGGAGAAGACTGACTTCTAGGCAGCTAGGATGAGGGTCTTAAAGCCCACATCCACAGTGACACATCTACTCCAACAAGGCCACACCCTCTGATAGTACCACTCCCTGGGCGGAGCATATACAAGCCATCATAAGCCCCAGTGGATGCTTTACCCAGTTGGCCCTTCTTACCCTTCCATTGTTTATTTTGGCCTTCGATATTCTTTCTGTTCTACAGTGTCTCATGAGCTCAGCTGGCTTTGAACTAGATGTGCAGCCGGGATGACTCTAAAGTCCTTATCCTCCTCCCTCCACCTTGCAACTGCTGGGATTACAAATGTATGCCACCGTGCCTGGTGTAAGGAAGATGATATTCCTTATTACTTTCAATCACTTGCACTGGTTACATTCGGAGACATAAAAAGGAAGATACGTAAAGGGATTTGTGCATCATTTACTCCTCTACCTGTATTCCTTCTAGTCCTTTCCAGTGATGTGTGCTGTTGTACATAGAAGTTCAAAATCTTCTCCACAGGTAAGGACTCCTTTTTGATTGCCCCAAGAATCCTGATCAAAGTGATGGATCCCTGTTTACTCGGCTCAGTTCTTCAATGCAGGTTTTTGTTTTGTTTTGTTTTTTACCTAGACCTCCTGATCCTCTTGTTTTCTCTGCTGTGCAGCTGTGCCTTCTCTATTTCAGGATTTCCTGCCTGTCTTTAGTGACTTACGATGGTTGTCAACTTGACAAGATCTAGCATCACCTCCGAGACAAGCTTTGGGGCTTGCCTGTGAGGGATTACCTACATGGGAAACCCCACCTTAACCATGACAGCACTTAGGTGAGAATAAAAGGGAGAAGGAAACATGAGCACTGACATTCATATGCTTTGCTGACATCTATATTCATTGCTCTCCACCACACAGATAGTAGATGCAAAGTGACCGGCTGCACCAAACACCATAATGCCCTCCCAGCCATAATGGGCTTGTGCTTAAACTGGGAGCCAAAAGAAATCTGTTTTTTTTCCAGTTGTTTTTGTTAGATACTCTGTCAGAGCAGTGAGAGAAGTGATCCAATGCCTTGGGCTCCATAGCCTAGCACAGCCACCTTCTGGTGTCCCCTGACTCTATTCTGTGATCTGTACTTTAGGCTTACAGCTCCTGAGCTGCTCGTAATCACAATATCTGGAACACTAAACCATCATTCTTGGGTTGACTGAATAGGTAACCTGGTAAATTCCCCATTCCATATCATGTTTTGATGAATAGTAATGGCTTCAGGGTTTCCCAATCACCTTGAATATCCATTTAAAATAAGGATACACACACACACACAAATAGAGAGAGACAGAGAGAGAGGGAGAGAGAGAGAGAGAGAGACAGAGACAGAGACAGAGAGAGAGACAGACAGAGAGAGACAAAGAGAGCGAGAGAAAGACAGAAAGATTTTATTCAAATGTGTGTGTGTGTGTGTGTGTGTGCGTGTGTGTAGTGCAGTTCTATTCTTAGAGTTAGCTAAGACCCTTATTTTAGATGGATATTCAAGTAGGGTAGGATAGGGGAGAGACAGAGACAGAGGAAGAAAGGATGAAACCATTTTACATTTGTTATGCTCTGAAGCACACCCTATTCATCATCATGGTACCAAACCATACACATTTATCATTAGAAGGCAATTAGACGATGCTATTTGAAACTGGTAAGCACCAAGCACTGATAGTGAAACTTCTGGGGAGCCATGAGAGAATCGGAACCATCTGCAGTTGGTTGACATCATGAATCCCTCAGCCAGGCCTCCAGCCTTGCACCTGCTGGAACTGAGGCCACTGGAGCTAGAGAAGAAGCTGAAATGGCATTTGTGGGTCTGCTAGGTGCCTTACCTTCTAGTCAGAAGCACGTGGACCCTGCACCTCATATGAGAGATTAACTTGTTCTCCAAAAGTCTGTGGGCTGCTTAGGGATTGTCATGCATGTTCATCTAAATTTACAGTCTACCAGTGACTGCTACAAGAAGGTCATTATCCCCTTAGTCGAATACTTCATAAAGCTTACAAAATGAGAAATTTATTTCATTTCAAATGGCCCAAAACATACTACCTATTTTTTTTTGTTGTTGTTGTTTGTTAGTTTCCATAAAGCTGTGCAACTGTGGTCCTGAAGAATGTTTCTGAGACTAACTGTGACAAAGATGTAAATGTGAGTGAGGCATTTTGTGTAGATTATCCACAAAACACAACTGTGTACACGTTAAAGGTTCAATAGCTAAAAGGAGGCCTGTGGTGTTGGATTAAACCCAGGAGGCTGGTATTAAAGGTGCCTGCGAGAAAGATACCTAGATATCAAGACATTTAAATATAAGAACAGAATAAAGCAAAGGCAATTTTCCTCTATTTGGTGTCATTTTTACCAAAGCTTTTCTTTGTAGCGACGGTAACAACCATGAACAAACAAAAGGAAACAACTCTCAGAAAGTATTGTCCCGTTTTTTTATAGTGTTGTTCTATCATCATGAAACACTGGGGAAGGAGAGGTTGTGTTTGGCTTATACTTCTGGGTTACAGTCCATCATCTAGAAAACTCCTGGTAGAAACACAAGGCAGGAGCTGAAGCAGAGACCACTCTGGATGACTTACTGATCTTGTTTTCTTATGTAGCCCAAGACCACATGCCCCAGGATCTACCCACCTTCTTGCATCAAGAAAATGTCCCAAGGATACGCCTCTGGCGGAAGCCATTTCCCAGCCGAGGTTCCCTCTTTCCTCCTGTCTCTAATTTGTGCCAAGGTGACACAAAAACTAACTGGCACAAAGACTATTCTAAAAAACCACATGGTATGTTTTATACGGTCAGTTCTGTATCTTCAGGTCACTGCACATCAGATAGTTTAGCCTCACAATATCTTAAAATGGGTTTGGTTTTTTTTTTTTTAAATTTCCGTTTGACAACTGAAATACAGATACCAGGTTAAAAAAAAAAGAGGTTATAATGAGGTTATAATCTAAAGTTTTTGTTTCCTGTAACTTTTCCTACTTCTAGTAGTTCACAGAAAGGGGGAAGATTGGTACTTAAGACAATTGCAGCAAAGTCCACACTCCCTCAGCAGATGGGGCTGCTAGCATCCTGTCTGACTTCAGAATTTTCCTATTGGTAAGTTTCCGTCCTTAGTTTCAAAGGTTTAGTTTAGTGATAATGAACTTTTAATAAAGAAGTACATGCAGTGGTCAGCCATTAAAGGCTAGGCTTACAACCAAAAATTAAAACCAAAACCAAAACCAAAACCTTTTATAAGGATATATACCTACCTTTACTTATCTACTTATCAGGGTGACACTTATTTATTATCATGTCAAAGATTGGTTGAACTATCAATTTTCAGATTTCTGGATTAGTCCAGGGACCCTCTATGTGGTGTTTCCTTACCTTTTTAAGAGTTTTCTTAAGAGATAGGATGCTGTTAAATCTACAGGAACATTAGCACTGAAGTACCAAGGTGATGTTAGCCTGCTTTCTTTTTCTATTTGAATCTCTCTCTCTCTCTCTTTTTAAATTGGAAATGTGCTTGTTATTGTGGGGAAATACTTTCGACACACCACTTTGAATTACTTTTTAATGTGTATGGGTGTTTTACCTACATGTATGTCTGTGTATCGCATGTGTGCCTGGTGCCTGAGGAGGTCAGAAGACATCGGATTTCCTTGAACCGAAGTTATAGATGATTGTGAGCCGCCCCGTGGGAGCTGGGAGTCAATCCAGATCCTATGCACTAGTAATCTGTAAATGGTAAAGCCCCAAATAGCTTAAATGATAATCCCTCTCTCCAGCCTCATACTGTACATTTTAAGGACGTCATAAATATTTGTTACATGAGTAGTTGAGTTAATAATACTATCTTGGCTAGTTTTATGTCAACTTGACACAAGTTTGAGTTATCTGAAAAGAGGGAACCTCAATTTTAAACATGTCTCCGTAAGATCTGGCTGGAGGGCATTTTCTTAATTAGTAATCTTGGGGAAGGGCTCAACTTGTTGTGGGTGGGGTCATTCCTGTACCGGTAGTTCTATAAGAGATCAGGTTCTATAAGTTAACAGGCTGGGCCCGTGGGAAGCAAGCCAGTAGACAGAAACTCTCCATAGCTTCTGTATCAGCTCTTGCCTTCAGATTTGTGCATTGTGTAAGTTCCTGTCCCGACTTCCCTCAGTGATGAACTGTGCTGGGGAAGTATAAGCCGAATACAACTTGCTTTTGGTCAGGGTGTTTCATCACAGCACTAGAAACCCTAACTAAGACAAGTACATTAATTAGTTATCTAGGTCATTTTATGTTATTTCCTAAAACTTAAATTTTGACTCCACAGCAATAGCTCTGACACTCACAGCACCTTTGTAGACAGAAGCTGCCTGAGGAAGCCCAGGGAGCTGGGCTGTTCAGCATGGTGGCCACTTGTCTCATGTAGCTCCTGAGTTCTTAAAATCCAGACCACAGAAGAGCAAAGAACACAGTCTGGGGGCCAAGGGCCTTCTACGGGAGACTGGACTGTGGCTCTGTAGGTGAAGGCTTTCTCCATGGCTCCCCACGGCGGATCTCGATGAAAAGAGGCAGTCCATGGTCCCAAACAGTTTATTATTGTCATGGTGGAAAATGGATGCGTAAAACCATATCCCACTTCTCAGGGTGGGCCTGAGATTAAATACCTTTTATAAGGAGGAATGTCTGCGAAGGAAAGCTTATTGGCTACACCCTCTGGGTCTCTAGGTACCTCGTTAACATGGAGAACTTTGTTTCGAGCCTACACGAGAAGCATGGCACGTGCTCCAAGTCAGGAGTCTGGCAGGGAGCTGGGAGTCAACTAAGCCTTGGTGTGTGCCCACCAAGTCTCTGGATCTTGACCTGCTGTGCCTTACCAAACTTCCTGGTGTGGTTTTACATCCCGCATTGGATGATAGTTTTCAAATAGATTTGATTATGTATAATCTGTTATTAAAATTAGCCAGCTGCTTCTTTTTACTCTTGAAACACGGCTACCACAAAATTTAAAATTCTATGTGTGGTGAATGTTGTCTTCTGGATAGCAGTACTGTGGTACAAACATTTCAAAGGGGTTGGATTGATGCGAGGTATTACTGTGGGTATGCTGGAGTGCTGGGGGAGGTGCTTCTCACTATGTTCCTGCTCTGGCCACACCAATCACTCCTTCCCTGCTGAGCAGAGGCTTGAAAGGAAGTGCACACAAGTCCAGGCAGCAACAGGAGAGCAGGGCCACAGACACGGAGGGCAGAGAGGGGAATGAGTTAGCAACTCTGGGTCTAAAAGAGAAAGGGTGTAGCTTGCCGCTGGTGCTTGGAAGACAGCGAGCTTGAGAGAGGACAGACTGAAGGATGTGTTTTCGAGGGGACAGACTTAGTGAGGTGTCAAGCTGCCCAGGGAAGGGAAGGGTGTTGTGTAGAGACAGTTGTGATTGGTGCCTTGGGATAATGTGTTTCAGATAAGGTGTGACGGCACAGCATCTAATCATCCTATAGATTTCTCTTTCCACATGAAGGATCAGCTGCACTTAGGCTGTTTTCAGAAACCCTGATCCTAACCTACTGTCATAATCTTGATTAAGATGAATGATGTATTTGTTCGATCCAAGGGAACACTAACCATCCATCAGATCAATGAGAGTCTGGTCAGCGACTGAATTAAATTTGATCATACAGTCCGGGACCTCATCAAAAGGCCCACTTTAACCACAATCATGTACTAGGATCTCAGTTATTCAAATCAAGAGAGGATATAAAAAAAAAAACCGGCATTGTGAATATGTTCGAAATAGGTTTGTGTGGCGCAGATATGCTCTGTTGGATTTCCCAAGTCCCTGTGATTAAGATCCACGTGAATAGTTTGCCATTATCTCTATAACCTGTAAAGATGCTTTGGTTCTTGCCTTAAGCATGAATCGTCTTGTCTTCCATTAGACCAAAAGATTAAATGGCATTGATCATCTGCCTCGGATAATCATATGGCAGAATTAATTTAGTGCTTAAAATTGTGATCATAATCTAATGGATGAGCTGGTAAAATTATCTTTTAATAACTCATTTTAACCTTAATGCTTTTTATCTGGAATCCCCTGGTTACGTAGCTACAGGATCAGATCTTAATGAACTGTGGCTTGCAATCAGTTGCCTAGGCGGGCGAAACAGCCGCTGCTCACCCCTCCCCCCCCACTACCCTCAATGCAATGTCACCATCCCAGAGAAAACTTCAGCCATGTGAAGATTTTCCTAATTGAATCGCTGGAGAATTCAGACACAGAGCACAGTGCAGAGACCTCATAACACACTCTATACTTTCTTCAAAGGAAGGAAACTCACCGCCCTTAAATTGGATGATAGATGAAAACCCTCTATGGAAAGATAACTCTCTCTGTATTAATGGTAGAAGCAAGGATGAAAGAGACAATTACAAATGCTTGCAATTACAAGCCTAGTAGTATAATTTAGTTGTACCCTTACTGGTCCATAGGACTGGTGAGATCAACACCCAGCCTTCCTCTCCAGCATGAGCAAAGCCTCTCTCCTCTTCCCTCACTGTGGCAGATGAACTTGGCCAGCCTCAGTTCTGCCACAAGGCCTTAGCGGTAATCATGGCTATTTGATAAACATGATCTTTTCTTTATATGTCCAGCCCTTGTTTCTGTTTAATGAACGTTGCAGCTATATTATGAAAGAAGCCTTTCCTGATAAGTATGAGAGGCTGCCCCTTCATCTTCAGCGCCTCTGCTACCTAGCTACACTGCTCTGACCACCATCTGAAACGTCATTTTTCGATATTCCCTCTTGAGAATAAAAGCCATCTAAAATTACAGGCGCTGTGTGCCTTGTTCACATTGTCCCGGCACGTGGGACAGAGCTATCTGAGCATGCAGACTCCCATGGATATAACCATCTACATAAGCATTCATGTCTCAGACGCTGATCCCAACGTCCTTGCTAATGAGTCTACACGTGAGAGTGTTATCATTAGTACTTGGCTGTGTCATAATCAAAAACAGAGGAAACTGGAAATTTTGCAAAAGCAAAAGGTTTTCGTTGCGTGCAGTAATTGAAATGTAATTCAAACTCAAATGTGTAATGAACGTGGGTGTTCTGGAAGTCCATGCTCTGAGAGCGATCTCCCTGCAGCATGGGTCCTGAAGCCAACAGAACTACCAGGAACATCTCAGCTCCAGATTTGAGACTGTTGTATGTTACAAATTGCATTGCTCTGGCTGTCCAGTCTGTGTTCTCATAGAAACAAAATGGGTTACTATGGAAAACGAAGGGTTTTAGTATTTTACTGTTGACATCCATATATGTATGTATATGTGCATATATGCATATATATACATATGCACATGTGCATATATGTTTATATATAGATGCATTGATGCATCTATGTTTCTATGTATACATGTACATGTGTATATATGCATATATATGTAGGTTTATATATGCATCTATACATATATGTCTATCTATACATACATATACACATGTACACATACACATATACATATATACATATACATACCCATACATACACATACATAATATACACATATGTGTACATACTTATATATATTATATCCTATATATAATTAGTTCATTTTGGATTGTATTGCATTAGCATGTTTGATTTTTTGAAAACTTAGGGTTTGAGTTGCTGACTTAATTTTCATAAAATATTGTTGAATGAATCCTGGATTTAGATTAAGAGAGTTTCTGAAATGACGTTAAGCATTCTGCCATTATGCTACATGTGTATGTGAAATCTGTTTTCTCAGCATGGACACACGGATGATGGTACCATCACAATATGCCTCAACTCTGCAAAGGTGTTGCCAGTGCTCTGTGTCCTGCATTATCAAACATTCAGCCGAGATTTAATCCTTTCTGTAAAAATGAACAAGTGCATCCATTGTATTAGCAAACACATTTTGTTTTATCGTTAATGGTAAAATTGTGTGTATACCAAAGCATTACTTTATAATACCTTTTTTTCTGATTTATTGTCTGTAAATGTTTGATTTATATACCCATTTCATACAATGACCCAGGGTTATGAAAAGATTTATCAAGCAAAATAGATCACAAGTGAAGAAGTTTAAGAATCTCTGCCTTACAGTTCTGACACAGACCAGTCATTGTTTGAAGGTTGTCCCCAAGAGAAGGCATGGCCATGGGCTTCTCAGTCTCTTTATCTCATTTCTGGGGTGACACTCTGCTGTGGGGGTCAGCCTCTAGCACTCCTGGGGCAGGGATGACAGAAAACTCTGCTGCACACCAAACTGCCCACCATCCTATAATACCTACCTCGTCCTGCATGCCAGGAACCATTCTAGATGCCAATGACACCCAGTGAACTGAAGGCACAAAACTTATTTCATGAGCTCATGCATGTTGCCAGCTGAGCTAGTGGACAACTTAGCAATTTGTATATGCAGCACTCAGATCAGGACAGTCCCCTTATGTTAACAGATTGTCACTTGAATTACAATAGTCAAAGGGCCTTCATCCTCAAGAGAGAATAAAGAATAAAGAATTGTGTCCATCCTCTTGTGGATGTAATATACTTGCGAATGCATAACTCCTTATTGCAAAGTGTAGTAGTGGTGCTACAGACTACAGACCTCTCTCTCTCTCTCTCTCTCTCTCTCTCTCTCTCTCTCTCTCTCTCTCTCTGTGTGTGTGTGTGTGTCTGTCTGTCTGTCTGTCTGTCTGTGTTGGGTTGGGGTGTTAGAGCCTGTCTGGTCACACAGTTGCTGGAGCAGCTTGTCAGAGGTGCTACAGCGGATGCTTAGTGATGGTGACAGTGAAGACAGCATAGAAAGCCCTGCAGTAAAACAGGATGAGGAACCAGGGTATTGGGAGCCCCTAGCAGGAGTCTGGAGAACTTGGCGATTGCTGTTAAAGGCATGCTTCTTTAAGAAAGAAAGAAAAAGAGTCATCTGAACGGAAATTTCAGTGAAGGCTGGGAGTTCTCAGAGAAGAGAATGGGAGTGTGTTCCAGACAGGCACACAGCAACACAATGACTCAGAAATGAAAGTCATTCAAAACCCGCAAGCAGTCAGAGGAACTAGAACAGTGTTTCTCAACCTGTAGGTCACAACCACTTTGGGGGGAGGGTTAAATGACCTTTTCACAGGGTCACATATCAGATCTACTACATATACAATACATTGTTATTCCTAACAGTAGCAAAAAATACAGTTATAAAATAGCAAAGAAATAATTTTATGGTTGGGGTCAGCACAACCGTATTAATGTATTAAGCATCAGGAAGGTTGAGAACCATTGGACTAGAGTATAAGATGGTGAGGCAGTGAGAGATGGGGCTGAAAATGAGAGTGTAGGATGGATGGGTGGGTGGGGTCACACTGGATGTTAGGAGGCTTGTGGAGTTCACTGAAGTGTTTTCATTTTCAGTTGGGGGGAGTCCTCAAAGGCCTGTAAACCATCCACAGTGATGTGTCTGTAGGTCAAATAGGAGACATGGCTTGTACAGCCTGTGTTATCTTTCCATCTTATCCATTCCTATTTTTCAAATAACTTATACAACTTTCTACTTACATATCTACTTATCTATCCAGTGAGAATAATATGTGTGGTTTTAATCACCCTGGGCTTTGAAGTCCTCCTCCTCTTTTATGTCTCTAGAATGCTAAAGTCCCCTCTCTTTCTGAGAACCTCTTTTCAAGACTGCCTATGCAGTGAAACACTGATTCTAAGAGACAGTTTGAAAAAGAAAAGTGAGAGGGAATCTTAGGTCAAATGTATCAACTTCTTGGAAAAATCACAACCCACACGAGACAGAAATATCTTGTAGAAAAGAAATGGTATTTTAACTGTTGGCGCCACTGTTTCTCGAATGTATCTTATGTGGGGCCTGTCCTCATCACCGTTTTGTTTTCCATTTCCTTATACAGCTCTCAACATCCCCAGACAGCAAGTCCCCACTGAGTGGCTCTCTTGCCGTCGACTTTTCTTCTATAGTTTCCTTCTGGTTGGCTCTGCTATTCACAGTTCCTACACCCCGGCTTTCCTTCCTCGCTCTCAGACATTCTAACAGAAGCTTTCTCATGTCACAGGGTGTCTTATTCCAAGCATTAATGCCTTATTTAGAGGTTCTCTGTACCTTGACTCAACATATTTAACTGCCACAGTCTACCATTCAAATCCCTAGCCTTCACATTGGGTCAAGTCTCCATCTTCTCTCTTACTATTCCTCTGGGTCCATGAGTCTGAAGTCCCCTCCCCAAGACCCAGTGACCACATTGTTTTTCTTCTGCTGAACACATGCCCTGTTATCAGTAAACTAATGCAGACATCATAAAGCCCATAAGGGGAAAAAGAGCTACTCAGATGTCCCGAGGTCACCTATGAGGCTAAACAGGAATCAAATTTCTCATTACTTACTTCTCATCACAGTAAACTCGTGTCTCCTGCCGCTCTCTCAACACAGAATCCTGGAAGCAGGTGGTCACCTGAGTTGTTACTTTGTTTCCAGAGGAGAATCTGAGGAGGACATTGGGTTTAGGTATTCCGAGGGAGTGAGGGAAGGCAGAGAAACCAAAGGATGGATATGTTTTGGAAAGGTAAAATTTGTAGGGTAGGATAATATAAGCATTTAATTTGGCAAAATCAAAAGAAGCACATATTGGGAAATGAAAGCAGGTAGGTATGCTTAGGAGGTAGGTTGTCTTAGTCGGGGTTTCCATTCCTGCACAAACATCGTGACCAAGAAGCTAGTTGGGGAGGGAAGGGTTTATTCAGCTTACACTTCCACACTGCTGCTCATCACTAAAGGAAGTCAGGACTAGAACTCAAGCAGGTCAGGAAGCAGGACCACCTACAAGGGGCCCTCCCACCCTTGATCATTGAGAAAATGCCTTACAGCTGGATCTCATGGAAGTCCTTCCCCAACTGAAGCTCCTTTCTCTGTGATAACTCCAGCCTGTGTCAAGTTGACACACAAAACCAGCCAGTACATAGGTCATAGTACATAGTACATAGATTTTCTATTCCTCCTCTAAAACACTAGGACTTATTTTTGGTTAAGTTAATAAAATTTTAATTATTCATTAGTGTCATTGTTTTGATCATATATTTCTCTGGCTCCCAGCATTCCTTAGTTTCCCATGGTTCTTTGTGTATACTGAAGCCACACGGGCTTTCCCCCCACATGCTTTGACATGTTTATAATTGTAGTCCTTATTCATCATGTTTAGGCAATAATGTTGGTAAGATTTTTTTTAAAGATTTATTTATTTATTATATGTAAGTACACTGTAGCTGTCTTCAGACACACCAGAAGAGGGCGTCAGATCTCATTACGGATGGTTGGGAGCCACCATGTGGTTGCTGGAATTTGAACTCAGGACCTTTGGGAGAGCAGTCAGTGCTCTTAACCACTGAGCTATCTCTCCAGTCCTATTGGTGAGATTTTATGGGTACAGTTTCTGAAAGTCCTAGGGGACACAATCTCACAGCAAACTCCCTGAGCCTTTGGCTCTTACAATCTTTCTACTCCTTCTGTAGCGATCCCCATGCCTTAGGGGGTGGAACCGTATTGTAGCTGCAACCTCTGAACTGGGGCTCTATAACTCTTCATTTTGATTGGATGTGGTCTTCTGTAAAGAGAACTTTCCTTGATAAAGCCTGAAGACTACATTTATAGTTAAGGACAAATGTTTAGAATATAGGTAGGAATGGTGCGAGTTTAATAAAGTGATAGTAGTAGATTCTCCTCCAAGATCCACGCCTTCAGTAGCTCTGGGAAATTAGCGAGGTTTCCAGTACTAGAAATGAATTCCCCCTTATGGAGTTGGTTTTAAGTCCAATTAGAGAACTGTTGGTTGCCACCAAGGCTGTGTGCCACGACTGTACCCTTTGGGTCATTAGGGCCACGTTGGCCTTTGCTGTGATTCATAGGTGCTGGAGCTGAGTAGGTTGTCTCCCTCCTTAGGAAGCTTGCATGGTGTTTTCTGGTATCATGAAAGCTAATCCTCAGGGAGTCACTTCCAGCTCAGGTCCCTTTGACTCTTTTGTCTGAAGTGGATGGCATCTTCAGCAATAGGGATTTATTTTCCTGCTACCTCTGTGAGGAAACCCAGGACAACAGCAACAGCCTATAACATTTTGAGGGTCTCTTGGACACTCCGACCAATGTTAGAATTTTAAAACTGAAGAGTTCCACGGTCTAGCCTCTAGAGTCTTTTGTTCACTTCCCCTTCTCTCTTCTCCCTTTCCTTTTTCTCTTATCCTTCCTCTCCTTTACCCTCCTTCCTTATCCCCCTTTCCTTCCTGTCTTTTCCTCTTCCTACCTCCACTGCCCAACGTGCTTCTGGGATCACTGGTGTGAGCTGCCCTACCCCGCTGTCTCTAATTTCCACTCTACCGCGATGACGTCACTCACCAAGAGACCCCTTTGCCTTTGCTTCCTTTCAGGAAGGGGAGTCTGCTTCCAGAGCCCCACTTCTTTTTTTTTTTTTTTGTTCTTTATGGTATTTCTTTCTTTTTTTTATTTTTTTTTATTTTATTTTTTTAATTTACATTCCAAATCACTTCCCCTTTCCCGTTTCCTCCCTCCCCGAAAGTCCCATAAGCCCCCTTCCCTCCCTCTTTTCTCCATTCAACCCCCTCTCATTACTCTGTCCTGGCGTTCCCCTACATCCAGTCTTTCCAGGACCAGGGGTCTCTCCTTCCATCTTTTTAGAAATCTATTGATATGCTGATTGTGTCTAGGGTATTCTGAGATTCTGGGTCAATATCCCCTTATCAGTGACTGCATACCATGTGTGATCTTTTGTGATTGGGTTACCTCACTAAGGATGATATTTTCAAGTTCTGACCATTTGCCTAGGAATTTCGTGAATTCATTGTTTTTAATTGCAGAGTAGTATTCCATTGTGTAAATATACCACATCTTCTGAATCCATTCCTCCGTTGAGGGACATCTGGGTTCTTTCCAGCTTCTGGCTATTATAAATAAGGCTGCTATGAATATAGTGGAGCATGTGTCCTTATTGCATGCAGGTAAAGTCTCTGGGTATATGCCCAGGAGTGGTGGCAACCAACTAACTGGGAAATGATCTTTACCAACCTTACATCCGACAGAGGGCTAATATCCAAGATATACAAAGAACTCAAGAAGTTAAACTCCAGAGAGGCAAGTAACCCTATTAAAAAATGGGGTACAGAGCTACACAAAGAGTTCTCACCTGAAGAATATCTAATGGCTGAGAAGCACCTAAAGAGATGTTCATCATCCTTAGTCATTAGGGAAATGCAAATCAAAACAACCCTGAGATTCCATCTCACACCAGTCAGGATGGCTAAGATCAAAAACACAGGAGACAGCAGTTGTTGGCGAGGATGTGGAGAAAGAGGAACACTCCTCCACTGCTGGTGGAATTGCAGGCTGGTACAACCACTCTGGAAAGCAGTCTGGCGGTTCCTCAGAAAACTGGGCATGACACTCCCGGAGGATCCGGCTATACCACTCCTGGGCAGAGCCCCACTTCTAAACCTGACCACTACGACTTCTTCTCTTCCTCTCAACAGCCAATTGAGGAGAACCTTGAAGTTATTCTGGGCCAAAGCTAGGGTGTCTGATGTTTTTGAAGTTAGCTGTTGGTGGCACTTTTTCAGGGGAGTGCCCGCTCCTAATTAAAAACTGATGAATAATTGACAGTGGAAATATTCCAGGAGCACAGAGTTCCACAGAAGTTACCTGTACACCGGCATCCTCCGTGCTGCCTCTCAGGTTTGTCTCGAAGGTCCAAAGGTCTCCATGACTGCCACAGTGTGTGATGTATTGGCATCGGGGAAGGCGATGTTGAATGCTGTCAGGAAATAATGGCTTTCCATCGGCAGCGAAACCCAAAGTCATTTGTTAACACTCATCCATGCTACAGCAAATGCTTTATTTACGAAGTGGCAAATGCTGATTCGGTGTTGTCATTCTTCAGACAAAGCCCCAACTGTGTCACCTAAATGACAAGCAATGCAGCTGCCCTTCTCTTGACTCAGCCCAGGGCTGGAGGGGAGTGACTTCCACAGCACCACGCGGCCATCCCTCTCCCAACTGGTTCAGAGATCACTTTTCTTAAGCATCATAAATCAAGTAGAGCCAGAAAGTCATTTAAAAAATATGCACGCAGAGTGTTATAAATAAATTCAGTTGTCTGCGGAGTGCTCAATTCAATTCGAAGAGTCATCACTTTTTACGTATTAACAAGAGGAATGTATGGCGTTTGGCTACTGAGAAATGGGATTCTAGACATTTCAGAGTACTACACAATACATAGAATAATTCACAGAGTAATAAGGGGTTTAAAAATATATTCTAACAGTTCTTTACCCAAAGGCCTTTAGCAACATGCCAATCTGAGAGACATGGATTCTTGGCTTTTGTGTTCTGGTGGGCCCTAATGAGAAACCAGAGAGGAACAGAGCCTTGGTCACTATTGGTCCCACATGGTCCTATGGCATGCCTGGTTCTGCCGAGCTTCCTCACTGTGGGTGACCTTCCCAGCTGACATTATTTCCATCAGGAGATTGCAGGTCCAGGCTGAGAGTCTGTTCACTCTGTCTGTTGACTCCTCAGTGATTGGCTTCCTACCTCATCCCTCTGTGTTTACGTAAGTTCTTTGTGCAAGGATGGACTTTGGCTCTCCTGTTTATTTTAGTGGTACATGAGCATGCTTCAGACCCAGATCCCGAGTCTGCAATCTCCTGCTGGATTCTGACGGGATCATGTAACTATTTTTATTTGGTAAAAGTTGGGAAATACCGAAAGAAGTGCTGTGGGGCTTCCTTCTGTGGCGGGATGCTATGGTCTCCTCTGATGTTTTCTTGTATCCCTGCAGGGTTTCCTGTTCTCTGCTCCAAGCTTTGTCTGCCTGGCCTGTTCTACTCTCTGCCAAGGTTCAGTTTCAGCAGTGAGGATCTCGGGGCACAAATGCTTCCTTTGTTTTAATGGTTCTTCCTGAACATTCTTTTTGCTTTAGGTATCACCTTCCAATATTCACTCATTCAGAAAAATATTTATGGTTTCTATGTTGAGTCAGTGGTACAGCTGCTCAAAGGGAGACAATGCTCTTCTTCCTGAATGAGCCTATGGTCTAAGGGAGCACTACACACTGTAATGTTGGGCACTTTGTAGATGTTAAAGTTTACAAAGATATATACATATACTTATATATTCAGATATGTTAACCTTTGTGCATTTAGCTATTAATTGATTCTCTTTATTTAATACCACAACTATCTCAAGGGAGTCATGAAGCTTACTTTCCCATGATGTAATTCAGATTCATCCTGTAGAGAAACTTATAAAAGTAATGGATGTGGGAAAGCCTGAAGCCAGAATCGCTGCCATTTTCAACATGCAAGAATTCATTTCAGAAGACTTAATATATCTTTTCCTTTGCCTGACCTAACTGGTGTTCTTGACCCACATTAGCTGTGAATTTGTAATAAACCCTCAATTCAGGACCACTGGAGGACTTAATGTCAAAACTAAGAGAATGCACAACATACGCTTTTGAAATACGAGTCCTATAAATAGATCAGCATGCAACATAATAGTTCAGATTATACAGAGGCTGATGGGATCATGTAACCATTTTTTATTTGGTAGAAGATGGAAAATGACCCAAGGACCCTCGGTTGTACCTGTGGTCAACTGAAAAATGTACTTCTGAGAATTTCCAGATAAAACTTGTTCATGACAGTGAGTGGAAGATCCGTGAGGGATTGCTGGCACTGCCACTGTGTGCATCTGCATTGTTTTAGGTAAATATTCTAAGGTTCTTTACTTACTCTCCCCTGGAAAAGACAGACAGCGAACAAGGAAGCGCATTGAGAAAGTGACTTCAACAGCAGTATGTACCAAGTGACATTGAAATGAGAAGTAGAATCTCAGAAGAGCCAGGGGAGGGGAAACTATAATCAGAATATATTGTATGAAAAAAACTTTTTCAATAAAAGAAAAATATACAAATGACAAATAGATATGGAGTTGATGGGATGAAGTATTACAAAATAAAGTTAGGGTGTGATATGGAGCGTTTGTCTCTGGTAGAAGAAGAGGAATAGGGAGAGGGAGAGGGAGAGGGAGGAGGAGGAGGAGGAGGAGGAGGAGAAGAAGAAGAAGAAGAAGAAGAAGAAGAAGAAGAAGAAGAAGAAGAAGAAGAAGAAGAAGAAGAAGAAATTCCAACACCCAAAGATCAGGTAGAAGAAAAGTTTAACCGAGGGGCTCACAGGCCCCAGAGCATAAGTGACTTGATTTATTTGCTAACACAACAGTCTTATTATTAAAAACTTAGTAAATTGATGTCAACAGGATATGTACAAAATAGCAAAGTCCATGTTTTCAAGCAGGCGCCTGTCAAAGTATCAAAGTAATGTGGTGGTAAGGCGAACAAAGCTGATTACTTGAGCACACGTGAAAGGCTAAAGAACACTGAACAGATATAAAACTCACAAATGGGAGGGAGAAAACAAAATCTTCCAAGGTGCTTGAAATGTAAGAAATCTTTCTGAGTTAATGTTTAGTAATCAACAGTCACTATACTTTGGGAATAATTCCTGTTTTATTTAAAAGCATCAACGCTAATTCTCGTACTATTGTGCATTATTTTCTTGACCTGAAGGTCCCATCTAACAAAGTAAAACAAATTTTTAAAAGAGGTCTGATTATTGGAAAGGAAAAGACAAATTTTAGGTGGTATGATTGATTATCTACTTTAAAAATCTAATGTAATCAACTTATCTCTAATCACAATTAGAATTAATTTATCAAAGTCTATAATCAACACATGTCAAACATTAAAATCAGTCGCCTGCTAGATGTGGTATTGCACACCTGTAATTCTGAATCCCAGTTCTCAGGAGGGTGAATCAGGAAGACTGTGAATTTGAAGCCTGGGTAACTTAACAAGTCCTGGTCTCAAAGCCCTCTAACACACAGCCCCCAGCCCCAAAGCAAAGGGTCAAGAGCATACCCATATGCCAACAGTGGTCACTACAAGGTTGCAATTCTGTAAAGTTGGCTACAATGTTTTCCTTTGAGAAATGGACTCATGGTATATGATAATTATACTTTGATGACAGAGTAATAAGAAGTGGTTATGTTATCTGTCTTTGAAAAGTCTCTGGGAATTGCAAATCAAGATATTGAAGTCTAATGGATAACATACTTTATGAGAAGCTGAAATCCAACCAACTTATTTTTTTTTTATCATAGGCTGGTTAAATATTTTAGATAGAAACATCTCAGGGGAAGAAAGGCTAATTATTTTATTCCTATGAAATGCATTAATTTCTCTGCCGTAATCATTTAGTCTTCATTCTTCTTTCACTAGGACGTATGCCACTCTAATGTTTCAGCTGAGCTCAAGCTTCTATAGCCACAGGAGTGTGTGGAATAGGACACACATTCTCTTTTGTTCTCAGAAGCGTGGAGTGTGTAATGCCTGCGGACAGGATGTGAAGGTTGTTAACTTACAGAGTTAAGACACGGGATTATTTCCCCAGCTACAGTATGATGACAGGCTCTAAATCCCACCCACACCTCCACGAAGCACATGAAAGCAGTTCTGCATCTGGTGGCATTGATTCCGATGTTTGATGTGGCTTGTTTTATATACTGATAAGATAGTCGGGAACTTCTGTTATGCTGTCCCATAATTAACCTCATAGTAGAGGCAATTGTCAGACACATGGAAACACAGATGCTTTGATGACATAACCGCTCACACATGCTGATGTCTATCGAGTTCTTCTTGACAGACGCCCAGGCTTGTAGGGCGTCCATCTTAGGATCTGGCCAAAGGGTGGATTTACAAATGTCAAGAGAGCTTCTCGGTGTCAAATGGAAAACAACTCCGCAGCCTACGTGGTCCGAATCTTCCAGAGTGTTTACATTCAATGATACAGAGAAGCCGGGCTTTTGCTTTCAAGTAGCTCCCCTCCCCCACCCCTCATTCTTGACTCTGAGCTCCCAATACCTTCTTTCCTCAGCAATTAATCAGGCCATCGATGCTTTAATAAATCGTTCCCTAATCCTCCAGGTCACGAGGTATCCCAAGCCTAGTATGGCGTTTTGTATTTCCTGCCTTTCACCTTAGCGGGCTTTTCAGCAAATGGGCTTGGATTTGCAGCTATTCTATTCCAAGAATCCTAAAGGGTTTATATATGCTCCACTGTGACCCTGCTGGGCATCTGTATTGCTCTCCTTTATTACAAAATACTTTCCAATATAATAATACAAACAAACACTCTTGGATTTGAAGTTGAACTTTTTTTTAATATATTCATCATTTCAAATGTTATACCCTTTCCCAGTTTCCCCGCTCCCAAAAACCCCCAACCCATCCTCCCACCCAAGAATATGCCCCTCAACCCAACCCACTCTCACCTATCCCCCTTCTATTTCCCCATGCTGGGGCATCTATTGAGCCTTCATAGGACCAAGGACCTCTCCTCCCACTGATGCCTGACAAGGCAATCCTCTGCCACTCTTTGGCTGGAACCATGTGTACCCCTTGGTTGATGGCTTAGTCCCTGGGAGCCCTGGGGCGTCTGGACATCATCATTCTTCCTATGGGGCTACAAACCCTTTCAGCTCTTCCAGTCTGCCCTCCAACTCCTCCATTGGGGACCCTGCGCTCAGTCCAATGGTTAGCTGCTATCATCTGCCTCTGAATCTGTAAGGCTCTGGTGGGGCCCCTCTGGAGACAACCATAACAGGCTCCTTTCAGTATGCACTTCTTGAAGTTGAACTTTTAATAAACTACTAGAACAAATGGAAGCTCCCCAGTTTTACCCCACCCCTACTATCTTCTCAAGGAGACCTACCACTTGGTGATTACTCAGACCAGCATCCTATGAGTCTTCCTTGGTCTATTTTCTTTTAAATCACATCTCCAGTTATTGGAAAGTAACGCCATGACCTAGTTAATTCTCACCAACTTCATAACGTCCTTGCTGGTCCGAGTCTCCACTGTGACTGTGCCATATTCCTACTGGTCTTGCCTCTTTGGCAACTCTTCTCCAGACAGCCTGCCTTAGCTACTTCGGCATAGCAATGACCAGCGTTCCTGAGAGAACAACTTAAAGGAGATAGCTTGCCTTGTCTCATGGTTTCAAAAGGTTCAAACCATAATTTCTTGGCTGTCTGTGCTTGGGTAGAACCCTGTGGGGACAGGAATTTGTAACGTAACGGAGGAGGCTGTTCAGCTCATGGCAGGCAAGAAGGGCTGATTCCAGAAGAACCCAGGGATAAGTAAGGGCCCACATGCTTGGTGATTCAGCTTCCCCAACTATACCCTAACTACTAAAATTTCTAGAACCTTCCAAAATAATAGTATCTGTTGAGAACCAATCCTCTAACACGTGAGACTTAGGGGGACAGTTTCATATTTAAACCATGTCACAACTACCTGATAGTTACAAATATAAACCCCATTGTTCACTGCTGTATTCTAGTCCCAACACTGAGTTTTTCTATAACACACACACACACACACACACACACACACACACACCACCACCACCACCAACAACAACAACAAAAACCACCCAAACAGTAACATCATAGCTTTCTTTTATAAACTTGAATTCTACTCTATTCCCTTTCTATATTGATGTCTTATGTCCTGTCTTCTTATTCTTCAGTGGCACTGCCCACTCATATTTTCCTCAAACAGGAGCACAGTATATATGCTTCTACCGCAGGACCTCTTACTTTCTAATCTCTGCCTGGAAATTATATTCATGCCTCTCTTGGTTTTATTTATAAAAATATCTCTTGTATATTTTTAAATATCTCTTGGTTATTTTTATCTTATGGTATCATAAGATATCATGACCAAGGTAACTTACAGAAGAGTTTAGTTTGGACTTACAGCTCCAGAGGTTTCAAGTCCATGACTGTCAAGATGGGAAATACATCAGCAAGCAGGCAGGTATAGCACCTGAGCAGTAACTGAGAGCCCACATCTTGAGAGACAACTCTGAGACAGAGAAAACCAATAGGGAAGAGCATGAACTTGAAATCTCAAAGCACAACCCTAGTGACACACTTCCTTTAATGAGGTCACACCTCCTAATCCTTCCCAAACAGTTCCTCCAACTGGGGATAAAGAACTCAGATATATGAGCCTAAGGGGATCATTCTCATTCAGACCACCACAATGTCATTCAAGTATCACCTCACTGGTGTGAATCTTCCTGGTTACCATACTTAAAATAGAACATCTTGTTATTATCCTCTTGTCCACTCAAAATGGGTAATTTGTAGTGTGTAAATTGTACTTCAATATGGTTTCTTTTTAAAAATCATAATTTAAAAATTTCAGAGAAAGGTAAATTAATGGTAAATTAATATATGAAACCAGTATTTGTATTTTTTATAATTCTAAAAATAAAATTAAGGAAAATTGATTTATAGACAGAAGTGCTTCTATTGCAATACCTGATGTCACCTAGGGATGAATGGCTTTTCCACTGAATTCCAATGGTGTACAATATTTAATAAGAGTTATTTCTATTTTTAGTGTTTCCTGTGCTCTAGTGATTGCGTTAATCTGTACATACATTATTATACCAACTCCCTCAAGGATTGAGCTATTAGACCCATTATGGAAAATGTGGTTAAAAGAGTTCATTGCTCAATGAAGTCATTGCTACCAACTGGCAGGCGTTTGACTTTGATCCAAGGCAGACCCAGAGCTAATCTTTTTTTGGTCCCTGGCAAAACAAGCAAGCAAAGGACAGAGACACTGTCAGTTTGGACGTTAGAAGGTTTCAGGATGTTCTTGTCTTCCTTTTGCACCCTTCCTTTTATTATACTAAGAGATTTTATGCTAAACCAAACCCAAAGCCACCCATCCCCAAATGTACTGCCTCCACAGAAACTTGCTGCTTCTCTTATTCTGAAGGGTTCCCAGTGCCTCTTTACCAAGTCTGTCTTCAATTCTATTAGCATGTATATAGTTATCTTACAGTGGCCAATGGGGGCCACTCCAAATAGTCAATGCTTCTCCTCCTGTTTGCACTGAACGATCCTAAGGATTATGGACTACATCTGTTCTTTCAGATTACTTGGCTCCTCTTCAGAGTCATTTCTGAAGAGATCTTTCTAGAAGGGTAAGTGAAAAGTGCCCCAATGTAACCACTATGGTTTGCAGGTGTCCTTCCAATGCACATGTGAAGATTTGGTCCACAGGGTGGTGGTATTGAGTATTCTGGACCCCAGTGAAAGGAGCTTAAAAGATGAGTATACTCTCTAGTGGGATGGGGGAACTCAAGCTTTCTCTGTTTCTTGGCTTGAAATATGAGCTCTCTGATGAGTGTTCATGTCATGAATGGCTGCCTTCAGCAGAAGCTAATAGCCACTTCCCAATCAGTCTTGGATTTAACCATCCCGTACCGGGAGCCAAAATAAACCCAAAGGTAACCTGTGTCCAGTACTACTGCAGCTCTGTAATTTCACCTGTTCATTGTGATTGCATGATTCTCCTATTTATTGGTATTCACAATTGACCCTTGTCCACATTCCTTTCATGACGAATATATGTCAACCCCAAGATCCATCTTCCAGCCCCTTGGTGACCCTGCTTTACGTCATATGTCTTGTCTTTTTCCGTCACTTCCTGTCTACTCTTCCATCTTCTTTGACCTTGTGGTTTTGCCTTTTTGTTTACTTAGCTCCCGTTTCTCACATATGACATCACAGCCTCCGCCCCCACTTCATCATATGTTCTCAGAATCACTGTAGTTTGTACTGAATATAAAAGAAACCAACTTCCATCCCATGTGATATCTTTGACTTGATTCTCCTCAATGGAGCCCCCACACTGATTTTACCAGTCTTCTCAGCAAAGCTATGAAGTAGACAGTGCTATATTACCTCAACGACAAAAAGATCTGAGTCACACAGTTCTGTCATTGCCCAAAAGTATTAAAATGGAGGGTAAACAAAGGGCCTGTTCTTCATTTCACCACTGTTCATCCCAGGTTGCCTCGTTGGAACGGAACATGAGATCGGTACTGTCCTACTGGAGTAGACATGACTGTTTACATTTTGAACCCAAATCAAAATCATTTCAAGTTCAGCCCCCCAGTCACATTAACTGCAATTTCAGTGATCAAAAAATGGCTACTGTTTTAGACTGTGCTGATATTGTGCATTTCCATGTGAGTGCTACTGGACAGTGGGTGCTAAACACCTGTTGTACGATCGATTACTTCTTGGCTTTGTACGATGAGCAGTTGTTTTGGGACAGGAGTACGCCATGCTCACACGAGGTATAGAGAACCACTGCAGCATCTCATTCAGGGTTATTCCATTCAAGAATGAATGAAACTAACTTGCCTGAGGACAAGATTATTTAAAACGCCTGATCTTTTGAAGTCCCTGGGATTAATTAATAAATCAAAGTCTTGTCACAGAGGAGTCGGCTCAGTGAGTGAAGTGCCTGCCTTGTAAGCGTGAGAACCTGAATTCAGATCCTCAGCCCTCACTGAAACTGAAGCATAACTGTGCAAATCCACAACCCCAGCACTGAGGGTGGGCGTGGAGTGGGTGGATCCCCAGGGCTGCTGAGAGCCAATGTAGCCAGAATGGTGCCTTCCAGGGACAGTAAGAGGCTTTGTCTCCAAGAATAAGGTGGAGAGCCATAGAGGAAGTCCTTTGACAACTAGCTATGCCTCCTGCTTATGTGCACATGGACATACACACAGGCACAGGCACACATATACCCATGCACACACACGCATAGGCATGGAATTAGAAAAGGTTTATTCATTCCAGAACACAGTAGACATTCTCTGTCACAAGCATCTTGCTTTATGCTGTCAGAAATGGACGTCCAAAGAGATAAGTAACCTTTCTAAAGTCATTTCATTAGTGAGAGATTTAAGGCTAAAATCAAGTTTCTGGGTTCCCTGTCCTGGGCTCTAGTTTCCGTCTCCCCTTCCCTACCCCTCCCCCTCCCCCTCTCCCTCCTCTCCCTCCTCTCCCTCCCTCTCTCCCTCTTCCTTCCCTCCCCCTCCCCTCCCCCCCACTCTCCCTCCCTCTCCCTCTTCCTCCCCTCCCCCTCCCTCCCTTCCCCTTCCCCCTCTTCCTCTCCCTTTCTTTTTCTCCTCCCCTTCCTCCCATCCCCCTCCCAGTCCCTCCTCCCTTTCCCTCTGCCTCCATCTTCACCTCCATCTTTATCTCCACTTCTGTTTCTCTCGTGTGTGTGTGTGTGTGTGTGTGTGTGGGTGTGTGTGGGTGTGTGTGTACATACACACACACACCCACCCACACCCACACACACACACACACATATATATGTGTATATATATATGTGTGTGTATATATATGTGTATATATATATATATATATATATTTGCTTTTGAGGGATAGCCCAGTATGGCCTGGAACTTACTATGTAGCCCACGCTGATTTCAAACTCCAAGGGATTCTCCTGCCTCAGCTTTTTGAGTGCTAGGACTACAGACATAATAGGACTCTCTACTTTAAACCACATTGCTTTTGTGACCAGGTATGATCAACCAACATCCAGGCTGAAGAATAACAAAGAAAAAAAAATCCCTTTCCTTCTAATCCCCCCTCCCCCTCCCCCATGCAGTCTTCAAACGTGGGAAAGCTGTTATCCTAGGCTATGCCAAAAAGGGGGTGGGGCAGCCACCATACAAGGCTCCCAAGACGGCAGCCAGCAGGCAGGGCCCTGCCTTGGCTGATGAAATGGCATTTCACTTGGTACCTTGGCCCACGCCCTTGCTTTTTCCGGAATGTGTGTCTGCTGAGAACACCTGCTCGGTGCCCTTCCTCCATCAGCCACTGCGCAACGCACAGTTCTAAATAAGTCAACCTTGGGTCGCCAAGAAACCTTCACAGCTTCTTGCCCTACTAAGACAAAAAGCAACAGCTGGGTAAGAAAAATATAACCCCTGTCACTTTTCCAAACAGCACAAGTCCTGGCCAGGAGGGGTTCGGAGTGAGATCTGGGGCGTGCTGTCATTCACAGCTGCTGCCTGGAGTGACATTTTTTCCTCCCTGATGTTTTGAGTGGCGGAGGTTGGGATCATTTTCCGATGTTGCTTTTCTTCCTGGGGACTTCTTTGTTCACGTGTCACTGGGCATTTGCCCCTTCTGGTCTTAAGTGTTTACATAAGAGCATGGGTGTGAAGTTCACTTTGGGGACATTCCCTGAAGTCACTTATTTAGTTCTCGTAGAAGGGGAGCCGGAGGTTTCTCCCACAGAAAAGCAAAACCAGGAACCAAGCTTCTGGGTTGCATCTGCTTTCTTTTCTGGAAACCAACCGCTTGCCCAATTTGGTCGCTGCCTCATTTTTTTTTTCAGGGGGGGCTATACAAAAATCTGAATTACTCTCGCAGAGAGATAGCGTTAGCCAAGAAGCCACTCCGATTTGAATTTCTTTTCCTGGCATTCATTCTCTCCCGCCACTTCCGATTTGATTTCCCACTTACACGAAATAATTACGGG
Organism: Tokudaia tokunoshimensis; assembly: GCA_036184795.1. Classification (NCBI taxonomy): domain Eukaryota; kingdom Metazoa; phylum Chordata; class Mammalia; order Rodentia; family Muridae; genus Tokudaia; species Tokudaia tokunoshimensis. The sequence goes on from BTHU01000007.1 coordinate 41,083,843, forward strand.
GCAAAATGGATTATGAATTTCCTTAACAAGAAGCAGAATTGAATCGTTAGTCGAAAAAGAGAAAAAACACATCTGACGGCTGACCACGTTCATTTTGACACTGGGAATCTGATGAGCAGAAGCAGGCATGCGTGTCTTTTAAGTAAACAGCCTGTGTTCAGAAGGGACCTTGGTGCTGGGAATGAAATAAAGGCTCAGGCTGAATGAGCTTCGTAATCAGCCAAGCCTCTGCTGCCATCTGTCAGGGCTGGGCTCCTCTCCCTCAGGGCTGCAGCTCCTGGGGCCCAGCTGACAGACGGCATCATTAGCTGGCTTGTGGGCTAGGTCATACCACCGAGACAGGTCACCTTGTGTCTTTGGGGTGTTTTGCCCCTCCCAAATTCAATCCTGAAAACGCATAATTGAATTTTCATGCTAAGATTAAATGATGATAGCATGCACTGTGTCCACTCCCTTCTGGTGGCCGAGCAGGCTTTGTTAAAGGAGCAGGGAATGTGATCCAGTTAGCGCTTGCTTCCTTCAGTCTTCAGGGGATCAGAAGCAGGGAACCCTGCCTGGGCACAGCCCACAGCAAAGCAAATGTCTCAGGGATGCTCCCTGACTTACAGAGCCTGGGCACACAGGGCAGACTGGAGCTCCAGAGCTTTGAGAAGCAGTGCCTGGAAATAGTACTAGTTGAGAATCAAAGAAAAAGACCCTCAGAGAAGGACAACAGGACACACACATACACACATACACACATACGCAAATACACACACAGATCCACACAGATCCACACACACACACACACAGATACATACACATACAGATACATACAGATACACACACATACATATACATACACACATACATATAGATACACACAGACACACACAGATACACACAGATACACACATATACACATGCCCATACACATATACACATACAAATGTGCACACACATATACAATATACACATACATACACACATACACACACATACATGTACACACACAGATACACATAGATACATACATATATACACACATACACACATATACAGATACACACAGATACACATAGATACATACATACACACACATACCTACATATATACACATACATACACATACACAGATACACACAGATACGTACACACAGATACACATAGATGTACACACATATACACACATACACACATATATACACATACATACACATACACACATACACACACATACACATACACACAGATGCACATAGATGTACACACAGATACACACATACACACATATATACACATACATACACATACACACATACACACACATACACATACACACAGATACACATAGATGTACACACAGATACACACATACACACATATATACACATACATACACATACACATACACACAGATACATGCACACAGATACACACAGATGTACACGCACACACACAGGCACACACAGGCGTGTGCCCAGCGATAGAGAGCCTTTACTGAGCTTGCATTCAAAGCGGAGGTGGGCCGTGGGAACTCTGCCATTGCTGTGCACTGTAGTGCTCTTAGTGGAATCACAAGGAGAGAGCCCGTATGCCAGTGAGCAGTGGCAGTATGCATGCACAGAGAAGGGACAGTCTATGAGTGTCCCTTCGACACTCCGCACCATCCTAGCTACCCGCTGCACTGCCCCCTGCACTGCCCCCTGCACTGTCCCCTGCACCTTGTCACAACTTTGAAAATCAAGATGTTTCAGCATCTTGATCAGCTACTTCCAGCCTTCTTCCATGACACCTTGCAGAACTTCATACTGCATTTTATGCATATTGCAACTCCCACGTTTTCTCCTTTCTCTGGGGATAGTTTCCAATCCTCACATCCAGAGACAAGTCCCCAGCCCTGGTGGAAATGAGAGATGTCCCCAGCCCTGGTGGAGATGATAAGGGTGATCCAGCAGCCACACAGTTGTATATCTTCTTATCAGTCCAAGTTTGTAATATTTTTGAAGGAGTGACTTCTTGGCTTTAGGCAAGAGTCTTCAATTCATTAAAAGCTCCTAGACTTTCACCAGCTAGAAGGAATGTCAATGAAGACAAATGATGCATTTACAAATGACATTTTTATGTTTGTCACACTATGCGGTCAATCCATTTATCTGACTATTTTGGCATTGGGCTAGTAGGAAAAACAAAGATTCTTCCTTCCTTCCTTCCTTCCTTCCATTCGTTCAAGCAGTAACTTGAAATTTTGCCCTGGAAACTCATAATGTAGCTTGTGTCATTGCGGTTTCTGGACTTAACTGAAATCAGTTGAAACTCTTCTTTTTCTGCAAACTCCACTAAATTTTCTAATATTCTGAAGCATTTTGTTTTTCCTGCCATTAGTATGTAAGTAACAGACAAGTTCTGCATAGTTAAATCCAACAGGGGTGGATTTATTTATTTGTACACATTTGATAAAGCCCGGTAGAGACAATTTGGAATATGCCATTATTACAGTTTGGATCCTTAACATCCTCCAGATGCTTAACAATTCAAAACTTGGTCCTAAGCCTGTGGTGCTTTGGAGAGTAGCAGAACCTTTAAGAGGTAGTACCTAGCAAGAGGAAGTCAGGTCACTGAGAGTATGTCACTGAAGGGGACAGTGTAATCTTAGCCCTTCCTGTTCCTGTCAGTCATGCGTTGTGACGAGGAAGCACCAACAGACACAAATCAACAGGGTCTAGCAACCCTGGGATCTTTAAAGATGCTAGATCACCTGACCTGGGATTTCACCAATCAGATTACGGTGCCCAGGACTGTGTATTTGGAGATCGCCGGCAGCACAGATTGCAGAATCTAAAATCTCTGTCTTTAAGTCTCCGCTTCCATATCCTTCTGTACACTCACTCAGCAACCCATCTGCTACCTCCTTGACGTTACTTCAGACTTTAACAATGCACTTGCGTCGTTGACTCCAAATCTGCCCTTCTCCGTAGCACACAGCCTTTCCCCCAGCTAGACCGAGGTTTGCAGAGAGCGACTTCCTTCAAAGCCCTTCTAAGTGGTGTGTGCTGTGTTTTATAAAAAAGATAAGGAGTGAAGGAATATGTTTGGTGGACCAGGTAGAGTATAGAATAGAGTTTATTCAGGGCATGGGGAGGGGAGTTGAGAGGGTAGGGGAGAGAGAGAGAGAGAGAGAGAGAGAGAGAGAGAGAGAGAGAGAGAGAGAGAGAGAGAGAGAGGTAAAGGTTGGCCATGAGCAAGTGGAGAGAGGGGGGGATGGGGATGGGGAGAGAGGGGGAAGGGAGGACAGAGGGAGAGCCAGCAGGCAGAAGAGCAAGAAAGAGAGGAGGGGGCAAGCACCCCCTTTTATAGTGAGTCAGCCACACCAGGCTCTTGGCAGAGCCTAGACAAAATGCTAACAGTGTGAGACTGTGTACACGCCCCAGTTCATGCTCAGCACACGGGGATGGGGGTGGGGTGGGGTGATGGTGGGGGGGGGTGGGAACTAGTGACCCTCCCCTCCCTTTCTGCTTTTTTCTTGTGCTATGCCTCTCCTTCCTGCAGAGCTAGGGTCTTGTTTATTTTGTGTCTGTGCTAGTCCCTCGTCTTGCCATCTCCTTCCTGTTGCTTCCCGAACTTGGTCTACTCTCTGCCATCTTCAGTTTCCATCACACACAAGTCTCCTCTTTCAAAATCGTTAAAACTTACTCTTGTTAATTTTTTAGAGACCTCCCTCCCCACCCACCTTCCAAGCTCTGTGCTCAGGTGCTGTCTTCCTGAGAGCCTTGGATAAAGGCCGGGTTTGACTGGGACTATTGAGAAGGAAAGATTTGGAGTGAGGAGTGATAACGGAGTCCTTTTCCTTTTGAAGACACGAGTGGCTGAAGTCACCTTGGTATAGCTCCCTCCTCAAATCCTTATGCCAAGGGCAGAGGCTGTTCTTAATCCAATGCCAGCTCAGCTTTCTGAAGCTATACCTCTTTGGGGGAAGGTTACTATCTATTGTTCCAATTATGAGTTGTTCCAGCTACAAATTAAATTTCTTGGAATGTGCTATCTCTGATTCATAGTGCTATCTCTGATTCATAGCGCTATCCCATGAGAGATAACTAAGATTATTATCAAGGCTTTTGTTACCCTCGTGTTGTAAATGAATAAATGGTGCCTTTCACTACACAGCCAGTGAGCCATGGAAAAAGTTTTCTTAATCTCTAAGCTCCCACCTACTTAGAATTGTAGATGAGATAAAACATAAGCCTGTGTACCAGACAGACACTTCCTTACAGATGTACCTAAAGGCACGATGCACAGTCAGCTCTCCAGGTGTGTCAGCGCTACAACTGAAGATTCCTCCAACTGCAGAGTGAAAATATCCAGGGGGAGAGTGTGGCCATGCTGAACAGTGTAGTATGATGACTTACACAGGATTTGTGTTGTGTACCTTCCCACACGTGATCTTGAGATGGTTTAAAGTCTGTAGAAAGATGCATACCATCTATATGTGAACCCTATGCCATTAGATAAAAGGGGTTTGAGCTTCATGGAGTCTGATATTTGAAGAGGGTGGGTTCTGGAACCAACCTGTTGTGGACACCCAAGAATGACTGCACAGGTCCCAAACTATCAGCCCTGCTTTCTTCTATTCTACAATTCTCTGTTAATGGCTAAACCCCCATCTTTAGAAGCTTGGGTCCATCTGGGTGCCTTTCTTCCCCTGTCCTTCCTTTTCTTGATATTCCTAGCACCTCCTTACCCTACTTCTTCCTCCTTTCTCAGGCCTGTCTCTTTTCCATTCCTTCTCTTGAGGGGAGCATCTCCCCTCTGTTTTGCTACTGCAGCTGGCTTTCTCAACTACTGCCCTTTTCTTGGGGTCTTACATGTCTCTATCGACACTCTACTCTGATTCTAGGATTTTCTACCAAACAGATAAAGCCTTCTCTTTATCCGTTACCTCCAGACAAGATATTGAGAAGAGCCACAGTCGGTTAGACTTGGTGCCCTGCGTGTCAGGAGTCTCCTGGGCTTTGTCAGCCATGATTCCCCAGGGAATGGAGAGTATGGCCACAAAGGTCTTTAGTGCCTCCTTCTCTGTCAAGGTCTTCCTCACAGCTTCTGACAGGTGGCTTCTCCCTCCTTCCAATTTTAACTTGCAGTCAGAGAGAATCAAAAAGCCACAAAATAACACATTGAAATTGCCAAGTTTGATTTAACCATTTCATTCTTGGGTCTCGATGACACCTAGGACACTCGTCCCATAACAAGAGCATCAATTATTCCTAAAATTACTAATTTGTCAGATCTGACTGGCTTAATCATACCTTCAGTGGAAAACTGCTGAAAATATAAACTTTTTAATAGGATCAATATATGAATCAATTTTCTTCTCATGTAACTTTCAAAGATCAGTGGCTTATCTTTTGCTTTTAAGTAGGAAAAAAATGCATTGGGTTGTTGAGGAGCTAAAGATCCAAGAGGTTAACTGAGTTAGTTGTATAGAGTCATGAAAATAGTAAGCGGCTTAGTTGGATTTTGAACAATGATTTAACACGGCTTCTTTATCACTTATGTAGAACGATCTGGGAATATAAAACAGCACGTATTTCTAAGATGCCAACATTTTAAGTACCGTTCTGTTAGTATCCTTTCTAAAACATACCACTTGTCTTTCTAACATGCATCTCAGATTTGGGGGTATCAGAGGGCTATAAACATCAACTACTGGGTTTTGTTTAACTCTTTATTCTACTTGTGTTTCACACAGAAGACCCAACCCTGGTGAAGTGTTACTATTCAATTTCTTCCTGCCTTTCCGATGTATCCATTTCTTTCTTTCTTTTTTCACTTTCTGCTGTTTTTAGCTGCTGGACTTGGACCACATCTTTTTTTTTTTTCCTCTACTTGGAATGTCACCTGTGTGAGGCTCTGAGGCTCTAGTTCCAGTTCACACTGTAATGGGTCCCCAGACCTTAGCATGACTGACGCCATGAACAGAGGTACCATGGACCTTGGAACCTGCATGTTGGCAGCACCACCTACCATAACTAGAACAAAGACCTAACCCATTAAACTCTATAGTCCTGGGCAAGTCCCTAAATATACTAACTTTGCTTTTGGCCTTCTGTATTTCACTTCTGGCTAAAATGTTCTTGCTAACTGAGGCTCATCAACCCAGGATATGGTTTTGTGCTTAAAAGCCCACCGTGAGAAAGGCTTTGGGCTACACTGTGATCCTGAACACACAGTCACCAGTCAGTTAATAAAGGCTTTCTATTGGCTTGAACCTGTGTCCAAGTGATCTTCTCTGGTGGATCCCTCACAACACCACTACCATCAAAGGCTGGAAGGGGAACAACAGCATGTGACCAACTGATTCTCTGTCAGAATCACATCTTGTATTAAAGTTAATAAAGGGACATCTATTTTAGAGATGCACACATCACTTGGTGTGTTTGCTTATTTTCTTGGATCTCCCATTGTTCCGTCATTCCCATCTAGATACAATAGCATCTCACATGTTGAATGTGGCATCATAACAATACAGAATAATAAACGGCCACCTATGGTTACTTTAGTTCCCTAGTCGGTTACTGAAAGGCACACCATTTGGGGATGGGAAGGGGATGGAGAAACTGCTCTTCATCTTTAAAGAAAAAGAAGACAGGGCTATGTGTCTTTTAAAGTTTCATTGACATCATCAGAAAATGGGACCGTAGTGGTTTTTCACTAGCTTAATGGTACTTGTCTTAGTTAGGGTTTATTCTGCTGTGAAGAGACACCGTGGCCAAGGCCACTCTTAGAAAGGTAAACATTTAATGGGCCTAGATTACAGTTTCAAAAGTTCAGACCGTTGTCATCATGGTGGGAAGCATGGCAACACATCCAGGCAGACTTGGTGCTGGAGGAGCCCAGAGTTCTACATCTTGATCTGAAGGCAACCGGGAGGAGACTGAGTGACCCTGGCCAGACTTGAACACATGCATGAGACCTCAAAGCCCCCTTGTACAGTGACACACTTCCTCTGACAAGGCCACACCTCCTAGTAGTGCCACTTCCTATAGGCCAAGCATATTCAAACCACCACTGTACTGTTTTTTTTTTTTTTTAATTCTTTGTGAAACAGTATTTCTGTAGCACAGGCTAGCCTTGAACTTGAGACTCCCCTGCCTCAGCCTCTTAGTGCCAGAAGTACAGGTGTGAGCCACCCATACCAGGCTCTCTGGGGAAAGTTCTCAACTGTACCTGAAGTGAGAAAGCTCAGACCAAGGCATGGATTGTTTCTCAGTATTAAGTTCACCATGTGACTCGGGACAGGGATGGTCCTGAACCATTCCCATCCTTACATATACATCCACAGCTCTGAAAGCACACAGGCTATTGCCTTTCCATCTTCCCCGGTGCTAAAATTATCTCCAGTGCCTTCATATATATGGATGGAGGTTTTGTTCCTGGCATCTCCTAGTGGAAATAGGAGTCTCCTTCTGGGCTGAGTCAGGGCCAAATTGAGCACGAGGCTCAGCTGCTATTTCAGACCCAGATGAATTTGGGCTATGGTGCCTGGAGGAGAGCCAGAGTATTTTCTTTTAATTATCAAGTCTCTCATGGTCCTTGGGACTGGCTGCCTCTGTGACATCCCCAAGGGATAAAATCCACATCAGGAAGGAGAAGCAACCCTGTACCGCTGGTGGAATTCCATGGAGGCACATTGTTTCCACGGCTTAAGAACTACTTCTAGGGCACTGCACAGGCTTGACACAGGTCACTCGGTTTAGGCTGGGGACTGAGGGATGGAGTTGGACTTGGATCTCAGGTTGTAAATGTACTACAAGAGTTTTCAATCTATTGATCTAATGTGTGATGGCTATTTTAACCTTTTCTGTATGAGACTGGAGGCTATCAAGTTGACTTTGTATATCAACAAACATAACCTTTTACATCATGTGCTCAGTGGTCTTTCAGTTTGAGACTCATCAGATCTTATCAGTGACCAAACATCGTGTCAAAGTTAAAAACATCCTTTACCATCTAAATGCTTCTCAGACTTGTTCGGCCCATTATCAGAATCGTTCTCCTGCCCAATTCAACTGACTATAAACCCTGCCATTAATTGTTCAAGTCATTCAGCAAAAGAGGAGCTCAGTGTGTACACTGAGTTCTGGTCAAGGCCGTTTCTGAATGGGTGCATTATTAATACTCAAGATAAATTGAATTACCAGACAACTTTCTGGGCATGACTTTTTAAAGCTACAACAAATGTTAACTGGGGCTTTCCAGAAATGGCAATGTGCTCCAATCTATTACCTATCAACTGTCCTGGTTTTATGTGTTATGGAAACCAGCCACAGAATCTGGACTCTATTTTTAAGGGAGTTAGACAAACATGGGGAATTTCTAAGAATAGGAGTGACCATATATTGGTAGCCAATTAAGGCATTTATCCCTGCTCACTGCTCTCTTATAGCTAATCCCTCAGCAGGCTTGGGGAGCTGAGTGGTATTTGAACAACCACAGGAAGCAAAGACATTGTTGTTGGTTTATGCAGCAGCTGATGTGAATAGCCATTTCTCAAGGGTCCGAGAGTATGTAGCTACCAGTTTGTTCTTTCTTGGTGGAAATTGAAAGAAGAATATGGCTGGTCTATTTCTCAGAATACAAAATACTCAAGAGTCACTGACTGAAGAAAAACAAGAACAGCCTTGCTTGACACATAGCCTTAGGGGCTGGAGAGATATCTCCCTTGGTAAACTACTTGTTTTCCAAGTAGCAATTAGACCCCTAGGGGGGAAGAAAGCTGGCTTACAGTTGTCATTCAGGAGTTGGAAGAGGTAAAGGCAGGCAGATCCTGGTAGCTCCAGGCCAACCAGTTTAGAGAAACCAGACTACAACTAAAACTGGATAGGGGCTGAAAAGGAATATATGTATATGTATATACATATATGTGTATATATACATATATAAACATGTACACGTATATGTATGTATATGTATGTGTATGAGTGTGTGTGTGTGTGTGTGTGTGTGTGTGTGTAATCCAGTACAGGTCTCACGGATTTACGGTCTTTTCGAAGGAGAAATGAAGAGGAGGTTAGGGAAGGATGGAAGGAAGAAAGAATGAAGAAGAAAATAAATGCTGTTGCCACACATGGACGGCTTAAGTAAATTCAGCCTCCCACGATATACTAGCTTGTTTAATTCCCACAGCAAAACTGTAAAGTATTGCTACCTGTCTTTGAAAGGAGACTCACAGAATCTAAGCAACTCATACCAGGGTTGCCAGAGAGTGTGCTGCAGACCCTGAACTTGAAACCTGCACATAAGATGCCTTCTGCCTTCCTGTGTATTCCTCATAGAGGTGAGAGGTGAGGAGATCAAGGTCCTACAAGGTGCCCGCTCAAACTCACTGCTTTTAGCACCCATGGAATTTTAAGGATTAAGGTAAAATTAACCCTTACTGTGCGCCTGTAGAAGAAACCACGCATAGTGACTATTCTTGGTCATGAACTTGACCACACTTGGAATGAATTAAAACCTAGGGGACTGGGTATATCTGTGAGGCGGTTTTTTTTTTCCTTCATTAAATCATTTAAAGAGGATAGACCCATTTTTAATCTGGAACTTTTGAGGTGTGAAGATATATCTCTTTTTTTGTACGTTTGTTTTTAGAGACAGGGTTTTTCTGTGTAACAGCCCTGGCTGTCCTGGAACTCTTTTTGTAGACCAGGCTGTACTCAAACTCACAGAGATCCAACCGGCTCTGCCTCCTAAGTACTGAGATCAAAGGTACACCGAAGATATATCTTTAATCCGAATCTTTTGAGATGGGAAGATCCCCATTCCATCTGGGCCACTCCTTCTGGTGGCAGCCTAAAGGACACAGAACACAAGGAAAAAGCAAGCTTGCTCTCTTTGCCTGGGTGCTTTCACTCTGGCGACCGAGTCCTTTCCTTTAGAGCCTGCTTCTTTAGGATTCTGGCTTATACTGAAGACCAGCTGAGATATCTATATCTATCTATATCTATATCTATATCTATATCTATTTAACGAATTCTTTTGCACATTGGTAATCCTAAGACATTGTCTCACTGGAAAAAAACATCTTGCCTTCAGGAGCAGAGTGTGCTGAACCCACTGTGAGACTAACTGTAAACAACCTTAGCCTAATGGTTCCTCTGAGGGCTGTGTGATTTTACACCTGTCTGAGGAGCTGTGGCGGAGAGTGGTTCCAGTCTGGTAGGCGTCACCTTATTTGCCCCAGACTGTCTTTCACATTGGCACTGTCTCTGAGGAGAGCCAACACAGGCAAGGAAAGGGAGGGGAATGTGTCCTTCCTAAAATCTATTCTTCTCCATCACACTGCTCTGTACCACCCCCTCCAGAAAACAAGGGGTGGGGGAGGTGCCCTGATGGACCAGAATGCTAATTACAACCATTACCTAAAGCAACCAATCTTCCTTGACAAGGGCTGGAGCTGTCAGATACTAAGAGTAGAGCTTCATGTTTCATTTTAGTACAAATTACTTTTCCATCCCCTTTGACAAATGCCTCAATTTTGATCTCAGCTTTGCTCTTAGGATGGACGTGTAATTATCTGCTCTTGTTTACAGCAACAAAGGTCAGGTTATTCAGCAGATATTAATAACCACTGCTCCAAGAGTCCTCTTCCAGCTCATCTTGCATGCTGAGCTTTGCCCTGATTTCAACCTTGTGAAATTTTTATGGGGCTGAGGCTATACCCTAACTAACTCTCTAACACTCTTCTTAACTCTCTTATCTGTTGTTGATAACCATGTTCAGCCAAGTTTCCTTTTTATTAAACCAAATCACTAAGCACTAGAAAAGCGCCACCTTAGTCCACGGGGGTTAAGGGGGTCCATTTGAGTAAAACTGGAAAATATACCTGATTTATTGGGGCCTTTGTGATTTGAAGAGTCCAAAAGGGCATGACCAAAATGGGATTTGGGAAAATCGTGGCAGCATTAACATTGTAGAAGGTTCAAGGTAGCTGCATGGAAAATTTATATCGTTCTGAAAAGAAAATCCAATTGTCCTGCTTGGCTTCAGCTAACAACTTGATACAATCTAGAATCACTAGAGGAGAAAGTCCCATGGAAGAAATATCCAGATGACATTGGCCTGTAGGCTTGTCTGTGAAGTATTAGCTTGAAGTATTAGCCCACTATGGGTGCTAACCATTCCTAGGCAGGGGGTCCTGGACTGTATAAGAAAAGGAGCCAGAGAGTGAGTCAGTAAGCAGCTTTCTCTACTGTTTTTATTTTAGCTCCAGCTTGATTTCTTGCCTCATCTTCTTTCAATAATTGACTGTGACCTGAAAGTTTAAACCAAATAAATCCTTTCTACCCCTAGATTGCTTTTGGTCAGAGCGTTTTATCACAGCAGTGGACAGCCAAATAGAACATATACTAATGTCCTGCCTGTAGCATTTCTTCCACAGTGCCATTACAACATTGTGCACTACTTAGTAACAACTGTCCATTAGATACAATCATGTGTGCTATTTAGTAACAACTGTTCATTAGTTACAACAGTGTGTGTTATTTAGTAACAACTGTCTATTAGTTACAAGAGTGTGCGCTACTTAGTAACAACTGTCCATTAATTACAATAGTGTGTGCTATTTAGTAACAACTGTCCGGCTAGACTCTCACCTGCTACGTGTTATCTGTATTCTTCCGCTGCTATTTTGCTTCCTGCATTGCTTTTCCATCTAGACGGTGTATGGCAGGAATGTTTACCTGGTTAATCTTAGCATAGATACTTGTGCGTTTCAAAAGCACAAGGAGAAAGATCTCACTAACTTTGGTCGGCCTCATTCACAACAGTCCCTCTATGCTGGCTCTAGGGGTGTGACTGGGGAAGTGACCTGTGATTTTCTGCTTGATCAGCTGGCTCGCTGCAGTGTTGAAAGTAGACTGACCTGCACACCAGTTTCCTACTGTACAACCCCACATGCTTTCTAGAGTCCCACAGACCATGCTGATAGACAGCCCACACCCGTTGATTGCAGCTTTCATCGGCTCTGGAGAAAAGGAAGGTCAAGTACTTCTGCAGGGACGGAGAACTGATTTATTACTCCTGAGCGTTCCCACTTTGGAGCTGAGATAGGCAGCAGGCTGTTGATATAATTAATTGGAGGAAAGCACCGTCTAAGAGCTGTCTTTAGATAAACAACTGCACTTTATCCAAAATGGAATGGAGTCATAGGATTCTTTAAAAAAAATACATTAATTTTGCAATGGAAAAGCTTTGGAGACTCTCACCAAACACTCTTAGTTTGAAGAAGAAGAAGAAGAAGAAGAAGAAGAAGAAGAAGAAGAAGAAGAAGAAGAAGAAGAAGAAGGAGAAAAGTTATTTGATGTCACTGGATTTTCCCTGCAGGTTAATGTTGCCCTCTCTAAACCCGTCCATGAGATCTGGTAATAAGAAAAATAACTGAAGGCTGGAAAACAATAAAACCTGAAGAAACAAAGGCTGGGGGAGGCAGGAGAGTGGAACAAACATGAGCAAGGTGTGCAGACACGTGACCGCGGAGACGCGAAGAAACCCATTACCTTGTATATTTTCTTAAAAAATTAAAAGTAGATTTTTTTTCTCACACAGAAGATTCAGAAACAGAATTAGTTCCCCCTCCCCAGACTCCTTTTAGATCATTGCCTCTTCCCCACACATCCAAGATCACAGCCTTCTCATTAGAATATAAGCAGACATCTGAATTCATAATGTGGTGTAAAAACAAACAAATCCAAATAGGACAAAATAAACAAAGAGAGACCCCCCCCAAAAAAAGAAAATCACAGGAAACACATACAAACTCTAACACACACACACACACACACACACACACACAAAACATAAAAATTAATTAGAAAAAATCAAGAATGAAAACTTGAATTATAAAAATTGCTTAAAACTCTTCCTTTGACCTCTCTCATCTAGATCTCTTTCAATGACGCTTCAAACCAACATTTAAAAACTTGTCTGTGGAAGAAAAGTATTAAATCAGAAGTGGACTTTCTGAAGTATGCTGAGCTAAAAATAAGTATTAACAGGTGTTCATGCGTTCAGGCTCCTTGGTGTGTCTCACACGCTGGGGCGTATATGGCTATTTAAAGAGGGATGTTTGCAGAGATATTTCTCTATTGTCTCCAACTACATTCCTCCCAACAAGAGTTTATGTCTTAGTTGGTGTGGAAGCTCAAGAAGTTGGTTTGAGAGTAAGGTGGTTAGATCATTGGAACAGATTACCCCAGAAGGAACCAGTATAGTTTGTGTGGGATTCAATTAGTTTCTACACGGTGGGTTTGGTAAGTTACTCTCTGGCTTCTTATTTACCATGAAATCATTACTTCTTATCACGTAGCTACTTGCTGTGAAGCCCTCATTAGAGACTAAACACATGGGCTCACTCTGTCAGTAGTTTCAGAGGGAGACATAACTCACCATAGCCAGCAGCCGCCTAGGGAGTTTCCTTCTCTGCTGAGGGGCCACCATTCGGGATGTGAGGGCCAGAATGAAGCAGAGCTATCAAGTTTATTAACTAGTTATACAGAGGGCTGTAAAGGAAACGACAACACACAAACCCAAAATGTGAGTTCAAGCTACTTGAGAGAATCCTGCTCAGGTGTCTTTACAATGACTGTTTCTCTCTCTCTCTCTCTCTCTCTCTCTCTCTCTCTCTCTCTCTCTCTCTCTCTCTCTCTCTGTCTCTGTCTCTCTCTCTCTCTCCTGGGCTTTCTGCATCACATTGCTTAGAGATTCTGATTTACAAAGTTTAAAAGTTAAATGAAAATATATGAGCTACTGGATCTATGTAGTCATGTCTGTGCAGGCTTTAGTACCTGGTTAATTTTGATCATTATACTATCCAAGAGTCATCCATTTTATCACATGTATGGATAGCTTGGTTCTTTCAGTTGTCACGTGGTGTAATACTATGTGGACACCCTGCTCTTTGTATGTCTGTTCGTAATCATCTGAACATGTTTCTAACGTGGGACAATTGCATACAAACTGCTATAAGGTTCTCATAAAAATACATTACATGAGCTGGTTAACTCATTTTCTTACCTAAATTTTTTTTTCTTTATATCAAGCAGATTGTAAGGTGATTGTCTTAGTTAAGGTTTCCATTGCTGGGAAGAGACACTATGACCAAGGCAGCTGTTATAAGGACAGCATTTCAATGGGGCTGGCTTATAGGTTCCGAGGTTCAGCCCATTATCATTATAGCAGGAAGCATGGCAGTGTCTGGGCAGGCACGGCACTGGAGGAGCTGAGAGGTCTACATCTTGTTCCAAATGCCAACAGGAGAAGACTGACTTCCAGGCAGCTAGGAGGAGGGTCTCAAAGCCCACCCTCACAGTGACACACTTCCTCCAACAAGACCACACCTACTCCAACAAGGCCACACCTACTCCAACAAGGTCACACTTTTTTTTGCACTTATTTATTTTTTCATACAAGTGGGACATAGGGAAACAGTTTAGGGGTGTGTTACACAGCAAAGCCACACTTCTTTATGTATTTTAGCTCTTAGGGCCCAGACTCAAGGGCACGTGACTGCTATGCTCCTGTAGCACACCCGGCTTGCTTGAGACAAGATCTATTCTCCCTATCTATGTCTCCTTATTTGCACTCCCATGGTGACTGTTACTTTTTGCTTCTTTCTTTCTTTCTTTCTTTCTTTCTTTCTTTCTTGGATTAGATATTTTCTTTATTTACATTTCAATTGTTTTCCCCTTTCCAGGTCTCCCCTTCAGAAAACCCTATCCTCTCCCCCTTCCCCCTGCCTCTATGAGGGTGCTCCCCCACCCACCCACCCACTCCCATCCTTCTACCCTGGTATTCCCCTACACTGGGGTATCGAATACCCTCAGGCCCAAGGTCCTTCCCTCTCACTGATGTCCAACAAAGCCATCCTCTGCCACATATGTGGCCGGAGCCATGGATCCCTCCATGTGTACTCTTTGGTTGGTGGCCCAGTCCCAAGGAACTCCTGGGGGTCTGGCCTGTTGACACTGTTGCTCCCTCCATGGGGCTGCAAGCCCCATCAGCTCCTTCAGTTTCTTCTCCAACTCCTCCAATGAGGTCCGATGGTTGGGTGCATCTCTTAATAGTGCCGCTCCCTGGGCCAACCATATTCAAACCACCATGGTGGTTTAATGAGGTGAGGCCTACATATTAGGTTTAGAGATGAGACAGGAAAACTAATGTGCTAAACTTGGACTATAACCATTCTGGGCCCGAGTAACTGAGCTGCTTTGTTGGTTTAATACCCTAGATTGAGACACCCATAGGAAACACACCTAATGTCCTAGGCAGCTTTGCATTGATCGAAATTCCTTGAATCTCAACAGCAGAGGCAAACTAGATCCCAAGGGGAGGGGCTTCTTTCCCATCTCATGGTCCCTTGGGTTCTCTTGTCTTTCTGTTTTGCCTCAGGCCCATCTTGTACTTTTATCCTCTAAAATGACAAGTTAGACAAACATCTATACAAAGTATCTTGCCTCAAGTATTATGCTATAGCAACGAAGGGTGGATGAAGAGGGGAAAACTGTCACCAAAGAAGGAATTGGGCAGCTGCCATAAAAGACCTGAAAAGGTGGAAGCCAGCTTTGAGACTAAGGAGCCAGCCAGGTGGGAGAGTTTGACAGCAAAGTAGGGAAAGCCTGGATTGTAGGAAAGAGAATGTTAGAGGCAAGTCTGGTGAGGGCTCAGAGGATGGAGAGACAAGGAAACTAGATCCACATGGAACTGCTGATCGTATTAGAAGCTGGAGAACAGCCTGCCCATCTTTCAAAGCAGCAAAGAGAACGGCTATGCTTCTGTCCTTTCCCTAGCCTACATCTTTGAGGAAAACTAATTTTTAAAAGCCATGACCTAGGATTGTTAGTAAACATATTCTGAGCTGAGAGTCGACCACATGCACAGTTGAACTCCAGAAACGCATGCAGGAATGATTTACTGAAGTGTTTGCTTCACTAGGAAAGGAGTGGGAAGGGCATGCAAGTACCTGGCCTGATGGAGAGAAGAGAGTGAAGAGCTGGGCGTGTTTTCACTCATCTGTGATCCAAGTTCTTGAGAGGCTGCGGCAGGAGAAGCATGGATTTGAGGTCAACTACAGATTGTGAGCCTATCTAAAATCAATGAAAAGGGAGGAAGTAGAAGAGTAGAAGTGAATGGGGGAGGGAAAAGGGGGTGGTAAAGAGAGACTGGGAGGGAGATTAGTAGGATAATTAATCATCAGTACAACTGGAAAGTGTGCTTGAAGGCATCTCACAAATATTTGAGGCAGTCTTTCCTAAGATGGGGTCAGAGGCCCTGTATTTCAGTGGATAACCTCTGAGCACCCATCCCCACAAGACTGCCTATGATCTTGCTTTCTCCTTTCAAGAAAGCCGTTCTGTCCTGGCTAGTTTTATACCAACATAACACAAGCTAGAGTTATATGAGAGGAAAGAACCACAAAATTGTGAGTATGTGCCCATAAGATCAGGTTGTAAGCAGGCAAACCTATAGAGCCTTTTCTTAATTATGATCCACGAGGGAGAGCCTAGCCCATTGTGGATGGGGGCATCCCTTGGCTCATGGTCTCGGGTTCTATCAGAAAACAGGCTGGGCAAGCCACGAGGAGCAAGCCAGTAAGCAGCACCCCTCTATGGCCTCTGCATCAGCTCCTGCCTTGTTTGACTTCCTGCATGACTTCCTTCGATGAAGATCAGCGATGTAGAACTGTAAACCAAATCAGTCCCTTCCTCCCCTCTTGCTTTTAGTCATGGTGTTTCATCACAGCAAAAGTCACCCTAACTAAAACACCCTCCACAGACTGTGGACCAAGCAGGCCCAAGTCCAGCTCATGACTCCACTAGACTTTAGACTAACCTATTGTATTTACTTCTGTAAGGACACATTCTCTCTCTCTCTCTCTCTCTCTCTCTCTCTCTCTCTCTCTCTCTCTCTCTCTCTCTCTCTTTCTCTCTCTCCTCAGAAAACATGGCGAAAGAAGAGTTAGAAAGATTGTAGAATCTAGATATTGGGGAGGACAGGCACAAAAGAACAGTGTCTTCTGTATCTTACAGGGCTCTTTTACTCATATACCCACAGCATCCGTGGATGCCTGCACAAGGCCTGGATCAAGACACCCAGAATTCCATGGTTAGAGAAGGGAACTTTCAAGGTCCTCCCCACCCTTCGCTGGGGTGTTGTTAACAGTTGGTGGCTGTTGGGGGGAGGAAGAGTCACTCTTTTTATGGAATCCCTGATAGGTTGCCCAGCCCTGCATCCAAGCACATATGGGCAGCACGGTTGGAATCAGTAGACTATAAAATACTACGGACCTGAAGATGGGTGGGACACGTGGTAGGAGGTCTCAGGAGAGTTGGGGTTGGGGGAGTAAAGAGTGCACATGATCAAAATAAATGTTACATATGTGTGAAAGTCTCAAAAACAAACAAAAGTACACAATTTTAAAAGTCTACATGTTGCAACGTGCCATTTTGCTATAAAAGGAATTTGAAACTCCAAGACTGTGAGGCTATTGATATGGGCAGGTCACTGAACTATAGGGTCACATGAGTTCATCTTCAGGCTTCTGCAACTGTTGTCCACGCTGCATCGAGGATGTTATGTATGCTACATATGTAGATATATCAGCTATGATTGTATGTATATTGAAAAAGGTTATAATCATGGCTAATGAAACGACTGTTTTGGTTTATGGGACAAAGATGCTTTTTTTTCCATCTTGAAACCCTAGTTGGGCAAGAGAGTGGCTCAGTGGTTGAAAACACTGGCCTCTTGATCTGGCTTCTATTCTCAGCAACCACATGGTAGTTCACAGCCATCTGTAGCTCCAGTTTCAGGAGATCCAACACATTCACACAAGACACAAACAAGGTGCACAGACATGTAGACAAAACACCTATATTCATTAAAGATAGATAGATAAATAGATAGATAGATAGATAGATAGATAGATAGATAGATAGATGATAGACGATTGATAGATGATAGATAGATGATACATAAATAGATGATAGATATGTAGATGACAGATGATAGACAGATAGATAGACAGATGATAGATAGATGATAGATAGATAATATATATATGATAGATGATAGATGATAGATAGATTATAGATGATATATAAATAGATAGATGATTAGATATGTAGTTGGTAGATAGATGATAGATAGATAGATAGATAGATAGATGATAGATAAATAGATGAGGGATAGATGATAGATAGATAGATAGATAGATAGATAGATAGATAGATAGATAGATAGATAGATAGATGATAGATAGATGATAGACAATAGATGATAAATGATAGATGATAAATGGATAGATAGATAAATGATAGATAGATAGATAGATAGATAGATAGATAGATAGATAGATAGATAGACAGACAGACAGACAGATAGATCTTTAAAAACAGAAACCTTATAATGATGATGTTAGCATTTAGAGTGATTGGCCCTTTCTCTCTGATGTGCCTTAGAGAGGTATAGATAATAAGACATCCTTCATTGATCCTTGTCTTCTGCTTGCTGTACTTCCCATCTCTTTTCAATTTCTTTTAAAGCATGTCACATGACAGAGGTGGGTGATAGGAATTCTAGGTGCCACTTGCCTTACTACCAGAACTTGTGTAAAATATGTAAATTCTTTAGGTCTTCCATGTATAACAAAATCACCTCATAATTTAGAAGCTTAAACTACAAATATACATTGTCTGGGAGTTTCTGAAGGTCAGGAATTAGTGGGAGGCTTCACAGGTCTCTGACTTTCCATTGTTCTGGAGTTTTGAACTAGGAGACTGTCCGTGCTGTGGTCTGGACTGAAGGCCTGGCTTGTCTGAATGGCAACTCCCGTGCTCACTCATGTGGTTCATGACATGAGCCAGTCCCTGTGACCTACTGATTTAAGTTCTCAGTTGTTTGCTCACTTTACTCCCCCACACTTTCCCATAACACTTTCTGGAGAGCCCAGAAGCACAGAAAGCAGTTTGTTTCCCCAAGGACAAAGGCTCTGAGAGACGGAACAAGCGTGAACAAGACAAGTCTAGTAACCCAACTTGGAAATGGTGTGTTCTCTCTGTCATCTTCTATTACTAATCCCCTCTGCCCTTACACTTGGAGTGAGAGAATTTCCTATGGGCATGAATCCCAGGAGGCAAGGATCTGTCCTAGAAAGATATTTCTCTACCCAATCCCTTTGTAGAAGGGGCCTGCTCTTCTAGCGGATCCGAGTTTGGTTCCCAGCATCCACGTTGGGCAGTTTACAACTATTTGAAATTTCAGGTTTGGAGACTCTGACTCCCTCTTCTGCCCTCACGTATACCAACATTCATGTAACAGTCATACAGACAGAAACATAAATTGTTTTTTAGAGTTAAGTCGCAATTCTTAGTAACATGGACACTAACAATGAAAGATAATAAAGAAATAGATATGGACTGGTAAGATGGCTCAGCGGTTAAGAGCATTGACTACTCGTCCAGAAGTCATGAGTTCTAATCCCAGCAACCACATGGTGGCTCACAACCATCCGTAATGGGAAACAAATTAAAAAACCTATGGGCTGGAGGGAGTGGGGCTCAGACCCAGCAGGGGCCAGAGCAAGCGGGGTGGGAGCAAGAGGGAGAAAGGGAGGGGGGAAAGGAAAAAAATTAAGAATTAGATAAGCAAGATATCATCATGTATATGAAAGGAAGTAGTGTGATAGACTAAGAAAGAGTAATTGCAACCTATATTATAAGTGATATTTTAGTGGCCTTACTTTATAAGGAGCTATATATAAATCAATTAGAAAAAGCAGAATATGCCAAAAACCTGTTTATGATTTTTTAAAAAAAAATTGAAAGGAAAAAAATAGATGCAGTATCACAAGTTATGCAAAATTTAGAAATTAAAACATCATTAAGGCCCAGCATTAATTATTCTCTTTAAGTTGCTCTGGTTCATTTCAGTAATGGCCGCCAGTGTTGTTTGGGGCTTTCTGACTCTTGCAGGAAGCAAAAGTTTATTTCCCTTTTCCAGGGAGTGTGGTGACCAGGTGTATCTGATACCTTCTAGAACACGAGAAGGGCTTTGCTGAGTTAGTAAGACTAGACATTGAGTGGGGTAGGGTGAGACTGATTAGGAGATGGAGGTGTGGGTGAGTCAGCCCAGGAGATGAAGATGTGGGTGGGTCAGCCAAGGAGATGGAGGTGCGGGTAGGAGACGGAGGTGCGGGTGGGAGACGGAGGTGTGGGTGGGAGACGGAGGTGCGGGTGAGAGACGGAGGTGCGGGTGGGAGACGGAGGTGCGGGTGGGAGACGGAGGTGTGGGTGGGAGACGGAGGTGTGGGTGAGAGACGGAGGTGCGGGTGGGAGACGGAGGTGTGGGTGGAGGTGTGGGTGGGAGACGGAGGTGTGGGTGGGAGACAGAGGTGCGGGTGAGAGACGGAGGTGCGGGTGGGAGACGGAGGTGCGGGTGGGAGACGGAGGTGCGGGTGGGAGACGGAGGTGCGGGTGGGAGACGGAGGTGTGGGTGAGAGACAGGTGTGGGTGGGAGACGGAGGTGTGGGTGGGAGACGGAGGTGTGGGTGGGAGATGGAGGTGTGGGTGGGAGACGGAGGTGTGGGTGGGTCAGCCTAAGCGACAGAGGTATAGCCTCCCTAGGAGATGGAGGAGCAGGCTTCCTGATCCGTCTGCCTCCTGACTGGTTCTCTTCTTAAGGTCCAGGGTTCCATCTTTTCCATCTTTATCAAGTGCACTAACTACTCCTGTTCAGTTTCAGGTTCAGTTCCCAGCACCCATAACTCATCAATTCCTGTAATTCTACTTTCAGGGAGTTACATACCTTGTTCTGACCTGCATGGGCACTACAGGCGCGCGTGCATACACACACACACACACACACACACACACACACACACGTTTACCTTAAATAAAGAAACAAAACACCAGGGGTCTCTCCTTATCCCCTCTTCTCCTTTCCTACACATTCTCAGAAACGTATTCGTCTTCAGTCCATTAAGGAATTATATCTGATATAATTATTTAGAGGAATGGCATTCCAATGCCCAGTGCTGAGATCTGTTACTTTAGTGTATCTTGACCCGGTGATGGCTTTGTAATATTTAAGGGGAATGGCATTTGAGTTCTTTGAAGATTTCTGCAGACTATGTTGAGGAAAACACTCCTGCTCATTGCTTATTTATGTACTGTTCTTAATTGGAGGACCTGAGCACAGCAACACTTCCCACTGTGCCGTGAACACAAAGATCCCATAGACCGCAAGAAAGAGATGGAAGTTGGACGGGAAAATATGGAAAAAGAGAGATCAGCAGGAGTGGGAGGTATAAGTAAATACAGTAATGGTAGGTAAATATACTCACAATTCATGTTATGCATGTATGAAATGTAAAAAGAAGTAAAATTAAAAAAGAAAAAAATCTGTAGACTGCATAACCTTGGATGAGTCAAAAATTGTGCTTTGAAGAGATTAAATATTGTTAAGTCTTGGGCTCAGATTACCTTAGGCCATTTTTAGGGTCCTTAACAGTCAATTACCTTAACTGTTGTACCTGGCATTCTCTAGACTTGCTAATAGATAATAGTATGTACCACAAAGTTTTGCAGGTCTAGCCTCCACCAACCCTAAAGGTAAGAAAACACCTTAAAACTATGGATGTTTCCCACTGTATAGTATGGAGTCTTGCCTACCCAGTGCCCTCAGAAATATAACCAGTAAATGTGTTGATTTTCTCTCTTTTATTCTATAACTTTAAAAGTTAATTCAGTGACTTCCATGGTAGAACTTGTTATTAGGAATAAGTTGAACCCATGTTCCCAGGACATCATTACTCACATTCAACTCACAAAAAAAAAACAGTTCTCTAATTTCCTTTAAAGCAGCGCTGTCATTTTTTATCAAGAGTAGGCATTTCAGTGCTGCTGATCTCAGTGAATAAAGCTGTAGGATAAATGTGTTCCCTGTAATTTCTGCACTGAAGTTTAATCACTAATCTGGTAGTATTAGGAGGTGGGACCACAAAAAGACAATTAGACTCTTTGTGGTTATTTGAGGTTATTATATAAAAGCTGGTGTGATAGTTAGAATGAGAAGTGACCTCTGAGTAGGAATTTGAACTCCTGCTCTCACTGGTGACACTTTTGGGGAGTAGATTTAGGTGGAGCAACCCTGCTGGAGGAAGTATTCTCTACTTTGGTTCCCCTTGCTGTGATAAAACATGGACCAAAAATGACTTGGAGAGAAATGAGTTTAATTTATCTTACATTTCCAGGTAATAGTTCATCATAGAGGGAGCAAAGGTACTTACTTGCTCAGCTTGCATTCTTAGGAAAAATCTGCATGGGGATAGGATGACCCACAGTAGGTTGGGCCCTATGACATCAATCAGCAATCAAAACATGCCCACAGGCCAATCTGACGGTAGCAACACATATATGTATAAGTTCGTACCAAGTGGAGAAAAACTAAACAGAATGTCTTGTTTTATTTTATTTTATTTTATTTTAACTTCTTTTCTGTAGAATATTTTAAACAATGGAACAGGAAGGGATAAATTGGGTTAAGGATGGAAATGCTGGGTAAAAGAAGGAGAATATGGAAGGATAACTAATACTGAAAACCACTGAAATATATACACGCTTAAAATATGTATATACATATTATATATAATATACACATATGTAGTTTAAATGCTCCTATAATGGCATGACAATGTTCCCTGGGCAACATAGTCTATAAAATAAAAAGCCTGTAGCTAGGTATGAGTTATCTTTTGTACTGGCTAGTTTTGTGTGTCTACTTGACACAAGCTGGAGTTATCACAGAGAAAGGAACTTCGGGAGAGGAAATGCCTCCATGAGATCCAGTTGTAAGACATTTTCTCAATTAGTGATCAAGGGTAGAGGAACCCTTATGAGTGATACCATCTCTGGGCTGGTAGTCTTGGGTTCTATAAGAGAGCAAGCCAGGGGAAGCAAGCCAGTAAGAAACATCCCTCCATGGCCTCTGCATCAGCTCCTGCTTCCTGATCTGCTTGAGTTCCAGTCCTGACTTCCTTTGGTGATGAACAGCAATGTGGAAGTGTAAGCTGAATAAACCCTTTCCTCCCTAACTTGTTTCTTGGTCATGTTTGTGCAGGAATAGAAACCCTAAGACATCTCTTTTTAAGTATTCTCCGGTGGAGAGCACAGCGACCCTCCAAACATTACAGACTGTTATCACTGCTCTTGGTTACCCTTCTGAACTTGATAATAAGAACCTACAGCAGAAGATACCACATACTTGAGTCATAGGACACCGAGAAATCATATTGACTGGTCCTGGCCTGGAAGCTTCATTCATGCTGGCTAACTTTCATATTGCTGGGAGCATCTTTGTATGGTACCATGGAAGAAGTCAAGTTTTACCCAACTGTTAATCCTGGGATCTAGCACAGTGAGTGGCCTGGAGAGACGTACATACTTGTGCTCTAGTGGTATGAGCATTATGGAGAGTAAACAACTCCTTTCTGCTCTCTGAGAGGGAATTCATTTCTAATATTGTCATCTAACCCAAACACCATGGCTGGGTGGTTCTAATCTCCAGAGGAGAACCCAATAGATGACTCTGCTAAATGGTTACAGTACCCAACTCCCTCCTCAGTTCTTATCTCTATATAAAGAGACACACATCATCTCCCGACCATCATCAGAGAAACTTTTTGCGGTAGGCGGAAACTAACACAGAGACTCACAACTGGTCAACTGGTCCAAGAATAAGAGACAATGAGTTTCTCAGTGCTACATGGGACACCTGTGCCATACTTTCTTCCCTCCAAGACAAGGGGATCATCATGAAAAAAAAACGTGCAGAAAGATTGGAAAAACCAGAAGTAGTAGACACCTGCAGGGATTCAGTATTTTCTGGGCCACTGAACAGACGAACTCATAGCATCTGTTGACCACACATACAAGACTTATTCAAATCATCCAAAATTCAAGCATGCATCAAAGAGAAGTTCACACGTTTTCACCCCCAACTGAGAAGCCACTGGAAAGGAATGATTTCTTAAAGGACATCAGATTTTCTTCTGGGGTGCCTCCACTAAGGGGTCATCATTGTTCCAGTTCTGTACCCGTGAGAACTGGTGGCACAAAGTAAGTTCAGTAAATGATGGCATTGGGAGGAAAGTGGTGGGGAGGGTGGGGGAAGAATTAGAGGGGACAGAGAATAAGCAGCAGGATTCGATCAAAACCACATTATATCCTTGTATGAAACTCTCAAACAACTGGGAAACATGGTTTAAAAACTCTTAAGTTGGCAATTATAGTAACATGTGCTGAACAGCCAGAATGCATTCTGAGAATGGCCTGGTTCTCTAATTTTGTCGTTATGTAAAAATATACTCAGACAGAAGAAGGAGGCTAAGGCTTCATTAGGCAATGCAGACCCAAGGGACCCTTGTCAAGGATGCTGTGCACTGCTGATCTAGACGTGTTATCTATGTTCTCTTCCTCACAGCGAAGCCCCTTAGCCTCCCAGCCTTCACGGTACTTACGGAGAAGCAGCTATTGATTCAACTATTGTTCCTCCTGTAGTTCTCTCTCTCTCTCTCTCTCTCTCTCTCTCTCTCTCTCTCTCTCTCTCTCTCCTCCTCCTCCTCCTCCTCCTCCTCTCCATATCCCTATTTCTGCCTCCTTCTTCTCTCTGTCTGTCTGTCTGTCTGTCTGTCTGTCTGTCTGTCTATCTATCTATCTATCTATCTATCTATCTATCTATCTATCTATCTATCTATCTATCTGTCTGTCTATCTATCTATCTCATTTGATGTGTAGAGTTGGATTTATTTCTTTAAAAAGAAAAGTCTCATACCAGGTATGGTCATGCAACTCTGGCTAATGACTCTTCCTGTTCTTGCAGAAGATCAAGGTTCAGTTCCTAGCATCCACCTTGGGCAGCTCACAATCACCAGCTCCAGGGGATTCTACACCCTCTTCTGCGCTTTACAGGCGTGCACTTACACGGGCCACAAACTCACACATACACTTAAAAAAATAAATCTTTAAACTTCTTGATGCTTTTTGTGCGTGCTGGGCAATTCAAGGTCATTTCCTTTGCTATTTTTCTACCTTATCTCTTTCAGTTTAAAACATTAAACCCCCTCCCATATCCTAGACCCTTACTCTTTAGTCCACACATTTTGTCATTCCATGTTTGTTTGCAACTGAATTTTTCTAATCCTGCTTCTGCTCAGCTGCTTTTAATTTGCTTCTGAACCTGTCCACTAGGTTTTAAAACTTTATTACTGTGATCTTTCCTTCTAGGAATTTTTGTTTCTTGAACAGTTGAGGCACCCACAGTGCCAAGGTTTTTACAAATGTTCCACCCCTGCCAATGCTGGTTGTCATAAGAGAAAGTTATCTTCCTTTCCCCAATTTCACACTGCTGATGTTAAACAGTGCCCAAATTCCCATTCCGTGCAGTCTTCATCCCTGGAGAACTCTCACCCTTGTGGATTAGAAATCACCAGCAGGTATGCCCCCTGTGTGTCTTCTGCCTCACGAATATCAACTTCTGATTGATCGTTGTGTTCTTTGTAACACTTTTGGAGGAGAGAACATGTCCTTGCTAGGTCTGTACCCATAATTTACCTTTTCCTAAAATTACCCAGATATCTTTCTAGGCTCGGAGAATACAGGGTGAACATGGCAAGCGTGCTTTTGGTCTTTTTTCATGATGTTGGTGAACTCTCATTTAATAACGGTCTGCCCAGAGACCTTTTTCCTAGACTTACTCACCCAAAGTACATAGCTTAAAAATTGATTTCACAGCTGCCTCAGTCGGAGGTCCGAGAGCTACAGAATGGAAAGCAATCGTTCCTGACTTAACGATAGAATGAATTAGTTGACACCAGTTAGCACACAGACTCACTGGGAAGGATGGGGACCCTGACTTTCGGAATAGACAGGAGCAAGTGAGGGGAGGCAGGAGGCAGCAACAGTACATCGTGCTATAAATTCCATCCAGGGATGGCCTGCTGCTCACACTGCTCCCTGCTTACCACAGCTGAGACAACTCTGGAAGCCTCCACCGCAATGCTGTCTCACAGAATACACTGGCTGTCCCGCTACCATTACCACTGGGACACACTGCTCCTCCCGCCCCTTTGTAGCTGTAACTCCTGACTCCGATTCTATGTCTGGGCTCGGATCAGCTAAACCTTAGACACATGATCATTCTAATCACATGGGAAAGCTAGATAAGAAGCATCTAATAATGTCGGGACAGTTCTGTAACATCACAGTGACTGTGTATCCAAATTAAAGTCATGCCATAAATAATTTCTCCAACATGGGATAGTAATGAAGTTATAGTCCCTTCCCCCCTCCCAAGGAGTACTAAGTACCACTCCATCCTTTACTACAGTTATCTCCATTAGGCTTAGTACTCTGCATAAATCCTTTCGTATAGTGTAGTCTGTGTAGCATGTTTATTCACTTCTTCTAGGAGGAAACTGAAGTTTACAAAAGTTAGGAGCTCCTACTCCCATAAACAGTATAGTTTGGAACTAAGCCTCTAACCAGAGTCCTGACCACAGAGCCAAGCCTAGCAAACCCATCTTCTGTGTTTCCCCAACTGCCTACAGCCCCTCCTAAGGGTTTGGATAAAAAGTTTTTCTTACCTACTGGTGAGACACCGACACTGGAGTCATCATTAAAATTAAACTTCCATTGTAAGTGGCTTTTAAAAATGATCATTAAAATTCAGGAAATCTCTTTCCAAACAATACATCCACATAATTCACCACTGTGCTAAGTGTTGACTCATGCGGACCGGCTGCTGCACGTTGCTGGTAACATAAACACTACGCATATCACTCATTTAGCACCTTTTACAATGCCATCCTCTTGGCTTGCCTGATGCCTATTAGAAACGAATTTTCAGAAACCGAGATATCTGTCCTTCCCTCTTAGCCGGAAGGATGCAGAGATAAAGGAAAATGGATTGGATCACAGAAGAAGACGTACCACATGTATCCAGAAGCACAA
Organism: Tokudaia tokunoshimensis; assembly: GCA_036184795.1. Classification (NCBI taxonomy): domain Eukaryota; kingdom Metazoa; phylum Chordata; class Mammalia; order Rodentia; family Muridae; genus Tokudaia; species Tokudaia tokunoshimensis. The sequence goes on from BTHU01000007.1 coordinate 41,110,878, forward strand.
ATGAACGCTTTAGGCTAGATGCCAAATTTACCTTAACTTTTAGCTAATCCCCTTTTGAGACAGTCATAAGTAAACATGAAGAAAAGGACTGCCTGCCATATATATAACTTGTAGCTGTAAATAAACCACTTCTGAACCAAAGGGGCCGGGTGGTGAGGTTGTGTTTTTCACTGTGAGACCTATCACAACCAAACTGGGAAAATAGCTGTCTGGAAAAGGGCATTAAAATGAGTGAGGCTGGAGATAATGTTCAGTGGTAGTGTCCCTGTTTCTGCTGTCAGTTGAATCCAATATTGGAAGGAGAGATAGTAAATAAAAGAAGAGGGAGGGAGGGAGGAAGAGAGAGAGAGATAGAGACACACACACACACACACACAGAGAGTCTATGTAGAAACCAAAACAGCAAGAGGAAGAGAGGTCTCTGAGGAAGAGGACATGCTGAGGCAGCCACCTAGGAAAGGTCCAACCTGTGCCTTGGCACGGACAATTCTTATAGCCGCTTGTCTTTGGAGGCAAAGGACCACAGCTCGGGGACTTCAGATGGATACCGGGAAAACATAGAAAGGAAAATGACATATAGAGGTAGACTGTGGCGAAGGAAACTGACATGTCTATGAGAAGACAAACCATCCAAACAAGAGTTCTGTGTACACACCAAAAGTCCTAGTCACCATAGACTATCGCGTGGTTTTTCTTCTCTAGTTAGAGATCCTTATCACAGAACGTCAGCCTGTCAGCGCGCACTCCCATAAGTCTGTTTTGCACAAGAATGTCAGTTTAGTTGTTTCTCACTGAGCTTTCTGTCTAAGCCAGTGTCCTAATGAGATTTGTGCATCTCGTTTTCTGAGGAGGAAGTTCTACTTCTTTCTCCAAGCTTTGTGATGGCTGTAGGTTCCTTTCCAAGAGTCTAGGACTGTGATATGCAGTTCCTGCCAGAGAACGTTGGCAGGAAAAGATGACTTTGAGAATGGGATTTCGCTTTGTGTCTATCTTTACCCAAAGAAAACCTCTTAAACACACATTGTCCAAGAGCATAACTGGGCTCCATTTTAAGCTAATTGGCCTAGCTTTTCATAGAGGCTCCCTGACAAGTTTCAGGTGAGGCAATAAATCAGAAGCTTTTGTTACCAGAGCAGCTATTTAGCACAGGGAAAGCGGTAGCCCCCTCCCTGGAAAGAGCATTCTCCCAAACTCGTGGTATCTGCTGGCAAGAAAAGGTCACCTTTTTGAAATTGTCCCCAAATTTTCCCTTCCCCTTGACACTTCCTTTCCTAATCACAGCTTGTACACCTCATGTAACCCAAAGTGTCCTTGCAAAGAGAAGTACAAATGAAGTCATTTCAATAAGACTGAGATTGAAAAAAAGACACTCCTTCTACCCACAGCTGCTCACATACATGAACCAATTCTGTTCTCTCTTCTCCTGTCTGCCAGCACTTACCTCCTGTGTGCTGTGAACCAGTTAGCCACTTTGGTTCTCACGAAAGGTAAGCGGCTTCCTTTACTTTCTCAGATCCCCTTTGTCTTTTGTCCCTGTGGCCAGTTCAAAACTTTAGATGTCCACAGGGCCCATCACACCCAGGAGCATCTAACCCTGGGTGAATGATTTCTAAGCCCATCTCTCCAAATATTCCAGGATAGTTTTGTTCATTGGGCAATCCCTAAATGACCTTGGCATTCCAGACACTGTGCAGACACCAGGAGGTCCTTCCCCATAAATGGGCTCTGTTTTGCTCTTTGGACCCCTAAGTGATGGTGGTGGGGAAAAGTCAGTTTGAAAGAAGCTTTTAAAATCATGGAGCTGGAGAAATTGTTCAGTGGAGCACTTGCTGGTCTAGAGAGGATCAGAACTTGATTTCCATCCCTTATGGACTCTTTAGAACTGCCCATAACTCTAGCTCCAGGGTTATCTCATACCACTGGCCTCTGTGGGCACGGGAACTCACAGGCACACACCCCTCCCCCCACATACTTATGATTTAAAAATAAAAAAAATAAATCTTAAAAGATTGTGACTTGTAGCTTAGCAGGCTCTAGCCTACTCTAAAAGCTACATCAGTGTTCTGAAGTATCCCGCACCTCCCAAGACCTCATCCCTCTTTGCTCTGTCAGGAGATATTCCTGGAAGGCTAGGCTGGAGAATACCTAATCGAAAATGCATAGCAGTGCACATTCATTCAAACAGACGGACTAACAGAGAGGCTACGATCCCTCCTCTTTGTGAATAGCAGCCTTCATGAATAGCTGGTCTCCCAACCCCAGTCTTGATTTAGATATTCTGCACTATCAATACTGGCGTTTTGTTCGTTGAGTTGAATATTTCTCTGAACTTTCCTACTGTATTATCAGTCACTTAAGAACCTATCAACTCTATACGGTCCCCTTCTCCACACTGAATCTAGTATAATATCTCTTAGGCTACTGTGCTCTCTGTTTCTTATGTCATGTTGACACATAAACTAGAGGCATCTGAAAGGAGGGAACCTCAGTTGAAAAGAAAATGCCCCTATAAGATCCAGCTATAGGGCATTTTCTTAATTAGTAATTGATCACAGAGGGCCCAGCCCAATGTGGGTGGTTTCATCCATCCCTGGGCTGATGATCCTGGGTTCTATAAGAAAGCAGGCTCAACAAACCACGTGAAGCAGGTCAGTAAGCAGCATCTTCTCCATGGCCTCTGCATCAGCTCCTGCCTCCAGGTTCCTTCCCTGCTTGAGTTCCTGTCCCGACTTCCTTAAGTGTAAGCCAAATAAACCCTTTCCTCCCCCAACTTGCTTTTTGGTCATGGTGTTTTGCCACAGCAATAGAAACCACCTGTTGACTAAGATAATGGCCATTGGGTGGATCGGGCAAAGGCTCATCTTGTGTAAACCCAGAGAATCTCAAGAAATGGTTGTCAGTGTTTTCAGAGGCACAGAATAAGAGGACTGAGCCTGCCCGAGACACCTGAGCTCTGTGTCATGCATATGCTCTCTGGAAGTGTCCCCTATCACGCATCTTGTGTTCTCCCCTCTCTATCAAAGTCCAGTTCTCATAGTAATAAAGCCGAGGCAAGCAAGCAACCGAACACTCTCACCGTGTTCTCCCATCTTGCTCCTTGGCGACACCTCATGTGGCTATGAGCACGCACTCTCTGCTCACTCCCCCCTCCCCCAACTTCTCACCTGCCAAGTAGAGTCTCATCTCTCCTTTCGGTTGCTTTAAAATGAAACTTGGGAGAAAAATTACTTAGGAGCTGACCAGGGGATAAGTCTGTGGTGCGGACACAAGAAGAGTTTGGCTGTTACATACACAGCCGCATTTGCCTGCCTGTTTGAATTGTGCTTTAAAACTTTTAAACTTAAAATCCAAAACGAAGCACAAAACTCCACATTTTGATGAACTTAACAGATTTCTGTAAAGAAAGATGGTAAAACACAAGACATGAGCGCCCACAGTAGATATTTTCTGCTGTACTTTTTAGTTTAATTTAATTTAGTTTTTACCGGCCCCCTCATGGTCACTCCCTCCCACAATTCTTTACCCAGTTTCACTCCTCTTCTCTGAGTGGTGGATCCCCTGGGTATCCCCCCTCCCCCGCCAACCCTGGCACATCAAGTCTCTGTGGGACTAGGCACATCCTCTCCCACTGAGGCCAGACCTGGAAGCCCAGCTGGAAGAACATATCCCACATACAGTCAACAGATTTTGGGAGAGCCCCCGCTCCAGGTGTTCCGGACTCACATGAAGACCAAGCTGCATATCTGCTATATATGTGTGGAGTAGCCTAGGTCCAGCCCATGTATGTTCTTTGGTTGATGGTTCAGACTCTGAAAGCCCCAAGGGTCCAGGCTAGTTGCCTCTGTTGGTCTTCCTAATGAGGTAGTTTCTGTTCTTCTAAGACATTGACACTCTAGTCAGCACACAGTTTCCAGAAGGAGCTTGAGGAAAATTGTAAATGAACTCGAATTGTATTTGGGAAATAAAATGAAAGGAACCTATCTGGACCCTGTTCTTGCTTTGGGCATCTATGGTGTGTGGCAAATCACCAAAGACTTAGTGAGTTCAAACCTTTCTCATCCGTGAGGATTCTGTGGACTGACTGGGTTCACTTGGATGGTTCCTCTGCTTGTGTGAATTTGCTTGTGACAATGACCTTCTGAGGACTCTTGATTCATCTAGATGATCTATGATGGCTCAAGCACACACCTTGGCCCTTGTCAGGAGAGGCAAGGAGGCAGAAATCCGTCAGTCTTCCATATGTCACTGCCAGCATGCCTAGAAAGCTAGACCACTATCTATTCATTCTCCATTGGTTTTCTTCAGCAGAGCATCCTCGGTAGCTCGAGGGTCCACACAGTTTAAGAATAGAGGGTCCCAGTCCCGCCTTCCTGTCTTTGTTTTTTTGGTCTTTTACTTTCTTTTTATAAGTTTGAGTTTTATGCCAAATTCACCCACGCCCTCCCCCCCCCGCAACTCTTCCCAGATCCACCCTGCCCTTGTGGCTGCTTTGAGCTCATATGTGCAGCTATCCAGCTGTGTGCAGATGTCCCCTTGTAGTAATCCGCCTCCTCTGCTTCTTAAACACTTCCATAATGATCCGTGCGTCTGGGAAGGTTGGGGAGGTGGTGGGTGGGGTATATATATATATATATGTGTGTGTGTGTGTGTGTGTGTGTGTGTGTGTGTGTACTCTTTAGGACCAAGCATTCTGTGTGTGTGTGTGTGTGTGTGTGTGTATACTCTTTAGGACCAAGCATTCTGTGTGTGTGTGTGTGTGTGTGTGTGTGTGTGTATACTCTTCAGGACCAAGCATTCTGTGTGTGTGTGTGTACTCTTTAGGACCAAGCATTCTGTGTGTGTGTGTGTGTACTCTTTAGGACCAAGCATTCTGTGTGTGTGTGTGTGTGTGTGTGTATACTCTTCAGGACCAAGCATTCTGTGTGTGTGTGTATGTGTGTGTGTGTGTGTGTGTGTGTGTGTGTGTATACTCTTCAGGACCAAGCATTCTGTGTGTGTGTGTGTGTGTGTGTGTGTGTATACTCTTCAGGACCAAGCATTCTGTGTGTGTGTGTGTGTGTGTGTGTGTATACTCTTCAGGACCAAGCATTCTGTGTGTGTGCGTGTGTGTGTGTGTGTATACTCTTCAGGACCAAGCATTCTGTGTGTGTGTGTGTGTGTGTGTGTGTGTGTGTGTGTGTGTGTACTCTTCAGGACCAAGCATTCTGTGTGTGTGTGTGTGTGTGTGTGTGTGTGTGTGTGTGTACTCTTTAGGACCAAGCATTCTGTGTGTGTGTGTGTGTGTGTGTGTGTGTGTGTGTACTCTTCAGGACCAAGCATTCTGTGTGTGTGTGTGTGTGTATACTCTTTAGGACCAAGCATTCTGTGTGTGTGTGTGTGTGTGTGTGTGTGTGTGTGTGTACTCTTCAGGACCAAGCATTCTGCTGCCTCTTATTCTCTGTATCTTAACCAGTCGTGGGTCTCTGTGTTAACCACCATCAACTGCAAATACAAGCTTCTCAGACAAGAGTTGATATTATTTGCTGTCAAGATCTTTGCAGGTAGAGATAAGAAGGAGCAGAGTCACTGACACAGATTCTGAGAGTCAGGCAAGTTGCAAAAGCAGACTGGTTTATTGCAGGAACTGGGCAAACCTTTATACCTGCCTCCCAGCATCTCCATGGCTCTCACATAACCAGGTATGGCACTGTCTCTTTCTCACTGGCTCACTCGTCGCACGATCCATCCTCAGTGGTCTCTAGACATCAGATTCTAGGTTGGCTAGCAGAGGAAGTATCAGCTGCGCATGCGCCAGCCTTGCAGCTGGGCCTGCTTGGCTAAGCTCCTCCTACAAAGTTGAGAGAAGCATAAATCTATAAGGATAATGATAAGGCATTAGGAATCAGTTAATTACTATATCCATTAAACAGTATAACAGTAATAGGTTCTTCCCTGAGGTCTATTGCCTCTCTAGTTACAGGTTTATGACCTGATAATTGTGCCAGGTATAAGTATTATCTTATGGTGCTGAACTTAAATCCCAGCAAAAAGTGATTGGTAATTCCCATGATGGTCATGCCACTATTACACCAATAAGCATGTATTTCCAGAGGAGAAAAATAGCCATCAGTCAGATTCAGCTTTGAATCCTGTAAGCTACAACAATGGCTGGCTGCCAGGACTTCTGAAGACTTGGAGGGAAAGCTATTCATCAGCTAAATCAATACATGGGGCTAACCCAGATTCAACATGGATATTAGCTAAACCTGGAAGATAGTGTGCTAGGGACCTTCATCAGGAACTAGTGAATGAGCTGTCCCATGTTTACCACACAACAGCTCATAAAATCCATGTTCCTTTGGGTAGGAACGAGCTTTTTTCTATTTAGATCATTTATTTAATTTGATTTAAAAAAAATGATGATTTCCTCAAAGTATCTACTAGTATTGTTTCCTAGTACCCATGTGTTTATAAAATATAAAAACAATTTCAGATGATTTAGGCAATTAGAGGCCTGCCCTGAAGTTTATACTTAATTAACAAACACAAATTATCATCTTTTATGAACAAGAACTGTTTGTTTAGCATCTAAAAAAAAATCATTTTCCCGAAGAACCTTCCGTCACAAATTGAAGTTTGCAGATGTTGTCAGGTTGTGAATATTATTGTATATAATGAGTCTGGAGGAAACTCTAAGGTAGATGAAGTGAAGGGGTTTTCCTTAAAATAAAGAATTAATGTAACAAGTGGGAAAGAATATGCTTTTATTATTATGTCAATTTATTGTGTGTGTGTACACGTGCATGTGCACGGAGGTCACAGGACAACTTGTGGACTTGGTTCTCTCCTTTCACCATGATCCCAGGAATCATGAAGTTCAGGTTGTCTAGCTTGGTAGCAAATGCCTTTATCCTCTGAGTCATCCTATTGGCCCATGAAGAAATGTTTTCTAAGCTTATTTGAATATGAAAAGTTTTGTCTGAAAGCATTCCCAGAGTCTGAAGTTCTTCCCAAAACGGCACAAGAGGGGAGTTCTTTCTAAAACTGCATGTGTGTATTTCGGAGTGTCTTTCTGCTCCATGCTTTGCAAAATGCTTGTGGAAATAAAACCTGGACCTAAAGCACGGAAGTCACAATAATCACATGACAGAAGCTCATGTGTTTTGCTGTTGCCCTGTGATGTTCTATGTGCTTCCCTGCTCCTTTACACTGAACACAAGTCTCCACGCATGTTCCTCCTCCTTCCTACTGTTGCACAAAGTAGATAGGATTGTGACACCTCCCATTTTAAAGATGGGGAAACTGAGTCACAAAAGGACACACGTTCATGAGTTGGGGTTATGACTTGGGCTTTGGTTTCGACAACTCCACCGCCTGGGCTTACCTGCAGCTGTGTGCTGCCTTCTCTTTTCTGAGCATGCGTGTTTCAGCTTGGGTCACTGGTCCGTAACATCAGAGAAAATGACATTTTAAAAAATACTGCAATATGCCAGGATTTGTTTGTATTTGTTTTGTTTGTATTTGTTTTGTTTCTGAGACAGCACGGGACACTGTGTAGCTCAGGCTGGCCTCAAACTCACGATCTTCTTGCCTGCATTACAATTATAAGCATGGCCTACACCCAGTTTAAGTGTTTATATGTATTTTAGGTGATTTGATGTTCATAATAACTATAGAAGCAGAGTGCCGAACATTTTATTTAAAAAACAAAAACAAACCTGTCATCATACTGAATGATTTACAAACATAAACCATTCTCAGAAGGCACTTGAGGTGATTCTTCAGGAAATCAATGAATTCTGA